>CM019176.2:33465596-33802487 GCA_009739505.2 Apolygus lucorum
AAAATTGAACGGAGATTAGGCCTCTTTTGCGATTCACACTCGTGTTTCTGATTATCGTACGTCCAACCCTTAAATTATCTTAGGGAGCGAACGGTTTGGTCTACAGGGCTCCGCGTGGTCTCGAAAAATTCTGAAAATTCTATAGAATCTTAAATTGAAGGAAAAACAATACCTTTATATCAAAATTTTTTGAGTTAGGGCAAAATTCAAAATTCATTTTTGAACCCTAGAAGTGACCTACATCAACCAAAATCTTCGGGGCACAACTAGAACCCAATGGAGCCTACATACCAAATTTCATGAAAATCGGTCAATGCTAAGTGGCAAAAGTGCCGCGGACGGCGGACGGACGGCCAAATTTTTATTCGATTTTGGATTCTACATACCTTGAAAACGTAAACCATCAAATTTGAGGGGGTGTTGAAATTTTTTTTCTTGGTCGATTCCAGAGGTTCATTATTGAAAATAAAACAAAAACCCCATCCAAATTCCCCCAAAATTATAGTGATGTGTTTTTTAAATTTTCGCTGTTCAAATCGTAGTGCATCGACTCTTTTCAATTTTCTATCGTATGACCTCTTGTATTTATTCTTTCATAAAATGGGCGCACGAGCTTGTGTGCTGTGTTGGCGTGTGGCTATAATATGAAAGTAATTGACCCTCGTTGTGCCGGTATCATGTCAGCTTGCAACGGAGTCCCCCAATTATTTATTAATCATTTGTTACATCTAGAGAGCCTTCCAAGTACTAACTATTAGTGACAGATTACTCTATGATGCCCACAAATGCTAGGCCTATTCAATGGTCTGGGTAGGTTTTATTACATTAATCAATGATTCCATCAAGTCTTAATTACGATTGTACCAAATCGTCTCAAAATGGCCATGAGAGTAATAAGGCTGAATAAGTGCCCAAATAGAGAGGTTACGCTTAATTATGTAAATATTCGTGTCCTCGAAAATTGGGGTTTGAAAGTTTGAACTTTTAATTCATGTACCTACTTGTTTTTGTTGTTTTCATTTGGTTCATGATATATTTTCATTTGTTTCAGGTAAGCTTGAGATCTGATTCACATCTGATTGCATCATCAGAAAGAATGAAATTCCTGGTAGTAAGTGACTCTGACAATAAATTGCCCCACTTTGCTGTTCCAATCAGTCGTCCTGGTTGTGGGACATGAACATAAATAATCTAGATTCGGGAGTAATAGTATTTTTTATTGCACGGTACAAACTAAAGGAAATTTTCCTTTACACGAAACTTGTAGAATCCTCAAAGCTCAAAAGGAAGCTCGTAGAACAGCTTTCAGAGGATTAAAACTGAAGTTATTAAGAATTTAACTACTTGACAACACTACTGCCAATCGAATACGCACACCATAAAATGTGCAGAAATTGTTATTGAAAAACGTCGGATTCTACTTGTTATATCTTGGAAATAGGCTTCACTTTTGTCTCATCCGAAGCCAATTTAATTTATGTCTCAATTTAATTTATCTACGTTATTTAGGTATTGAAATTTGATGTGTATTGCAAATCAAAAAATTCCTTTCCTGCAGCATGAGATAATGAGCGAATTTTCTAAGAAATCATCAAAGGTTTATGTACGTTTTCTTAGAAAATCTTTTTTTACACTATTTACTGGGTATTTTCTGATGAACTTCAGGGATCGTTTTCATTGGAAATTCCTCCATTCTACAAATTTTGAGGCCATTGCAATAGCTTCATTTTCCTTGAAAATACGCTAAAAGAAATTCTAAGTTTATTGATCGACAATGACAGTCGAATTCTATTATCTATTTATCTTCTGTTTTAGTATCAAACATGATCCTTAAATTCATTTGATTTTCTTCCAATTTTACTGGAAATGAATCTGGTATATCTTACAAATCATTGTATCCTCTGCTCGAGAAATGATTGAAGTTCTGTGAGATGAGTCCAGCTCAGTCCAAAAAAGACAAAAGTAGGTCATGAATCAGTTCTACGGCTAGAGGTTCTACTACAAAAGTAATCAGTTGACTGCAAAACAGCTGCCAAGAAAGTATTGTCAGGTTTCCTACAAGACATTTGGCCATCCTTTAGGACCAACGCAACCTGTTTTTGTATTGTAGGACGGCGTATTTCTCTTCATGTTGTTCGCAGTTTCCGTGGTCCATCATTTCACTGGAACTTCAATACGTCTCGTATTTCTCTCCCCGCGGTTACCTTCGAGTGGGTCCAGGGAGGAAAAATTCTTCCGACCCTCTCACGTCTGACCCAGTGCCCAGAGAGTGGCCTGGCCGGCTGCCCAGGATGACAGGGTACTGCCCTCAGGACATAACGTGCGCTCGGCGGCGTTCACGATCACTTTAGTGAATTGTCTCGCACCAACTAGGCCAGAGTCGTAATCTGCTGTCTCCAACCTTCCTTATTTCTCCATCCAATCCAGAAAATATGACATATTTTACATTATTACACATTTTGTGTGATCGGCTTTGTAATTTACGTTATCCACCATCGCAGTGATCACACAGGTATCCAAGGAAAAGAACCTCAAATATCTACTTATATCAAACTAGCTGAAAAGACTACTAAAATCAGGCAAAAATAAATCGCTGATATGCGAAAAGAAAACCGGTAATACCGTGACATAAAATGTCAACAACAAAATTATAAAAACGTAATTTATCAAATTTGAACAAAATTTGATGTCACGGCCTACAATCGAACCCAGGTTTTGGGATTGGCGACGTACACGTACGTTTGGGATTTTATATACCTATCTTGATACTTTCAGCTACTGTGAAGTTTTCTAAAAGATGAAAAAACAAAATCCTCTAACATCGAAATTTCCACGCACATATCATGATTTAGACTTCGATTGTGGATCGATTGTTGCATGTTTGTAGATATTTATGGAGAATTGCGTATCACGATTTCGATTTTATTTTCATACATGGTACCTATTCAGCATCATATACATCTTGGCGATAACCATGTTCATGTTTCTTCCTATTTTCCCACGGAAGTTGAGAGTACATACGACATGTAGCGTGGAACACGGAGTTATCGATTCTGTTGCCTTCAATATTTTCGAAACCTGAAAGATTTGTTTCATTTGAAGAATTTTTGAAGAAATCGTCTCGATCGGAGTTGGTACGTGTACAAGTAATCAAAACCAGCATTAAATAGGCCCAAGTAGCAAACCACAAACTATGGGATCGAGAGAGCGATTTGTTGTAGGTCTCTCGTACTTGAATAACAACATTCTCATCATCTATGCGCCAAAGTAAACCTTCCCACAGCGCGTGAGAAATTACGAAGTGGGAAAACTGCTAAATATCTGAAAAAGTGAAATCTTCTCTCAATCCCACCTCGAATTAATTAAATCCAACTTCCACTTCCTCAACATACGTGTTGCAGAGTTGGATGGGTCTGTCCATTTCCATGATAACCGATTCCTATTTCGATCGGAAATCAAAACACATCACGAGTGTTCGTCCAATCCTGTCCTTGATACTCCAACAGATTCTTTTTTATGAAGCTTTACAACTCCGACCCAACTTGATGCAAGGGCTCACATGCAGGATTTCTACAAACTCAATCTGACTTACAACTTCTACCTCAATCCTCAAGGACACTCAAAGCAAATCATTAGGAACATCTCCCTTTCCTCTGGTAACCTGGTTTTGTGTGGAGCAGAAACCATCACCTCTTCATCTACTTATTGCGTCTTGAGCTGGTTTTGAGCAGACCAGAGCCATCACCTTCACCTTCCTGAAATACCTTCCGTAACCTGGTTTTGTGCAGATCAGAGGCCGAAACTCCTTTCTCATCAAATCGTCTGATATCCATTCCAACCAAATTCGAGTCACATATAAATTTAGTCAGAATATCAGTAAAATTTCCCAGTTCAAGTATCTATTTCAAATTTTTCATAACCGAAATACACAACACCAATAATTTGGAGATTGTTTGGGGGTGGCTCCAAAATTTATTGCACACAAATTCAGGGAAGTGCTTATGATTGTCAATCAGGAAAACATCAGCGCTATCTAATGTTATTTTTGGGAATACTGAAAACAAATAAACAACAAAGCTGACCTGATTGGTTGACCTTTTTTTACCATTTCGTCAATTAATTGACGAGTTTAGCGATATCTCTTGAACAATTATTGGTGATGGGACAGGGGCGATATTTTCAGTACGCAGAACCCATTCATTTGTACATCCAATTTTTTTTATCGACTCAATCTCGCTTTCATGCAGTTTCCGAAAGATCAAGATGTTCGATCTTCCTCTGTGGCTCTCTCTAAAACTTTTTCTCGTTATCTGCCATCCATTGCTCGGAGTCCTCTAAAGGATTCGAGTATTTTTGACCTCTGACCCCCTCGTTTCCTTCTCACTAGTCTCACCTCCTTCCGAATTGAAGTCCCCTTTGGAAAGCTTTCTTCCCTAATCGTTATTTAATTCCTAAAGGTCCAGCGCGGGAGAGTTGTTTCTCACAAATTGGCCCGTTGGTGGGATACTTCCTGCGAATTAGTCGCAATTCCAGACCCCACTTACAAATTGGTCTTCTCCGTTCAACTTCTTGGGTTGTTTCACGTCGTGGAATGGTGTCTCAGTCAGCAAGGCTTGCTCTCCTTGTGTTCTCAATATTGCTAAATTATTGGGTTCTTATTTGTTCCAAGAATTGAGTATCCCGTTCGAGTTGTTGAGTTAATTTACCTTTACCGTTCAACCATTTGTATCAGTCAAGAAGCTTACATAAAAAGAGGCACAGAAAGAAAAAGGTGTCATAAATATAGGACCAATTCAATTATCTCGTTCATACTAGATCAGTCACTCTTTAATAGATTTACAAAAAAATCAGCTTGTTAGGTGGCCCGGAGAAACTTCAGCACAATCATCCGATTAGTCTACCTTCTACACTTGGTGTAATTCGTACTCAGGCGTTCACGAAGGCACTCTATTGATATGCAGCTTCAGAGCGCACGCAGGAGAGAAAATGGTTTCATCAGGTGATGTGAAGGAAGATCATCTTGCCATCCAAGCACACTCGGGGGGCCTGCGTGAGTACTCAGCAAACTCAGAGAGGCTCCTCGTAAGATTTTAGTTTCATACGTTCTGTCTGAGAGCTTACTCTGCTGATCTGGCAGCTCAGTTTGCATATCGGATTTGATAGGCACCCTGTCGAATTTCAGCTTCATAGTCGTATAGGGAATGGGATCTGTTGAAGAGTCCTCAGCTTGCCTTTCGTTCTTAGCAATTCCAGAAGTGCTTCCTACGAAATTTCAGCTTTTTAACGGGGGTTTAATACCTATTTAGCGTTCTTTTGCGATTGATCAGAATCTCAAGAAGATTGAGGTTAAAAAGTTCAATGACTCCTAATTTGTTCTGCACCAACCTACTTTTTAATGATCCTAGATAATAATAATAATAATAATAATTTAAAAAAAAACAACCATGAGGTGTGACTTGAGCGAATTTTCATGTAACACCATCGTTTCGAGTTCTTCTAAGTTTCGTTGAATCGTCATTTCAGATTTTCGGTTTATTTGCTCTCATTTTCATGTAGTAATTATTAAATTTCGAATCCTTACACTTTCTTATAAATATCGTTGCAGTCTTCGCGTTTTAACTTGTAGGCATTAAGTCTTATTTAAGGATTTGAATATAATCACTGTCATTTTTGTGTTAATTTCTCCACGATATTGTTGAATTTGGTTGCATTTTCTCTGTTGTTCATCCATTGAATTACAAATTTATTCCTCGCCTGTCCTAGTCGGTCTTTTGAGTCGCGAGGGTTGGTCTGCGGTAGAGTTCTCATTGCGAATAGATAGTTCTCTGTCAGTAAATGGGTGTATGTGGGCAGTGGAATGCAGCATTGCGTCTTGCCTACCTCAAGGTTTGATCGAGATCCTTTCCTTGCATATCAAAACAGCTGGACCACCTGTCGGCTCTATCATATTGAAAAACCGCGCTGCACCATGAATTGCCTGATTCCTACAAATGGTATTGAGAACTTCCTAAAAGAATAAACTCGTAATTGACTTCTTTTTATTTCAAATTTGTGAATGTTTACTCAAGAATATATCATTCGATGATAATTTCTAAAAAGATAATTAGATAAGAAAAAATAAAATAAAAGACAATTTTAAAAAAGATTCATCTTTGGTTTGAGACTTGAATTATGATATTATGTCCTCCTTCTTCAGTGTTCCTAGTACATACCGAAGAGAGATTTACTGTTAAAAAATTGGATTCCCAAGATTGAAAAATTGTTCTTGCATTTACGTTTCATTATGGTTCCGTTTCTGTCTATCGGACAAGAGTTTCAGAAATTAAAGAATTTTATTTATTTTCTCAGTTGACTCCAAAGTTCTTTGTTCAAAAAAGGTATTACAGTCCTTCTGAAATTTATTGAATTTCAGATATTTTTTTGTACGATGGTTGAAATTATGACTACCTGAACAAGAAAATGTAAGTTACTGAAGTAGGAACCTACCACAAGAAATGTCTCTAGACGATTGCGAATCGAAATCATTTATTTAGGGACTCGATTTCTTCATGAATTGAAATAATCGAATATTGGCAAACAACGTAGTTTTTAGGACGTCCAACATTAAAGTGACACATTAAAATCTGTTTTAGACCATTATGAAAAAATCATAGGTGTATGTCTGTGTGTGTATGTAAGGCTTACTAATCGTACCCAATCATTGAAATTCTGGAACATGATCAATATACATCTAGATTTTTATAAATTATTCTTTGTGCCACCGTGATAAAATCAGTGGTGTCACTGGTGACACCAGTGTTTTTTTTTTTTTGCATTTCACCTTGATTACATATTTATGTGATTTTCTGCAGACTACCTACCAACAGAAGAAAAAAAATACTAGTTCCGAAATATTACCGATTCGGTGCCAGACTGGACACCGTTGAAATCCCCAATTCAATTCGCATGTTGGGTATCGTAGGTCATGGATTTTAAAATGCTGCTCAAATTCGAGGCTCGCAAATCCCCAGAAATGTTATGGTGGCTAAAGATCTCCCCCCACCTTTTTTTTAGGGTCTTTTTTTCCGATATCAAAATTACGGGCTCCCATAATGCTGAAAATGATATAATACATCCTCACCATGCTAACTAAATTACGCGGTGAAACTATATTGTGGAGTGGGAAGGTAAATAAGAATTTTATGCTTAATCGCTTACCTGTTGATATGTAACTAATCCTTATCCA
Organism: Apolygus lucorum; assembly: GCA_009739505.2. Lineage (NCBI taxonomy): Eukaryota > Metazoa > Arthropoda > Insecta > Hemiptera > Miridae > Apolygus > Apolygus lucorum. The sequence goes on from CM019176.2 coordinate 33,472,822, forward strand.
ATGGGACGTCCCTTGGATAAGGACGTCCCACGTCGCTTGGATAAGGACGTCTTGCTTTACTAAACAATATTTTACCTTAAGAATATGTATTCCTCTTTTCTGAGCCCAAAGCAGTCGTGCAGCACTGTTGTCAAAGCACCTCACCAAATATGCAGCTTTAGAGCGTATGAGGAGAGGTGATCCGGAAGGGAGCTTGTCAATCGTTTTCAGCAGCCTCATGGAAGCTCTTTCTGGAATTTTAGTTTTGTGAGGGAAATACAACTTGAGTGACTAAACAGTAACGGTAGCTTACAAGAATCTTGTGATTACGCATTGAGGAGGACAAAATTGGGTCAAAAATTTACGTACAGCTCTTGCTTTTTAATGATGTAAATAATAAGATTAATCTGCATCAATCTTGCCTCCTTTTCGGTGTGCTTGATTGGAGCTTGTAGTTTTGAAGCTACACTCCGATTCTGAGGGTTCTTGACCGTCTCCGGAGACAACGAAAAGTTTCGGTCTCTTCCATGAAAATCATCACAACCACGATTCGAGGAAGAATTTTCTGAATTGTCGGCAAATGTCTTCAAACGCTTTTCTCACGAGACCGTAGAGGATGGCCTCTCGGAAGGTAAAATTCGCGTTGATTACTGTACTGAGGCACCTAGATACTTCTCAGGAGTGACGTTGCGTTGACATTCTCCCATTTCTTCTCGAGCTCCAAGTTTCATAGCTTCTGTCTCCAAACTCGGCGAAACCTCTCTGTTGGTTGGAGAAGGACGTCGGCATTTTTGTCGTACTTCTCGACGATTCATGTCCACCGGCTCCAGGAAGGCCTTACATGGCTCCTCATCGCCCACTTCCTTGCGTCACATTCGACGTGGTTGTTGTTTACCAATGTGCTCGCCTTACGTTTCATTCCTTACGCTCCTGTGTATCTCTTCCGCCATAGATATCCAAACGTCTACTGTGATGTGCATTACTGTTAATATATTACTCGTTCTCTATAATTCTGAATTTCCGTGTAAGCTGTCTATTCATATGTGAATAATTCTACCTTTGTACCTTTGTATTTGAAAATTGAAAAGAAGGGCTGCAAGCTTCCTCACAAATAATATCATAGACAAATCTGTTAATTGGAAAATTATTGAATTGATATTCATTCGTCGATATGAAGCATGAAGTGATGCGATCACGATCAAGTTGCTGGTTTCCTACGTTGAACATATTCTGAAAACTACTTCTAAGTACCCTCCAAATTGAGAAATCGTATAAAGGATTCGAAGTTTCGCTGTTTTCTCCCGAGCGCTGTGGCTCCTGTTGATCTAATTGCAGTGAAATTTATAGGTTATCGTATTAAAGCCAATAATCCAAATTTGGGCGATTCGGAACTGAGAAGTTTCTAGTTCAGAGGTTAGTCTAACAGTCCATTGACTAACTCGCATCTTTCTCACGGAACCATAATTGTTCCGTTTATAGTCCGGGTTCTGCCAAATGCCTCTTTTTTCAACTAATAAAAATAAGGCTGATCATCAATCATCATAAAGTATGGAGTAAAATCTTCAAGTCAATTCAAAACTATTGTCGTCCAGATTTTAAGTCGTTGATCTGGGTCAGCCAAAAGACCCAGGAGAAAAGCCAGACTTCGAGAAGAGGCGTGCAAAATGGAAAACACATTTATATCGTTTTCTATCCCATACGAAAGTTTCCTTGTCCTCATTTTGAGGACATCAGGCATGTCGGTTGCTTCATCCGGCGCACATGGCCCGAAGGTCGGTCGCCCACACGACACCTTTTTCTCCTCGTACAGATGATTCCATTCACAAGAAACCCACCCCCAGATAACTCGATGCAGAATGTTAAATCTTTTTTAATCGGATCTGGATTATTGCCAACGCCTCAATATTAAGGGAGTCTTTCGAAGTACTGTAATCCTTCTCTCCTAGGATTTGTTTGTCCTGTCAGCGCTAAAACATTTTACAACTCTTTCTGAATTTAATTTTATGGATGAATGAATATAGATTTATTAATAATTAATAAATCTATATTCATTCATCCATAAAATTAAATTCAGAAAGAGTTGTAAAATGTTATATTCGATAATTATTATCGAACTAATTCCTTAATAATTCATCACGCATTACGAGTATTAAAGAAAAGCCCTAATTATTATTCATCATGGATCATAAATCCGAAGATACGAATGGGCTAAATTGGTATTTGTGAACTCTGATAAGTTCGATCAAAAAGGATAAGGACATATTATACTGGTTGTTGGTTGTTCAGGAGGGATCGCCTTCAGCTGTTCGCTTGCAGGTGTGATTGGACGTGATCTTCTCAGGAGGGTCACAATTTGCTTCGACCACATCCCATAACAGCTCATTTCTTTTCCAATGGATTGTCTATTCGTCATTCTTTGTTGGGAGAATGTTGAGATTCGGAAACAACCAGCTTGTTCCAAATCCAGCTGCCATTGTCCTCTAGACTGGCTTGTGCAAATTGAAATTACCCCTTCCAGCTTGCCTTCCCATCCATTGTTCCAGCTTTTGAGGAAATAGAAATTACATTCATTTTCTTATGGTCAACCAAGGAGGTTTGGGTGACAAAACTATGTCTCAAGATACAGCTGGCAGCAGTTTTCAAGCCGTCAATATTTAGTAGCTATGAATTATTTCACATTCATACGGTTTCAGTTTCTCGCTAAACTTGCATTTAAATAAAAAGTGTTTTTTTGGCGCCCTGCCTCGTTTTCTACCGAAAACAACAGAGCTACAAAAGGAAATTGGCCTACTGACATTATGCCTTCTTGCAATGACCCCCTCAATTGAATATTTGCAATTTCCTATTATACTTTGAGCAACCAGATTGATTTATAGCTGCTTTGAAGACAAACCAAAGCAGGGTTCAACCTCATTCAAAGATTTAACAACTGCTTGATGAGAACTGTGAAATTGATTGGTTTCATTTTTCCTCAATTCTGTTGATTTGATGAAAATCTGCGGTATTTCATTCATGAGATGCGCCATCTGTTAAGACCAAGTAGCCTGATGCCGAAGTCATCCTAAGACGATGATCTTGGCATTGTCAGGCTAAGGAGGATAGGATGATATTATGCCGACGTTATGACGTTGCTTTCTGAGATTCACGGCCTGGTAATGCCCTTTCAATATGATGGAGACTCCGTCGTTATCCTCTTTCCTCCCAAAGCCGCCCCAAATCCATTGTTTACTCTGCAGGCCGAACTGTGTGATGCCTTCGAAGCAAAATACTGGCGGGAGCACTATCGATTTTCCTTTAAGCTGTGAATGGCTCGTAGAGCAGATACACAGAAACAGTCGCTGGAAAGCTTTCCGAGCACATTTGCGAGAAGCTGTGGGAAGGGTCGGCTCCGCTAAGTTTGTGAGGGAAAGCTTTTCTAGAGATGAATGAGGCCAAGAAAACTTCGTCGTCCTCCGACCGACCCTCCTGTCACCTAAAATGTACTACTCGTGAAGTGAAATGGCTGAAACACAATATCTCTGTTGGAACACCTCGAGGATAATGTATAATAGACTGTGTCCGTGCCCTTGACGGGACTATGGAAATTTCTCTTGAAAGCGTTGTGAGAACTCTCATCACCCAACCCTAATGAAATTGTCTTCCTTTTTCACCTTCTTGTCTACTTGCCTTTCTACTTTGTTCAACCCCATCTTCAATTCTAATGATTCTCAAGACATTCACTGGAGGTCATCTGAATGTTCCAAATCATTTTTAGTTGTTGACTTAGATAATTAATTTTTCAAGATTTCAATCTGATTGATAATAGGTAGTTTTTTACATTTTCATCGTGTTTAGTGTGCGCATGCACTGATGCCAAGTACGTACGTATTGATCATGAAGAAACGCCCCATTCATGGAGTATAGGTAAACAAACGCATTTTCGAAGATCCTTTTATGGAATCAGGCCTAATTAGGACTGCGGCAACCGAAGCTCTACGAAGCACTATGTTGGCGGTCATACGTATCTGATTCTATTGGCCGTCAGTATCTTCTTAAATTCATGAGGCGTTGATAGTGGCAGGTGTTGGTAAAGAGTTTACTAGTCGCCAGTCCCCAAAAGAATCGATTTTGGCAAAAATTGGATTCCTCTTTGAGAACTCTTGACTATCAATTTTTCCAACTTGTTACCCCCTCCGTGTGTCTGCCCATAAAACAGGTGGAAGGAAGTAAATTTCCGCCATTTTAATTTCTTTTGCCTCTGGAGTCTTGCATGAAGTTCCAAACTGCCTTGGCATCCTCTGATTCTCTCTACTATTTTCCGTACCTGGCATTGCTCTAATGATTTTGGAGTTGAAATTCGTGGACCTCCACTCCGGAAGCCTTTTCTCCCTCGCATGACTTGAACCTATCGCTGTGTTTTGTCGTTCAGCAGCGTTGATCGAGTTAATTCCCTTACATCACTCGTGGTCACGACAACCACCACTTACTTCCTTAGTCATATTGCCCGCAAATTATCCGGACGATCCTCTTCCCTGCTCACCTACCTCTTCCAACTCGAAAACTGCTTGTATCGCGTGATTTGCATTCTCGAGTTGGCTCTTTCCTCAACGATACAGACTTTGCTGTTACCTTGTTATAGTAGTTGTCATCCCAGTTAGCAGTGTCTACCTAATGTCGAGTTCAAGTTCAAGCAGCTCCAAGTTGCTTCAACTACTCCTCCAAATCAATTCTTCTCAATCTAACTTGGTAGTTTATTTATTGATTTGTTGCTTTTCCGTTAGTTTAGGACTCCACGAACTATTTATTTTTGTCCCCAATGACTGTGCTGTTGATATTGAACCTTATTCTATTTGTTCTTCGGGAGAGACCAGCGGAACTAACTTCGAATTATTCGCTTTGAAGGAATTGAGGAAAAGGAGGAGTTATTATTCCCCAATAAATTGTAAATTTCCAATACTTAGACCTAGAACAAATTGAAAAAATAATCCTAGAAATCCATCCATAAATGAAACAGCATCACCATTCGAGTTCATTTTAAATTTCGTCCAAGATCTTGCGTGTACAATCCTCTAGTCAAGCTTTAGTTTCTCTACTAACTTAACTTACAAGCTATGAGTTATAAACAACAAATGTGGGCTCTGTGATGCTGAACCAACTCAATCCTCCTAGTTATCTACGTTATCATAACTTCTCCATTTTTGGATTATTTTAGAGTAGGTAGCTTCCTCGACTTGCTGAACAATGAGTTTTTTTTTGTTTTTCTAAAGTAAATTCACAACTCCAGCTTGGTTTATTTTGTTAGCAGTTCCGGAATGGCAAGATAAGTGATGAGTTCCGCGTGATGTTATCCCGAAGTTTGGAACTAGTTCGTGTTTAATAGAGGATGTCACTGGAACGGAAGTCTGTTGCTATTCGATCCGTTAAGGTATGCTGTTTTCAACTTTTTCCGTCCGTAATGTCGCAATTTTCCAAAATGTAGGTCTACTTTAGAGAAACTACTAGGAAAACTCTGAGTACCTATACTGAAAAAACGTTGGAAATTCCATTGGGAAAAATTGAACTAGCTCCAGTCCATACTTTGATTGAGGTTCGGATAGCAGGCTTCAATGAAGTTCAACGCTATCGGATCAACGTTATTCCTTGTAAAACATTTTAAAAATCTAAAGAAAAATGGGTGACAAATTCTTGTATATGTTGACGTTTGTGAAGGAGGTGAAATATCATAAAAATATGTCCCGCAATTATGGTTCTTGAGTAAAATTATTCAGCTTTCATCTTAAACAATCTACAACGTTGAGCTTCAAGTTTCGAGAACCTTCAAGTAGTGACTTACTGTCACATTTAATCAAAGGTTCGAAGATATAAAAGAAAAATGGTTTTCGATATTCATAGCTTTGTTGTGAATAATAAATTGGATTTATTAATGTGGCGTTAAAAGGTGTATTTTTATCTGAAAACTCTCAAGTTTGATCTCCTCATCAAGAACTGGGATACCCTTAACATACATGCTGTTTACACAACTTTTGTGGTTTTAATTCTATTGTTTTTTAAAATACTCGTGTTGGTTTAAATTAATGTTAGTCTTCTAATAATACCCACAGAGACTTGATTGTGAGTCACGGGGTTCACAGCGAATCGATGAACCAAGGTCGACCACTGAGTCAGCATGGCACGCAGCAAAATTTTCATTCACACATTTCCTGTTTTCCCTCATCTTCATTCCTAAGTTTTGTGGAAATCTAAGCCTTACGAATTTGATCATCCAAATGGCTTCTTTAATATTTATCTGTCGGCGCAACTTTGTATTTCAACATTTATCTCCAAGACTTCGCTGATTGATCTTTGTCGGACTCTGTATTGAACTTGATGTAACGAAAAAAACCAAAGATATTCTTTCCTCCTTAGAAAGAAACTTAGAAGTGACCAAATACGTTTTCGCTCTGTTATCTTGCACATCTGTTTACAGGCTCTCCTCTGCTTAGACCGTGTCAAGGCCTCTGCCCAAAGCTCCTTCTGAAGGCGATAGATTTGTGTCACGCTATTGAATCATCTTCATGGTTCCGAAGCTCCCAAAATCGATTTGTTTCAAACGATTCTCAACATTATCGATTCTCTCTACCCCATCTTTTGTTTCAACGATCGTTCCTGAACTTGAATGAATGACCTACCCCAGTTCTTCCTAGTTTATGACCAGCTTTTTCCTTGTTTCTGTCCCCTGTCGTCTACTTCCTTTTATGGAGAAGCTCCTGGAGTGAGTGCTACATTTCCCGTTCCCCTTTCAAGTACCAGAACCAGTTCGTTTATTCAGGAGTCGTTTCATTTTGTGTTTACAACCTGTTAACTATCTCCAGATGTTTCGATCGTAGTCACGACCATCTTAGAAGAAAATACACTCATGTGATGTCTTTTAAATCGTACCATCAGTTCCTGAGAACAATTCTTTATCTAGAATCCATCGTATCCATTGTGTCCATAACAATGTTTTCAATTCGAAATGTTTTCAATCGGTGCATCCCGATTGATGGAAATTATGAACCGCTGGTTTCTTTGGCATTACAATCGTTGTATTCATTCGATTTTAATTATGAAAAGATTCCATACTTGATGGGATCTTCAGAATAGTCCTGAACCCGTTTCATCAAAAACAAGTTAGACAAATTTTGAAATTTAAAATATCTACAATTTTGGTTCATTAATCGACCAAGAAAAAAATTCAACACCTCCTTAGTTGATTTACTTAAATAGTACTCAAGAGGTACTTAAATGGAATATTTCAGAGAGTCTGAGGATTAGTTTCCAAACATTCCCCCATGACCTTGTTCCACTATGAGAAAAATATAATTCCTTAGAGACGATTTCTCAGTTCCTACAGGTACAAAACAACTCAAATTCGGATGGTATAATAAGCTCCAAGACATGCTGCTCCATTGTATTTGGAGCAATAGGTGGGGAAAAGCAGAAAAATGTCGAATTTTAGCTCCAAAAGAAAAAAAATTCATCTTTGACTGAAAAACTCGAGAAAGGCGCTCGATAATCATCGAATCAGACCCGACTGGCCAAACTTCAGGGGTCCATTCTACAACTAATTTGCAACAATTTGCATATCCTCTAACATTTTTTTCTAACTTCACCTCCTTTTAATTATCTGTTTTTGGTTTATTATTTTCAATAATCGGAAACGACCAATGAAAAAAATGTTTTAACCCCCCCTAAAAATGTGTTGGTTTACGTTTCAAGGTACGTAGAGTCCAAAAATCGAATGAAAATGTTTCCGTCCGTCCACCGTACGCGGCACTTTCCTTAGTTCCCATGGACTGATTTTGATGAAATTTTAAATATGGGCTCCAATTGGGGTCTAGTTGTGCCGCATAGCTTTTGGTTGATGTCAGTCACTTCTAAGGGTTGAAAAGTAAGGGCTGAAATTTTCAAAACGCCTTAGCTGAAAAAATTACGATGTAAAGGTTTTTCCCTTTTGGAATGGTATGGAATTTGTAGAATCGAATGAGACCACCCAGAGCGCTGTAAGACCAACCGTTCGCTCCCCATGGGAACTCAAGGGTTGGATTACGATAAATTACAAACACCTATGTAAATCGCAAAAGAGGCCTGATCTCCGTTCAAATTTTAGCTGAAATTCAAATTCCCCAATAAAGCCACCAACCATATTTTTTCGAATTGAGTGTGAAGCGTTTATGTCTTCAAAATAAACTTAATTATGAAGTAAAAATGTGGTTGCTAGGAAGTGGCAATGGCAAAGCCGTGTTCTTTGCTGGCGAGTGATCTGTAAAGAAAAATAATAAACTCCTCAAATTCTATCTTTGCAACGAGTGTGCTGTAAAGTCACATCTATGTTGTTTTTACACATCCATTTAATAATCACCCAGTTACCTACGACATTTTCTAAAATTGCAGTGTTTCCAAAAGAGCACGTTTCCTATATTACTAGTCCGAAAATTTAAGGAGTATATATAAACCCAGAACCAACAGAGTGCATTGAAGGTTTCCGAATCGTGATTGACCGAGAATAAGAAAATAAATTTTGAATATACATTTTCCTCTTTCGAAGCACAATCTGGTGGCAGATTCTGATACTATTTCAGATCATAGTTTACTCCTAATACTATGTTTTTCAAATAGACAACGAAAAGTTTTGAAATTGCTAACCTCGATGTAATTTCTGTATATCACAGATTTCAATTCCTTCAAGGCCTTTCTTGTTGGTGGTGAAAGAAACTGAAAGGAGAAAAGTTGACGGAAAACATACTGCGTATACGTTGAGCTGATTCCAAATTCACCAAACCTTTGGAAAGCGTTTTCGTATCGCAAATAATGTATTCCGATACGTAACTTACAGATTTTTACTTTCTCGCCTGCTACGGGAACACGAGAATCGTTCTCCCATAGAAGGAGATGTGAGAAGAACCCCAAATCGGCTGTTGAGAACGCGATGATAGCAGAACAGGAGGTTAAACTCCCGCAGACCCACCTGATCATTAAACTGGCTGCTCGGAGTGATTACCCAATCTCTTCCTTCCAAGGTGTTTGCCAAGATCTTCGCTTCGGCCGCTGGAATGCGCTTCCTCGCCCGAGCTGGGATCCACCACATGAGTGCCGTGACCGCACCAAAGCGATTCTACGAGTCGATCCTTCAGGTCCGAAATTACGAGTGAACTGAGGAGGTTGAGGGGCTCTTCTCCTGTTACCCTGGAAAAAGTCAATGACATGCGAACAAAAACATAGGTGAGAGGTGCATATAAGGCCTCAAAGTCTGATATAAGCCCTAAAAGAATTGTAAGCATAGTCGATGTTTTGTGGTCTTCTAAACTTCTGAAGCTGAAGCTTTTGAGGTATGTGAATCAAATCGATGGATTCAGAAATCACTGTTTTAACCCCAATTGGACCGTGGTTTCACTGGTGTCACCGAAAACATCTCAGGAACTCCACAGATATCCCAAAGTGTCACCGGAATAACCAAAATTAAATTGCAATTTTGAATTTAATAGACAGCAGAATTTTTTGTGTTCTACTGGAAGTCACAAAATAGAGGTATGACAAAAATTTCCAGGGAAATCAATGAAAAAATTTTCAAAATTTTTTTTCATAAAATCATTTTTTGATTTCTAATAATTAAAAAAATGGTTTAAAAAATTCAGCTCTGTCCATTAATTTTTTAAATTGCAATATAAATCTAGTTTATCTTGTGACACCTAGGGACAGCAGTGGAATTCTTAATATGTTTTCGGTGACGCTAGTGACATAGTCCAATTAGGGTTAATAATAACTTTTGCTTTCAAATCTCATCTTCAAGCGAGATTTCTTGTTTGGGTTTATTGTTAAGACCCTTTTCCCTCTCATGACTTGGCTCACACATTGTCAACATCTGGGCTTGGGAATTACTTCTCGCTGTGTTCCATTTTATTTCCTTAGGTCTTCTCCTTATGGTGGATTTCATCGGTAAGGGCTTGGTGGAGATTTTGAACAATAACGTTGTCTCGACGCTTAGTCTCATCAAGTAGTTTAGTTATTAGAGATAGTACGTGTTTACTACAAATTAACTAGAGTTTCCTTTTTTCTTCGCAGAACTCTTCTCGTGTTTCCTAATTATAATCGTAAAACAAACAATTCAAAATCAAAATTACATATTTAGTTCGAAGAAAATAGTCTGTGACGCCCGGTTGCAAGAAATAGCAGTTTCTGGCAGTTGGAGATCCCTCGCGTTGGACCCAACAGGTCTTTGGAAAGTTCGGACTGTGGTCTTACAGTTGAAAAACGTCTGCCAAGTGGGTGTGGCACATAGCTTCCTCGTATTCATGACCCGATTGTATAGAAGATCCGATGCTTAGTAGTTAATCTCAAAACATCAATCTCTAAGTACCTTCCACAACCCTCATAGGGGACCATCTACACACTAATCTGAACAATCCTGAGAAATTTCGTCGAAATCGGATGGAAAATGTAGAAGTTATGGCAGTTACAAGGAATTCACGTGTGCGCATGTGCAGCAACTACTATTAGTCTGGGGGAGATGATTTTCATAGGAGACTATCTGCACGCCAATCTGAACAATCCTAGAAAATGTCATCAAATTCGGATGAAAAATGTAAGTGTTATGGCTCTTACAAGGATTTTACGTTTGCGCATACGCATAAAATACTTTTAATTTGGGGGCCACGATTTTCATAAGGGACCATCTACACACCAACCTTCACAATCCCTGAAAATTACGTCGAATTCGGATGAGAAATGTAGAAGTTATGGCTGTGGCAAGGAATTCATGACAGACACAGAACCAAATTTGTTCAGGAATGTCTGAAACGTAAAACGCGAGTGGAAATTTTGACATTGGAGAACATTTTTTTTTCAACCTTGAAAAGTGAAAACAAAGCTTCCGCTGCTTTGATTGACTCGGAAGCAAAATCTTGCAGGGTTTGGTAAAATATACACTATTGATGAAAATAAGGAAAATTGAGTTGAGTAGATTGATGTTCATCGTTATTGTGATAAGTAGCCTCCACTAGCGCTTTACATCGGGGCCAGACTTCCACATTAGCCAGTCATAGTTGATTTGCATAAAAGTTTCTCCTCTAAAGCCTTTAAACAAATATCTTTATGAATATGAGGACACCTAAAACTCCCAGATAACATTGTTCTGCTGGTATGTACTTTCTGTCGAAATGAACTTGAAAGTAATCCTTACAGAAAAATTATAAACCAATATTAATATTAATTTGCAACGTTTTTATTTCTCCAAATGAAGTTTGGTTTCACTCATTTTTGCTTCTCTGGCAACCAAGAACGTAATTTCGTTATGAATATGAGAGCACTCCCAGATGATGATGTTCCGCTGGTAGGCACTTTCTTTCAAAATGAACTTCATAGTGGGCCTTGAGCGAAAAATGGTAGGAATGGAAAACCCGTGTTCTTTGCAGGAGAGTGATCTGTACAGAAAAATAATAAACCGATGTGTACTAATTTGCAGCGTCTTTTCTTTTTGATTGTTTGGATTTCGGAGCTGATAATTTGGGTTTAGATGAACCCAATTCTGAGGTCAATAATTCTGACCTTTTTCGTATGAAAAAATTTAATCTCTCCACGATTCAGAAGGGTGTAGACCAGCTTCTATCAGTTGAGATGCTATCACTTGAATTGGTCTGCCCACCCTCTTTGGTGGGTACAAACTTTTCCTACCCTGATCTAAAGCTTTGTCCTTCCCTCCTGAACTTATCGGACCTTTTCCTACCGACTTTACCATCCGTTCTTGTTGACCTTGGTCGGTAGTTAGAATAACAGCTGTACTTAGAACTTCCTTCTTTCTCTCTTCCTCGCACTCACAGACGCTGTGGAACCTCTTTTTCCCGGCCAGCGTTTTATTTTTAAACCCTTTTCTCGAATCGATGCATCCGCCTTTGTGACGTCACTCCACCCGCTCTCGTCATGCATGTTTCTTCGTCTCCTCTTCATCCGTGATTCTGAGACTGTAGTGTGCTCAGCGCTGTGAAAACCAGCCAGTGCCCATCAAAATCAAGTATGTAGCGATGAAATAGGATCTTAGTAGTAGGTGCTGTGAAATATGTGATTGGCAGTGGTGGTGTCAGTCCGCACACAGTTTACTTTAGTCGATTAGACTGAAGAGTATAAAGTACCTACAGAACAATCGAAATTTATTTCTCTCATAATAATAACCACTAGGTGTAAGGTAAATCCTCGAAAAAAAAATAACCAACCAAGTTTGGTTTTTTGTCACGCTCGTGTTGCTATTAGTGGTGGTCAGCTCTATGGTGTAGTGGTATTATTTTCATGCCTTCACGACATTTCCATCACATGTATATTGGAGCCAGTGGGGTAACTGATTGTAAGTAGGTACTCAGGAAGCCCTACCTACATGTACCTATTACTGGTTATCGTAGGTGATCTGAATTAGATGATATTGATTGATAGTTCGAAGGACCACCCCCTTTTGAATCTAGGGAGAACAGATATGTGAAAAGTGATGAAAGAGATTAGATGTGAAGGGGTGATAAGGTGATGAGAGCCAGAAAAAGAGGTAGACTTAGGAAAATAGGTAATATATATTCAGAAATACCACGTGCTGAAGAAGGTGCAGATAACAGGTAGAAATTGATAAGAAATTGGTGCTACCTATACCTATCTACCTACTCTTAAAAGTGGCCACTGTAGAAAGATGAAGAGAAATTGCAAGGTTGTTGTTATGCATGCATGTCTCACCCACTTGGGTGTTCAGACGTTGTTGTTACACTGAAAGTTACTGTTCTTATTTATACTGGAGAAGATGAGAGTGTATAAGATGAAAAGGTTTACAGAAGAAGTTCCTGGACGTGTAGATACGTGCGTAGGTGTGTGTTCCAGATCCAAAGATAGCAACAGGTTGCAGTGATGAAGAGGGGGGAGGGGGGTGCGGGTCATGCAAAATTACAGGTATTTAATTACCCAACTTACAAGTGATCTCAGAAGGGCGTGAGTACCTGATGAAAGTTTGCATACCAGGAAGGAGATTGAATATGATGTGGGATCCAACGGCAGGAGCAGAGTGCCCATCCAGGTGATAAGCTTCAGAAAGACCGGGTGCCAAAGCCGGTGGAGAGCATGCCGTGAGCGGTGAGATACGAAACGAACGATAAATACGGAAAGCTAGCGCTAGCACTGTTTGTTACAAGGTTGTGCGATACAGGGTGTCTACACTTTCGATGGGCATAACTTCAGGGTTCGATTCTACAAGGTATTTCCAACAAAAAATGTCTCCTAGCAATTTTCTTTTAACCCACTCAAAATTCCTTTTTTTTCACTTTAAAGTTTTTCTTCGCGTTTACGACCTTACGGCACTGATATGGTCATAACTCCCTTATTTCTCCTGAAAATTCAAATCTGACTACACCGTTAGAAAGAACGTTAAATTCCTAAGCTACCTAGTGCAAAATAAAAATATTTCAGCAATAAAATAGTTTCAAAAAATCAAGTCAAAAAGCCAACTCTAAAAAATTTTTGAAACTTGACTTTCTTCGACCAACGTTTTCACTCTAAATCCCTGCCCATTTCGATGGGCGCTCTTCGGAGAAAACATGCTCAAATTATGAGCTTTTCAACGGTCTATCAATTTTTCTTTTTAACATTCAAATTGGAAGAGTAAATTAAGTTCGAATGCCAGAAAACGTGTGTTTTACATGCAAATCCAGTGTTTTAAGCGGTTTATGGTGCCCCTCGACCTCAAGATGGCTTCACGATTTTGGTATCATTTCCTATGTAATTTTTTACGCTGAATCAAATAGTGATACTTCCGAATGATTCCGACTGCTAGAAAGTGGATTTTTTGAAGAAAACCTTCGTTTTTCGTATATAAAATACGCATTATTCGTAAATGTGGTAGTGATCATGAAGTAACACCTTTGAAGTCAACAAAAACTTCAATCAGCTAGAAATTCAGTGTTTTTGTTGAGTTCAAAGGTGTTACTTCATGATCACTACCACATTTACGAATAATGCGTATTTTATATACGAAAAACGAAGGTTTTCTTCAAAAAATCCACTTTCTAGCAGTCGGAACCATTCGGAAGTATCACTATTTGATTCAGCGTGAAAAATTACATAGGAAATGATACCAAAATCGTGAAGCCATCTTGAGGTCGAGGGGGACCATAAACCGCTCAAAACACTGGATTTGCTTGTAAAACACACGTTTTCTGGCATTCAAACTTAATTTACTCTTCCAATTTGAATGTTAAAAAGAAAAATTGATAGACCGTTGAAAAGCTCATAATTTGAGCATGTTTTCTCCTAAGAGCGCCCATCGAAATGGGCAGGGATTTAGAGTGAAAACTTTGGTCGAAGAAAGTCAAGTTTCAAAAATTTTTTAGAGTTGGCTTTTTGACTTGATTTTTTGAAACTATTTTATTGCTGAAATATTTTTATTTTGCACTAGGTAGCTTAGGAATTTAACGTTCTTTCTAACGGTGTAGTCAGATTTGAATTTTCAGGAGAAATAAGGGAGTTATGACCATATCAGTGCCGTAAGGTCGTAAACGCGAAGAAAAACTTTAAAGTGAAAAAAAAGGAATTTTGAGTGGGTTAAAAGAAAATTGCCTAAAGACATTTTTTGTTGGAAATACCTTGTAGAATCGAACCCTGAAGTTATGCCCATCGAAAGTGTAGACACCCTGTATAGGTGATCGCCACAACAGATCGCGACGTCGCGGACAAAAGAAAAAAGGCAGATACATGGAGAATTACACTTTTTTTTAAAAGTTGAAAGGCAAGAGGCAAAACGAGCAGGCGAGAAGTTGGTGTAACACACGGACGAAGATGGCTGCGGTGACGTCACGCTTCAGCCCAAACCCAACTGAGGCACAATCACGCACTGATCACTGATTTTATTGATATGTTGCCCAGCATTGCATAATAATATAAAGAAAATATACATGCATTGATATTTATGCATAAGAACATTAAAAGAAAGATATAAGACAAAACAACCATGCACAGAGAAGGAATAGAATGCAAGTAATGGTAGCACATCAGACATAGGCTCGAAAATACAGGTATCCTTATTCGCCCATTCCTAATCAGGACTCACTGTGATAAGAAGACAGTGATAAAGACAATAATAATGGTTTTGTGCCTAGTTAGTGTGGTGTTTGTGAATTTAGTGCATTTTGAGGATATTTCCTCCCCTTTTTCTGAAGTGAGTCGAAAATACGATTCAGGAGTAAACATGTACCTTTCCCTAGATTGTACCACATTCATTTCAGCCCCGTCTCACTTTTTTAAAACCCTTCAGCTCACGCGCAAAAACCTGTAAACTCGAATTTCCTTGATTTTGATGACATTTGGAGGGTAGTAGGAGTTCGTTACTTTTATGAAATCCATTGCATCAGAGCGAATTATTTAATTCTCTCAGAAGAAATAAATGTAATTCCTCTGTTTGTATTATATTTCCTTTTTCTCTTGTTTCAGGTAATTCTACTACTCTATTATGAATCGAAGCAAGCAGTTGGTGGTTCAGGTATTTATCAATCGTAGATACATAACTACTCAGCAAGTGGAAATGATGAACTGAATATGGGAGGTCACGGGAAAGCCACAAAAGTTATTAGATGTTTTGTACTAGTTTTTCCTCTTTTGGCCCCATTTGACCAGATGAGTGAGTAATGCGGTCTAAAATGGCGGCAAGCTCGAGTTGAGCAGGTTTTTCGTCAGTATTTAGTTTAGTATGGAAGAAATTGGTCCAAAACACTACTCAATAATAATTACTCTAAAACGTTATGTACCAGTTAGGCCCAATCGGTAAGGTATTTAGTGAGGAAAGTATTCTGAGTCTGTCTTATTATCTGTAGCATCTAGTATCTAAATATCATTTCAGTAACATTTCAATCAATATATAAATTTCAACTCCTAGCCATCCGATTTCTAAATCCATTTTCGATTTGTTTTTGAATGGTACATCATATGTGTTGAAATCATTCGGATATATTATATTATTCGTTTTCGAAACTTCTTTACGGAAATTTTTGCTTCCGAGTCTACCAAGGTAGTGGAAGCTTTGTTTTCACTTTTCAAGGACGAAAAAAAAAAGTTCTCCAAAATCAAAATTTCCACTCGCGTTTTGCGTTTTAGACCTTTCTGAACAATTTTGGTTCCGTGTCTGTCTGTCTGTGTGTCTGTCTGTCTGTGTGTCTGTCTGTCTGTGTGTCTGTCATGAATTATTTGTAACGCGCATAACTATACGAAGTTATTGTCCGATTTCTATGAAATTTTCAGGGATCGTGCGGGTTGGTGTGTAGACGGTCCCCTATGAAAATCATCATCCCCGGACTGATAGAAGCGACTGCGCATGTGCAAACGTGAATTCCTTGTAACGGCCATAACTTCTACATTTTCCATCCGATTTCAATGAAATTTTCAGGGATGTTACAGATTAGTGATTAGATGGTCCCCTATGAAAATAATCACCTTCGGACTGATAGTAGCCACTGCGCATGTGCAAACGTGAATTTCCTTGTAACGGCCATAACTTCCACATTTTCCACCTGATTTCGATGAAATTTTCAAGGATTATGTGGATTAGGTTGTAGATAGTCCCCTATGAAAATCATTATCCCCGGACTGATAGGAGCGACTGCGCATGCGCAAACGTGAATTCCTTGTAACAGCGGTAACTTCAACTGTCCCCCAGGGGTCCCGGGTTCGAATCCCAGCTGAGGCTAAGTATTTTTTTGATCCAATCACATACATCCACTCACTTAATTTTTCATCCGAATTTGATGAAATTTTCTAGGATTGTCCAGATTAGTGTGTAGATGGTCCCCTATGAGTGTAGTGGAAGGTACTTGGAGATTGGTGTTTTGAGATTTACTACTATGCATCGGATCATCTATATAATCGGGTTATGGATACGAGGAAGCTATGTGCCACACTCACTTGGCAGACGTTTTTTCTATTTTCTCGTAGAAGTAATTTTGAGAAAAGGGCGTATCAAACTATAAAGTGCTGTTGTTCAGTTCGAGTAGAATCCTAATACAGATTTCATAATAGTGATTCATATAAATTCATGGAACATGGGTTATCATAACATGCATGAGGGAACACTGGTCTAAACATTAATTAACAATGTTAATTAGATACTGTAAATTGAGTCCCATTTGTGCAGCAGAAGTTGATGATTGAATTTTTCAAGTACGATATTAACAGATTTTCAGCTATTTTTGAACCATGATAATTACTATTTTAGGTACAGTATTCTCATTGAACATTTCATCCTGATTTTAAAAAAATTAAATTTTATATTAATACATACACACATATTAAGACTCTTTTTTTCTCAACATTTGGTACAATAATGCTGTCTAACAAACTCATCCTTGTTATTGTTGTCATTTTGGAAAAATTTTGGGTTTCATGGAGTTATAATTATTAAATATTTATAATTAATTAGTATTTAACTCCAGAAAACGTTTCAAAACGAATTGCCTTCAGAATAAATGTCTGAATTTTCCATAGTGAAAATTTTGAGCTCATTACTAAAGCTTCATTTTTCTCAAAAGTTCACAAAAATGTTTCCTGCAACATCGTGCTGTCATTAAATGACAGCACGAAATTTTCATGTTTCTGCCGGGTGCCTTTTGGGCTCCAGACTCCATTCATTAACATGCTGGATTCTTTGGTTTTACTTGAAACGTTTTCATATTCCTCGAGAACTTGTTTGTTAGGCACGCCTGCTTTAAATGCGGCTTGAGTTGTAGCATGCTTCTGTAATGTGTCCTATTATGTTCGTTCATAGTCTCTCCTAGTGCTTTCTGTCCCTTTCGTTTTTCATAAATATGGAATCAGTTCTAAATATTTCACAAGGTAGCTTACATGGGTTCCTACGTAACTTCATTTACTAAATATTAAATGTTGATGTTCATTACTCAGCTAAATAGAATGACTCGATCCTTACAGGGACTCCAGTTGACAAATCAATCTATAAAAAAAAGAAGAGGGCCTTCTGCCAAAAATGAGGGCCACAAACTTTCGAACAACTCCGAATGAATAGCGACTCGGCAATTTATTTCCAGAAGAAACGTGAATGGAATGTCAAGCTAAAAGGACGAAAGCCAAGAAACTTTCAGCCTTCCCGCAATATAAGTATTTTTTCAAGAGCTTTGTTGGTACAGTAAAGGACGGGATAAAGTTGTAAGTTAATAATACTATTGTAGATTGTAGAATTTTTTATAGTGTAAAATAAATTAAAATTAGATTCGTTCATATGCTCTTCGAGAAAGAAGGACTTCCCCTGTAATGCATGCATTTCTAAACAATGTGCTGTTTTTTCCTTTCCTTCATTCAAGTAAATCTGAGTTCTGATCATGTTCTGCTACCACTCAAGTCAGCTCTGATACCAATTTCAGGTATGTTATGGTAATAACCGATCATGTTGACTTGGTGAGTAACTTCTTAGTAGGGTAAATACTTGAATGAATTGCCACGTAGATCGTGGGAACGAGTACCATGGAAAATGCTGTGTAACCTCAGTACCATTAAGATTAGCCATACCTACACCTGTTCATGGGAGTCAAGTCGGATTTTGTCCTCTAACTGTGAGGATCGTGATCTCCGAAGAACGGTGTTTCCTTTGGAATAGAAGAATTCACCTCACGAGGGAGTTGCCTCTTCTTCGCTCACCTGCTAAGAGAAATTGAGCGCTTCTCCACGACTCTCATGATTCTCAAACGTGTCTCATCGATTAAGGAGTAGACTCCTCGGTGTGAATCTCGGCCATTCATACTGTAAATTTTCTCAAATTCTTTAATGGAATTAGATTTATTTGTCATTGTTGACGTGTGCCATATGGATCACAGGCACCTGATCTTGTCTAATTATCAAGTAACAGCAAGGGCTTGCTGGCCAACTGCATTCTCGTCGAATGCTGTGGGTTGAAACATTTTCCCAATTTTTGAAAATAAAATTACATTTGATAGTAGTGAAAAAGAATTGGAGTATTTGAGCTGAGCTAAGAATGCACTGGGTGGCATAACAGTATAAATTATACGTGATTTAAATGAGTTTTTGGTTTATTATTTTCAATAATAAGCCTTTGGAATCGAGCAAGAAAAAAAAAATTTTAACCCCCCCTCAAAATTTGATGTTTTACGTTTCAAGGTACGTAGAATCCGAAAATCGAATAAAAAAATTTCCGTCCGTCCGCCGTACGCCGTCCGCCGTACGCCGTCCGCCGTACGCGGCACTTTTCTTAGCAACACTGGACCGATTTGGTTCAAATTTGGTATATGGGCTCCATTTGGGGTCTAGTTGTGCCGCGAAGCTTTTGGTTGATGTAGGTCACTTCTAAGGGGTGAAATTTAAGGGTTGAAATTTTCAAGAGTGCCCTAGCTCGAAAACTCTCGAAATAAAGGTATCGTTTTTTCACCAATTTTAAATAGTACAGAATTTTTAAAAATTTTTGAGACCACCCGGAGGTCTGTAGGACAAACCGTTCGGTCCCTACGAGTATTTGAAGGTTTTCCTTCGATAAAACAGAATCATGAGTGTGAATCGCAAAAGAGGTCTAATCGCCGTTCAAATTTTATCTGACTAAAATGCGATCGCTGTTCATTTCTTCGATTTGTATACAGTTTTGCCTTCTGCGTAACCAGTAATCAAATTTCCATATCAAGCTTTATATTTTTCGAATCGAGTGTGAAGCGTTTAGTTCTTTCTAATAAACTTGATTGTGAAGGTGTGAAGCAGTATGGTGTGGTAGGTAGTACCTAGCTGGTAGGTAAAAAAAAGTTGGTAGGTAAAAAAATGTTGGTGGGTAAAAAACGCTGCAAATCATTGCTCAAGGGCTTCTTCACTCTTCAGATCACTGATCAGCTGAGTGAGCTCCAAGGCCATTTTCTCTTCTGTTGAACGCAGGAACCTGAAATTTGAGAGGGCGGGTCAATGGAGAATGCTGAAGGCGCATGAGTGGTCACTGATTAGCTGAGTGAGCTCCAAGGCCATTTTCTCTTCTGTTGAACGCAGGAACCTGAAATTTGAGAGGGCGGGTCAATGGAGAATGCTGAAGGCGCATGAGTGGTCACTGATCAGCTGAGTGAGCTCCAAGGCCATTTCCTCTCCTGTTGAACGCAGGAAGCTGAAATTTTAGAGGGCGGGTCAATGGAGATTGCTGAAGGTGCCTGAGTGGTCACTGATCAGCTGAGTGAGCTCCAAGGCCATTTTCTCTCCAGTTGAACGCAGGAACCTGAAATTTGAGAGGCAGGGTCAATGGAGATTGCTGAAGGCGCCTGAGTGGTAACTGATCAGCTGAGTGAGCTCCAAGGCCATTTCCTCTCCTGTTGGACGCAGGAACCTGAAATTTGAGAGGGCGGGTCAAAGGGGAATGCTGAAGGCGCCTGAGTGGTAACTGATCAGCTGAGTGAGCTCCAAGGCCATTTCCTCTCCTGTTGAACGCAGGAACCTGAAATTTGAGAGGGCGGGTCAATGGAGAATGCTGAAGGCGCATGAGTGGTCACTGATCAGCTGAGTGAGCTCCAAGGCCATTTCCTCTCCTGTTGAACGCAGGAACCTGAAATTTGAGAGGGCGGGTCAATGGAGAATGCTGAAGGTGCCTGAGTGGTCACTGATCAGCTGAGTGAGCTCCAAGGCCATTTTCAATCCTATTGAACGCAGGAAGCTGAAATTTGAGAGGGAAGGTCAAGGGAGAATACAGATGGTGGTAGGTGCTATTGATGGAGAACCAGTGATCTATACAGAAGAGTGATGTATACAAAAAATAATAAACCTTTGAGCAATGATTTGCAGCGTTTTTCTTGTTGGATTTTGCTTATTCAGAAGCTATTAAATCATCCTGTCGAAATGAACGTTCCGGTCTAGAAATAAACAATGCTTATGATGATGTTTATGAAATCTAGAGAATCTAATCTAGAAATTAACAATGTTTATGATAATTTAAAAAAATCTACGTAAGTGTCGCGCAAAACAAACGCAAAACTGGAATTTTTAGGTATTTATTTCAAACATCATTTTATTTTGTTTTTCTTCTTGAATTTATAGGTGATGTTAGTTTTACCGGATTTTAGAAAAACCTTGAGCTATTAGAATGGCCAAAAAATTTGTACGGTACGCGATCCTTCTATGAAAATTATGTAACCTTTCAGAAATTCAACATTTCTTCCAGAGAATTGAAAAAATTTACTTTAGGGGGTCTCAGTCGATCGCCGTTCGTTCCTTTTTCCGGGTCAGTGTTTCGCGAAATTGAAGGGGCAAAAACTCGAAAAATTGTAAACTTACCTAAATTTGAAATTTTAAAGAATTTTAGAAATTTATTAGTGCACGGCCCTAGGGAATTGAAAACGCTGCAAATTATTACACAATGGTTTATTATTTTTTATTTTTCTATATAGATCACTCGTCTGCAAAGCCACCAACCATCCAACATGAAGAAAAATATCGATCGCATTTCGGTCAGCTTTAATTTGAACGAAGATTAGGCCTCTTTTGCGATTCACTCTCGTGTTTCTGATTTATCGTACGTCCAAACTTTAAATTCTCGTAGTGAGCGAACGGTTTGTCCTACAGAGCTCCGGGTGGTCTCAAAAAATCCTAAAAATTCTATAGAATCCTAAATTGAAGGAAAAACAATACCTTTATATCAAAATTTTTTGAGTTATGGCGTTTTGAAAATTTCAAAATTGATTTTGGAACCCTTAGAAGTGACCTACATCAACCAAAAGCTTCGGGGCACAACTAAACCCCAAATGGAGCCTACATACCAAATTTCATCAAAATCGGTCAATGCTAAGTGGCGAAAGTGCCGCGTACGGCGGACGGCCAAATTTTTATTAGATTTTTGGATTCTACGTACCTTGAAACGTAAACCATCAAATTTTGAGGGGGTGTTAAAATTTTTTTTTCTCGGTCGATTCCAAAGGTTCATTATTGAAAATAATAAACCAAAACTGAAATATTGCCACCGGAATCATCAAAATCGAACAATAATTGCTTTAATTGCTTAATTTTGGTTTATTATTTTCAATAATGAACCTTTGGAATCGACCAAGAAAGAAAATTTTTTAACATTCCCTCAAAATTTGTTGGTTTACGTTTCAAGGTACGTTGAATCCAAAAATCAAATAAAAATTTGGCCGCCGTACGCGGCACTTTCCCCACTTGGCATTGACCGACGAGTGATCTATATAGAAAAATAATAAACCTTTGTGTAATAATTTGTAGCGTTTTCATACAGTTTCACGTGGAATATGCAATTAAAAATGAGGGTTCTTATTTATTTTTGAATGGGAGGTTGCATTTATCTCGTAGAACGTCATAATATTTCTGGGAAGATCATCCCATGTTAGTTACGCGTTGGGTGTAGTTCGTTATCCGCCCCCATTTTGTTCTCTCTTTTGCAAGCACACCCGACCTCCTTTTTCAATTTTTGAGGAGTGTTCCGTAAACTAGATTTCATGTACTGTATGAATAATATACCGCACTTATGTTTTCAAATACTCCAAGCAATGAAACTAGACATTGAAAACGCTGCAAATCATTGCTCAAAGGTTTATTATTTTTTGTATAGATCACTCTTCTGTATAGATCACTGGTTCTCCATCAATAGCACCTACCACCATCTGTATTCTCCCTTGACCTTCCCTCTCAAATTTCAGCTTCCTGCGTTCAATAGGATTGAAAATGGCCTTGGAGCTCACTCAGCTGATCAGTGACCACTCAGGCACCTTCAGCATTCTCCATTGACCCGCCCTCTCAAATTTCAGGTTCCTGCGTTCAACAGGAGAGGAAATGGCCTTGGAGCTCACTCAGCTGATCAGTGACCACTCATGCGCCTTCAGCATTCTCCATTGACCCGCCCTCTCAAATTTCAGGTTCCTGCGTTCAGCAGGAGAGGAAATGGCCTTGGAGCTCACTCAGCTGATCAGTTACCACTCAGGCGCCTTCAGCATTCCCCTTTGACCCGCCCTCTCAAATTTCAGGTTCCTGCGTCCAACAGGAGAGGAAATGGCTTTGGAGCTCACTCAGCTGATCAGTTACCACTCAGGCGCCTTCAGCAATCTCCATTGACCCTGCCTCTCAAATTTCAGGTTCCTGCGTTCAACTGGAGAGAAAATGGCCTTGGAGCTCACTCAGCTGATCAGTGACCACTCAGGCACCTTCAGCAATCTCCATTGACCCGCCCTCTAAAATTTCAGCTTCCTGCGTTCAACAGGAGAGGAAATGGCCTTGGAGCTCACTCAGCTGATCAGTGACCACTCATGCGCCTTCAGCATTCTCCATTGACCCGCCCTCTCAAATTTCAGGTTCCTGCGTTCAACAGAAGAGAAAATGGCCTTGGAGCTCACTCAGCTAATCAGTGACCACTCATGCGCCTTCAGCATTCTCCATTGACCCGCCCTCTCAAATTTCAGGTTCCTGCGTTCAACAGAAGAGAAAATGGCCTTGGAGCTCACTCAGCTGATCAGTGATCTGAAGAGTGAAGAAGCCCTTGAGCAATGATTTGCAGCGTTTTTTACCCACCAACATTTTTTTACCTACCAACTTTTTTTTACCTACCAGCTAGGTACTACCTACCACACCATACTGCTTCACACCTTCACAATCAAGTTTATTAGAAAGAACTAAACGCTTCACACTCGATTCGAAAAATATAAAGCTTGATATGGAAATTTGATTACTGGTTACGCAGAAGGCAAAACTGTATACAAATCGAAGAAATGAACAGCGATCGCATTTTAGTCAGATAAAATTTGAACGGCGATTAGACCTCTTTTGCGATTCACACTCATGATTCTGTTTTATCGAAGGAAAACCTTCAAATACTCGTAGGGACCGAACGGTTTGTCCTACAGACCTCCGGGTGGTCTCAAAAATTTTTAAAAATTCTGTACTATTTAAAATTGGTGAAAAAACGATACCTTTATTTCGAGAGTTTTCGAGCTAGGGCACTCTTGAAAATTTCAACCCTTAAATTTCACCCCTTAGAAGTGACCTACATCAACCAAAAGCTTCGCGGCACAACTAGACCCCAAATGGAGCCCATATACCAAATTTGAACCAAATCGGTCCAGTGTTGCTAAGAAAAGTGCCGCGTACGGCGGACGGCGTACGGCGGACGGCGTACGGCGGACGGACGGAAATTTTTTTATTCGATTTTCGGATTCTACGTACCTTGAAACGTAAAACATCAAATTTTGAGGGGGGGTTAAAATTTTTTTTTTCTTGCTCGATTCCAAAGGCTTATTATTGAAAATAATAAACCAAAAAGTGGGGGGCGTATACCGAACTATTTCCCTAGAGAAAAAGTTCGATAACCGCCCCCACGACCGAATTGCATTGATTTGGCCTGGGACGTTTTCTTGGGAGAGATAACTGGTGAGGCAGAGAATAACTTTGATCGAAAGTTAAGAGGTTGAGATGCGATGCTCATAAATAAAATAAAAACGATGTTGACTGTAGCGGTGAAATCACTTCCGACCGTAGGTCAACGTTCGAGAAGCGATAGGGTGAGTCGTCATAAGGTCTTGAAGCGAAAGACGTTCTGTTCTAACATGTCGTGGCAATAGACGATTTCTATTAATGAAAGTGGCAGTGCGCATGCGTGTCCGGGAGGTTACAATCTCGCAGGTTTCGGTACACGGTTTCCCCGGTTCTCGTTGTTTCTGTGTTTGTTTATGGCTGGCTTGTTCCGTTTTCGAAAGTTACAATTATTTTTATATCAATTTTGCGATCCTAAAGTACTCCAGACAGTAAAAATGGTTTACCATTAGTGCTACGGCATATTATGCAATAGTGATTCCAAGTCAGGAAGGCCGGGTTACGATCCTTCCGCGAAGTTCTGCAGATTTCCCCAGTCGTGTTTATTTCTACGTGATGTTCTAAACTGGAATGACCAACAAGGGAAATCTCACGTCAAAGGCTGTTTCAAATGTAACATTTTTCGGACGTGGATAATTCGTTGCAGCAAAATGACTCCAAGTTTCAAAAAGTTCGTCAAATCTACAAGGATACCTACTATGATTCGCTCAGTGAAACGCCTCTAATTTTCGCCAACAACACCTCAATTTTCGGGAACCTTTAGTTAAATAGTTGAAATTGTACAGTTACGTTGCAACTGCATGTATTATTGTACCTACAATTAAAATCATCCCTTATTTTCATGAATAAATTGTTTGAACCTTTCCGTTTACTTTCTTGTTTGTTTACTTTCTTTGCAATGATCCCTTTCAATCCAACTCTACTGGGTAAGTATACTCCTTGGGCTTTGTTCTTATTTAAATAATTTAAATTTCAATACTAGTTTCCATTGTCTGGCCGTACCATATATCCGATGTGTAATATTTTTGAAATCACGGAAATTTCTGACGCATCATATTTTAATCATTAAATGATCGTAAATTTTACGATGAATTAATAATTTTAGGTTGCACCTCTCTATTTTATTATTAGGATAAACCCATCTATCTTTTAACATGCGTGTGACTTTTATTGGGATTAAATAAGTACCTTTTGGTGAATTACGTTAATATGTTTTTGTTGTATAGGTATCGAATAAAAAATCTAAAACCAAAATAAACGCGGATCCGTCAATTTCCAGTGAAGTTCATTTGCAGATATATCCAAGATACATTTTTCTTCCTCATTGCATTAGAAAATGAAAAAAGATATGTCTGACAGGCGTAGGTACTACATTCTATTTCGGTAGCGGACTACAACAGTATAATGTGAGGTTGGGAAAGACGAATTGGTATAAAAATGAATTATTGGTATAAAAATGAAATAACTCTTCTTCGGTGGAGTTTAAACAACCCTATATCAGATTATTCGTTTATTTTAAATTAGTACCGACTAAAGTGAGGAAGCAGATAGGAACTCTTCAGTAAGAAAACAGTCGCTCACTATTTTGCCTAGGTACTGTAGAGATTAAGCCACTGCATTGTATTTTTTTATGTAGGTATGTCAAGTGTTTGAGTTACTAGTGCAGTGACAATACGTTTTACGGAATTCCAAGGATCGAAATTCAGTGCTTCTGGCCTGTAGGTACCTACTATAAACAAAAAAAGTGTACCACAACTTACTGTCCTTAGTTCGTCTTTCAATTTCAGGTTCACAAAAAAAAAATCATGAGTAATTTTTACGAAATACTTTTATTATGAAGAAAGTAGGAACTCAAAAAACACATTTTGTTAGTATAAGGCAAACCAAAATTTAAAAACATTTGGAAAATTTTTTTGTAAAATTAAGTACCTACTTAGCTACTACAGTTTCCTTTTTGTTTTTACTTTCAGTTTACTTTTAAAAACTCAGTTCTGTTCATACATATGACTAGGCTCCAAAAGTTTACACAGGTACACCAATGAGAGCAAAGAAATTGGTAACAATATAAAACGAAACTGGAATGGATCATCCACAAACATTCAACCCATAGCAATATGTAAAACTAGCACAACGGGGAATTCGACTCAATTTTAGATCGAGGAATTTCAAGTCAAATCCTATGGGCCGTGTCGTGCCTTGCGGGAGTTCTCTTCATTTTTCTCTTCTTTTTTTTCAATTTTTTCCCCATTCAGTGTGCACGTAGCTGAAACAATATTCACACATAAATAAATACATAAATTCATTTTATTTATTATTAGTATACTTTTTGCCATTATTTTGGTTTATTATCTTCAATAATGGATTATTGGAATCGAGTCAGAAAAAGTTTAATCCCTCCTCTTTTCTTCAGATTTTCACTGTTCCATTTTCCCATCAAGATGGTCATTGAAATTTATGACAAGTTAGGGTGAAACTTACACAGAGTTTTTCGTATTTTGAGGTCCTGAATCCTTTCTTTCCTGGGGCCCTTTTTAAGGGAAATGGTCAATTTCAAGGGTTTTTGTTTCATTTTGAGATTGAACATTTTGACCAATCCCCCACGGAGTCCACACTTCTAAAAAACATGCATTCCTTTCGATAAATGTGATGCTGAGGTCTGAGTTGGGGTCTGAAATCTTGCCGAACCCGTAGGTACTTTTTGCAAACAAAAACGCGAGAATTTGTCATTCTTCTGTTTTTGAAAAATAGTTGTTTCCCCCTAGGTTCGAGCTAAAGCCAGTAAATAAAAGCCGGCACCCCAGCGTTTTCAGCAGGCTATTCCGCGTTGAATGAGACGCATCGTATTGTATTTGCGCATCGTATTGTATTTGTGAACGCATCGTTCTGTATTGTAGTTCATAGTAGGAGAGCCGAGGTTTATGAAAAGTTACTTAGCAAATAATAAAAGATACAATTGAAAGGTTCACTTACCTGAAATGTTGTTTCGATCGATAGGACGCTTCCAGCTAGGTACATCATTTTCGATTAGACAAATCACTTTAAACGGACCCGGGCCGCCCTTCTAATGAAAAACAACGTCTTTTATCGAAATTGCACGAATTGAAAACTACAAAACTCGACAACTACACATTAGAAAAGAAGATAAAACGCACTAAACTTCATTCAAAACTAGTAAACAACTCGATCCGAGTACCGAAACCTGCTCTTCGCGGAAGGTTGCAACCAGGCTATATGGGGTTACTGCGCAGGCGCGCAAATCGTCTATTGGGAATGGGGAGGGACTTCCTTATTTCAATTGTAATAATAAGTAATAATCATATTAATAAATGAATTATTTAAACCAAAAATGTTGTGTTTTCCATTATTAACTATGTGGGGGCGCATACCGAACTTTTTCACTAGAGAAATAGTTCGGTATTCGCCCCCACTTTTTTCAACACCTAATTTCCCAATCTTAACCAATCAAAAATTATAATTCGTCACGATTGTGCTCAAGAAGATGAAATCTAGTTTACGGAACACTCCTCAAAAAATGAAAAAGGTGGTCGGGTGTGCTTGCAAAAGAGAGAACAAAATGGGGGCGGATAACGAACTACACCCTACGCGTTTCACTTGAAATATTGAGGAAAGTTAAGTTTTGATTTTTTTAAACATATTCCAAAAGGGCGGAAGGGGTGGTGGGAGGGGTAGTGGGACAACTCGTAGATGGGGATTGATTTACACAGGAATCTAAAAAAATCTAGGTCGGTTAAATTTTTCCATTGAAAATTAAATATTTGTCGTGTTTTTTTTTCTGTATAATCCATTCTGTAGAACGTAGTCCTCTTGAAGCTGGAGGCCTTTTACAGATTTCATCGGATGTAGGAATAGTTCAACTCATTTCGAAATCGAAGGCTGTTCAGCTAACGTGCGCTAATCCTACGATTGACAATTGAAGACGCGGAAAGCAATAACAATAACAGTTTTACTATGAGGAAGGTTCACTTATTTGGGAATCACCAGGTGATGATGCTTGAAATAAGTGGGGGTTCCTTGATAGTTAAAGTTCTGTTGTTTCCAATCACTTTTATTCATGGAGAGCTTTCGACAACCCTCTGGTTGTCATTGTCAATCCTAGTCAGTATGGGCTCTCCACGAATAAAAGTTATTGGAAACAACAATGGACTTTTACTGTCAAGGAACCCCCACTTATTTGAATAAAAGAAAAAGTCCACAACCTCAACATATTAGTGATGATGCTTGTAGTACTACTTTTGGTTTATTATTTTCAATAATAAGCCTTTTGAATCGAGCAAGAAAAAAAAAATTTTAACCCCCCCTCAAAATTTGATGTTTTACGTTTCAAGGTACGTAGAATCCGAAAATCGAATAAAAAAATTTCCGTCCGTCCGCCGTCCGCCATACGCGGCACTTTTCTTAGCAACACTGGACCGATTTGGTTCAAATTTGGTATATGGGCTCCATTTGGGGTCTAGTTGTACCGCGAAGCTTTTGGTTGATGTAGGTCACTTCTAAGGGGTGAAAATTAAGGGTTGAAATTTCCAAGAGTGCCCTAGCTCGAAAACTCTCGAAATAAAGGTATCGTTTTTTCACCAATTTTAAATAGTACAGAATTTTAAAAAATTTTTGAGACCACCCGGAGCTCTGTAGGACAAACCGTTCGGTCCCTACGAGTATTTGAAGGTTTTCCTTCGATAAAACAGAATCATGAGTGTGAATCGCAAAAGAGGTCTAATCGCCGTTCAAATTTTATCTGACTAAAATGCGATCGCTGTTCATTTCTTCGATTTGTATACAGTTTTGCCTTCTGCGTAACCAGTAATCAAATTTCCATATGAAGCTTTCTATTTTTCGAATCGAGTGTGAAACGTTTAGTTCTTTCTAATAAACTTGATTGTGAAGGTGTGAAGCCATTATAGTGTGGTAGGTAGTACCTACCAATAGGTAGGTGTGGTAGGTAAAAAAAATTGGTAGGTAAAACAATGTTTGTAGGTAAAAAACGCTGCAAATCATTGCTCACTGATCAGCTGAGTGAGCTCCGAAGCCATTTTCAATGCTATTGAATGGAAGTGCTCTTCCAGGCGTCTCCAGCATTCGAGGAGATCTTCTTCACTCCTCACATCACTGATCAGCTGAGTGAGCTCGAAAGCCATTTTCAATCCTATTGAATGGAAGTGCTCTTCCAGGCGTCTCCAGCATTCGAGGAGATCTTCTTCACTCTTCTGATCACTGATCAGCTGAGTGAGCTCCGAAGCCATTTTCAATCCTATTGAACGTAGGAAGCTGAAATTTGAGAGGGAAGGTCAAGGGAGAATACAGATGATGGTAGGTGCTATTGATGGAGAACCAGTGATCTATACAGAAGGATGATCTATACATAAAATAATAAACCTTTGAGCAATGATTTGCAGCGTTTTTAATTTCTTTCTTCTTTCTAATTGATAAGAGATCAAAGACTTGATGAATCTTCCAGGTAAGATTTTGCCCTTTGACGCTTGGCCATGAGCACAATGCATGTAATATATCAATATATACCAATATATCAAATATTTTAGTGTATAAATCAAACTACCTAACTTTTAGGATGATAAAAAAATTAATCCATGAGATTGTCTTCAATCTGTCAGCATCGAGTTGAGTTAGAATAACTTGGTCTTTTTCAAATGGACAATTTTATACGAAAATCCATCTCCACGGTATCTCACCGTTTTCTCTCTCATAATACCCACAATCTTTCCCGAAGACGGTTTTATTCTATTCCGAAGTGTTTTAAGCTCTTCTGAAGACTTTAATTGGTTTTCGTCTCCCTTGAGTATCAGAAGTCCGCCCTATCCCACACAGAGAAAACTGACTAACTTCGTCTAACTTTAACAACGATTTAATACCATTTAAACACTTTTTGAGATTAATTTATTTTTCCTCCTCGAAATATATTTTCGACTGCTTTTTCCGCGGTGATAATTTTGGTTTATTATTATTATTTCATCATTATTTCAATAATGAACCTTTGGAATCGACCAAGAAAAAAAATTTTCAGCACCCCCTCAAAATTTGATGGTTTACGTTTCAAGGTACGTAGAATCCAAAAATCGAATAAAAATTTGGCCGGCCGTACGCGGCACTTTTGCCACTTAGCATTGACCGATTTTGATGAAATTTGGTATGTAGGCTCCATTTGGGGTCTAATTGTGCCTCGAAGATTTTGGTTGATGTAGGTCAGTTCTAAGGGTTCCAAAATGAATTTTGAAATTTTGAAAACGCCCTAACTCAAAAAAATTTGATATAAAGGTATTGTTTTTCCTTCAATTTAAGATTCTATAGATTTTTTTGAGACCACCCGGAGCTCTGTAGGACAAACCGTTCGCTCACTACGAGAATTTAAGTTTTGGACGTGAGATAAATCAGAAACACAAGTGTGAATCGCAAAAGAGGCCTAATCTCCGTTCAAATTATAGCTGACCGAAATACGATCAATGTTTTTCTTCATGTTGGATGGTTGGATGGCTTTGTAGACGAGTGATCTATAGAAAAATAATAAACCATTGTGTAATAATTTGCAGCGTTTTTTTTACCAGTCAAATGTGTATTGTGAAAAATAGAATCAGCGGTAATAATTGTTTTTTGATATGGAACATATACTACAAAAATTGAGAATCCTTTCCGATATTTGTAAATTTTTTCGTATTATTGTTCTATATTCTCAGAATTAACTGCCTAATGGATTACAGTCAAATCAGAAAATATTCTTGAAACCAACTTCCATCCAACTGCCCTTAAAATCGGGCGATTATACGTAGTGAGACTTATGTGAGTCGCCGTGAAAAATATCAAGTTTTTGATGTTAAGGCGAAAGCAGCGATCTGTCGCGTTCTTTTTTGTGACGACGATGAAATTTGTAAGGGACGAACCACTAACTGGTACTTCAAGTACCTCAAACTGCCATCTAAAGCTGACCTTTATTCCGTTAAGCTTTTACAGGCAATCGTTTTGGAACCTGAATCGTAAAACCATCCAAATCTGAGCAAATTTGGATTATTAGGATCTGAGTATTCGGAGTTCGAAGAATGAACGCATGCGCACACGCTACCATTATTATCAGTCAAATGGAGATATCATTATGATTAGTCGGTGGTGAAGAACCACTTATAAATGTAGACCCAACTTTCCCCAGTTTTTGTGAGAATTCAAAATGAAATTATAGTCCTTGTTGACTCTCCGTGGAAGGCGGTCACATCTTGGTTTTGACCGCAAATATTGATCCAACATGGCCGTGTCATCTCTGAGGCAAATCTGACCGTACTGTCCAAACATGTTATTGAATGAAAACAAGATGATTCAACAGGTTGAAATTGTATGAACGTTTTATTACTGTAACAGTTGAAGTTGGTTTGAATGAAGTGTTTCTCCGCAAGAGAACGTCCAACTAGCTTTAAAACCCCTCATAAAGGATTCCACATCATGCATATGCAAAACCTATTCCTGGAACTGAGGTGATTGCAGGTTGGAGTGAATCACAGGACTGTCTAGAACAATGGTAGTAGCCCTTATCCTGCCAACGAAGGTCAGCCAATCGGAAATGACCGCAGTCTGGAATAAAGTGATATTAATTCATGGAGAACGGTGCACTTGAACATTACATGATTGTAATAAAATGGAGTTTGACTGTGGGCCATAGAAGATACCTCAAGTTACTCAGGAGGTTAGAATAATGATTTAGTGTACATTTACCACCTGAAAAAGTGCATTGCTTACAGAATTCCGTAGTTTGAATTGACCTAGTCTCCCAGTTGTTTCTTTTAGACAGTTCTTCCTGCACTTTTGTGGAACATACCTTTTACCAACAGCCATATCCATCTGCTAACAAGCTTAATCACTGCGAGTCGACTCAATCCGTAAATTTCAAGAGAAAGTGAAAAGAAAGTAGCTCAAAAGCTGAGAATGCTAATGATCTTTGGGCACCCCCTCAACCCAAACCGGTAGGGCTTCTTGTTACATCCAAACCTTGGAGGAATTTGACTTCCTGATGGACGAGTTTGAGTTCAGCGAACTTGATCATGATTCACTTCCTGATTCACTTTGAAGGAGGAGGTAAATTTCGGGGTTGACGTTGTAGTTGTATGTTGAACCGCATGGATTTTATAATTAGGAAAGTCTCCAGCAATAAATTCTGGAAGAATCTAGCTTCCAGGTCCGTATCGTTGACTTCCAATTTTGGACATTATTGCTTCCGAGTCAGTCTTGGTTTTGTGAGGGTTAGGTCTAGTCTAATTTTATAACCCCCGGACTAATATCAGCCTCTGCTCAAGTACAGACGTGAAATCATCAAAACATGCGTTACTTTCACAATTTCCATCAAATTTCAACGAAGTTATCAGGGATTGCCTGAGAAGAACTCGAATTTTTGTTCCACGTTAATTCTAGGAAAATTGAGAAAAATAAAGGAAAACGCTGCAATTTATTACACAATGGTTTTTTGCACTGATCACTAGCCTGTAAGGAATACAGCTTTTCCATTTCACTACCTACCAACCATACTTTTGCTTCACAATTATGTTTAATTTGAAGAAATAAAGAATTGTGGGTGCTTTCATTAGGAAATTTGAGTACTGGTTGCTAAGGACGCAAAACTGAGTAAAGAAACGAACAACGATCGCATGTAGGTCAGTAAAATTTGAACGGAGATTAGGCCTGTTCTCATAGGAAGCGAACGGTTGGTCCTACAGAGTTGGGTGGTCTCATTCGATTTTAAAAATGCAATACCATTTTAAATTAAAGAAAAAACAATACCTTTATATCGAAAGTTTTTGAGTTTTGAAAATTTCAGCCTTTATTTTTCAATTCTTAGAAGAGAAAGCCATCAACCAAAAGCTTTGGGGCTCAACTAGACCCCAAATGGAGCCCATATACCAAATTTAATCAAAATCGGTCTATGGTAACTAAAGTGGTAAGGAAAGTGCCGCGGACGGCAGACAAACGGCCAAATTTTTATTCGTTTTTTGGATTTCATTTACCTTGAAACGTAAACCAACAAATCTTGAGGGGGGGGGGGGGTGAAAAAATGTTTTCTTGGTCGATCCTTAAGGTTCATTATTGAAAATAATAAACCAAAATTGGCGATAGTCGTTATAACCACGAATCTTTATGTTTTTGATAGAGGTTGACGTCGTATATTATTAAATGATGTGGAGTATCATAGGGGTCGTTTCTACAGAAATGGAAAAGATGGAATTTTGTAATTTTTATGTCAATTTTTCAACGCGCTCTAGCGCCCTTTCTCCTACACCACATTTAAAACCAAACTAGTGCATCTTGTTGCACATTTTGTGCACTTTATTTTCGTAAAAGGTTATGTCGCTAGAACGCATATTTTCGGATACATAAGCAAAGCACCAAGGAAAGTGCCAACATTTCGAGGTTTTTTTGCGATTTTGACGATGTTCCGGGCCAAAATCCTGTCAGCAATCTCAGATCGTTTTCAGGAACTCAGCAAAACTATAGAATTGTGGTTATTACAATTATCACTAATGTTTACTTCTTACTGTCTTTTTTCCTAACTTGCCTGGGTTATTATATCTGCTCGACGTCTTTTGTTTTCCATTAAATTTGAAGGTTACTTGGGGATTGATGTTTAGATGTTTTGCCATGAATCAGATGGAAGCTGTGTGCTACAGCAATTGGCAGACGTAATTTTGTAGTCCTGATTCCGGGTTTGAGCCTTCTGCGTGCTGCTTGTGGCCTGCAGGCAACATACTCGTAATTCCGAGTGACTACAATATAAAAGGCGGTCTACTTCGTGGGCGGACCACATCCTTCGGATCGATCTCGCCGGGTGCCAAGTACTCCCAGCTCATCCAGAACCCCCTGCACAGCTCCCTCTTCTCGCCTCCTTCTTTCTCTTCAGGTCTAATCCTTCTTTTGCTCAATCTCTGACGCGGAAGAACTCCTTAATCCTAGGAATTGGAGCGATTTCTTTCATCCCCTACGATTCTCTCTACTCGGAGCCTGCCTTGATATGTTTCAGACAAAGCAATATACTTCTTAGCCCAATAAAATGTATTCAATCAGAATTATTTCTTATAAAAAACTTGAACGTTTAATGATTTCTATGAAAATTCGCTCATGTGGTGCACGAATAGACTTTACCAGGTAGGTATACTATTGAGCTCAATCTGTATATTTGCATACAACTTAGATCTCACAAGGGTTTAATCGAACAATATACTTCATCACTACCCGCGCGCTATTCGTGAAAGGAGGTTTAAGGAGGAGATTATCTAGTCGGATCGATTCGAATTTCGGAGATGGGAGGGCTCTTGGGATGTGGTTCATTCAAGTGCAGATGCTCTCGGGAACATCTTATTGAACGCCGTAAATCTCCCAAACAACCGTCTGTTCTCCCGAGCTCGAAGGGATGAAGTCAGGTTATTACCGGGGTTATTCGAAATCCATAAAACGAGCAAAGCCACGACCGTTAACACTTCCACGACCGTTTTTCGGATGAGATCGTGCCAAATAAATGGTTCTTGAATTTGTTGAAGAAGGACAATTTGGTACCGTGAGTTTTAATGTACGGGTTAATACGATTATGGGTTGTAGTTATGATTCACTTGAAAAATATTTTTCTTCGATTTTTTGCACCAATTTTATTAAGTTCTCGATGGAGCAGAATGTTATAACTCGGAAAATTTGACTCTGTTCTAACTTTGACTATCTAGAAAATTGTCTGTGAAAATTGAAAAAATATCTAGAAAACCCACGAAGTATCGAGAAGAGATGAGACAAGGTTGCTTGTTGAATGAGTGGAGTCAAAGGTTTGAATAATAATGCATGAGGGCTGATTCTGGAGCTTATTATTTATAGGGCCGAATGTCACGTGACCATTCCTTCCCTCTCTTCACCTGAAGCCTCTTTATTTGGAAAGTCTACGTC
Source organism: Apolygus lucorum (assembly GCA_009739505.2). Lineage (NCBI taxonomy): Eukaryota > Metazoa > Arthropoda > Insecta > Hemiptera > Miridae > Apolygus > Apolygus lucorum. Next base: position 33,508,030 of record CM019176.2, read on the forward strand.
ATAATATTACGAAGCCGTAATAAAGAATATTCGATCTTTATCAAGCTCCTCTTATCAGGAATCTCATTTTGACACCCAAATGAAATCAACTGTGTTGCGACATGTGCTGTACAGTACATCCAAAAATCACGTTATAGCTAGTTTGAAGTTATGTGCCACATCTGGTGGGTCACTTCCACTTTTGTCCCGAGATTCTGTGCGATCCAAACGCGAGAAAACGCCATCCTGCCTCATTACAGCAGAGGATAGTGGGTGGGCCTTTCACACGAATATGATTATTTTGACACTTTAGGCCTCCAAACACCAACCGAAGGTAGTCGGTTGGTGTTATTGGCAGCCGATTACTTCACCGGATGGTTTACAGCCTGAGTTCCAAAAGTGATCCAGGTGGACACCAAGGGGTACAAAAAAATCAGGGTTCCAAATTCGTGGAAGTCCACAAAAATTTATCTTCTTTCGATATTGAAGAACTAAAATGTTGGCTTGACTTCACCCATCAATGCAGGCAGATAATATTTTAAGAAGCTCAGCGACTGTTAGTTGTAATAACTTGCATATTCCATGTTTAGTAAAATGTTGATTCACCATGCCTTCTTTCTTTCTTCCATATTTGATTCAAAAGTAGGCAGATGGACCTTTTTCAGGTATCAACTGCCCGAACAGTAGCTCATTTGAACACGTTGGACATTAGAATTGTTAAGCTGTATAACGAACTCTCATCATTCGACCCGACCACTGACATTTGACATTTTCAATAACTCTCTTTCAAAAAACTGTGTGGTGCGGCTCTCTTAGGAAAGTGGAGGTCGTGTGGCCTGACAGTGTCAAACTTGAGTGACAGGACACTATTTTTTTTTTTATTCATTTTTACAGATATAGATACATCTAGGGGTAGCGAGGTTTCCTTACTTCTTGTTTTCAAAGTTCTTTGTTTTTGTTACTGTAGGTAGGTATAAACTAATGTACCTTACGTATGACAATTGCTGCCACATGTTATAAGGTTCTCATCTGTTTCTTTTGTCATCAAATGGATAAAATTTATCCATTTATCCGTTATTATTTAATAATAACGTGTCGGGACTTGAGAAGCCTGGACTGTGGCGAGTTGCGAGAAACCTTTAGATAGCGTTTCCCTCGTCATTTCTTGTCGACAAAAGTTTTATTGTTTAAAATTTTTAGTGTCGTCCATTTAATGAAAAAAGGGGATTGAATGTCACGGAGCAGAAAAATTTGCGGTTATTCCTAACAAAATTCAACTCAAATATTGATAACTTGCTGTAAATTCATCAAATTTCTCCCATTGAAATGATAACTGTTTTGTGAATGTTATCGTAGAAGTTACGTTTCGTTATTGATGTTTAATTTTAATTACATTAGAAAACTGTTGAATTGCAATGTGATACGATAACAACATACAATTTAATTTGATAATAACAATAATAGTGTAATGATTACATATTTTAATAAATACCACTCAAAAAAATGCACCATTTTTCTTCTTATTTTCATAAATTGAATGAAAATTTTTCTAAATGAAACTAGTGGAAATTGATTGATTGATTAATTAATTGTGATGTGATTAGATATAAAAAATGTAAAGTTGGCCAATTGAGGAACACTTTTCAACCCTTTTTTGATTATTAATCACAGCACAATTAATTAATTAATCAATAGTTTACCAAAGTAGCCTAAGCTTTGTTTTCACTTTTCAAGGCTGAAAAAAAAGTTCTCCAAAATCGAAATTTCTAATCGCGTTTTACGTTTCAGACTTTTCTGAACAATTTTGGTTCCGCGTCTGTCTGTCTGTGTGTCTGTCATGAAATCCTTGTAACCGGCATAACTATACCAAGTTATTAGTTAGTTAGTCCGATTCCGATGACATTTTCAGGGATTGTGCGGGTTTGCGTGTAGACGGTCCCCTATGAAAATCATCTCCCCCGGACTGATAGTAGCCGCTGCGCATGCGCAAACGCGAATTCCTTGTAACAGCCATAACTTCCACATTTTCCCTCCGATTACGACGAAATTTCTCAGGATTGTTCAGATTATCGTGTAGATGATCCCCTATGAGGGTCGTGGAAGGTACTTAGAGATTGATGTTTTGAGATTAACTACTATGCATCGGATCATCTATACAATCGGGTTATGGATACGAGGAAGCTATGTGCCACACCCATCTTTTTTAAACTAGCATTTCGTGGTTGGAAATTAATCCATAGTGAGTTCTAATCTTCACATTTTATGTCAAGCTGTGGGAGTATGGTAGAAATGCGACATGAGTACTACAACTAAATGGTGGTCTTTGTGTGCACATTACGTTGGATGGTTGGAAGCTTTCGTGCTACGAACCATGCAATGCGGGCTTCCAGGGATTGCCTTAAAAAGTTATATTCCATACGAGTAGAAGGGAGGGATGATTCGGGGGCGGCAGATCCGACCTCAGTCAACCCCTCGGCGGTTGCGGGGTTTCCAATCTCTAGCGGGTCACCGCCTCGGGTTACCCGCCATGGCGACTCCATCTTGACGCGAGGTCGGCCAATTTATGTCCTCGCGAACCTCATTTCTCCCGATTCCTCTAGCAAAAAGTTTAATACCTACATCTCATCTCGAGATGTTTGTCACCAGGTGAGGAAAAAATCCCATCCCACGTATTGGTGAGAAGTTGGAATTGGTTCGGAAATCCTCTCATATCCTCATAGGATGTCTAGCCGGTGTCGAGTCCATCCCTTCTTCTTATAAGCCATTTCCTGAAACCCTAGGATATTGAGTTTACTCAATATCCTCATCGAATTTTTCTCGTTTCTACATCGAATCTTTGCCACCTTGTAATGTTATGAGTTATGTGATGTTTATATTTATGCCTAAAAGTTAGGTGGCAATATTTATGGGCTTGAGAAGTAGGGTTTATAACTGATTTAACGCTTTCAGAACCGATTTTATTGTACTGGGCTACAAAATTCAAGCCTGGTACTAGACTTCCTATCGGTTCAAGGGTAACGCTGCTCAAATTTGGTTCATTTGGTTCACCCCTTCAAGTGGAACCACCCTAGTGTCCACCCTACAATAGTGGACTGCGAGTTTCAAATTTGAACAGGTTTTTAAATCCATGGTCCGCGATACTCAACTTGGGTATTGGGATTTATAGGGGGACAATCTAAAGTCTTCAACGTTCTTTCGCCTTTTCCCGAGCCCTGTGGCTTCAACTGATCCAAAAGTAACGAAATTTATAAGGAATCGTCTGGGAGCCTAAATCCAATACCATTCGAATTTGGGCGATTTGCTTCTAACCAGCATTGTTTTATTTTAAAAAGCATCATATTTGCGAGAAAGGGAACATGAAGAAGTACCTGATCCTTCCTTCCTAGGAGAAACAAGTCCGTGAGGAAGTGTAATACAAAACATGTCAGACAATAAAAAATTAATGATGAAGGAAGAACTCAAACCCTTCAAACGCTATTTATACTAATGAAAAACATGGCAAAGGACTATCAAATCTGATTATAAAATCATCGGTATCTTTTTTTTTCGATCCAACCCTAAATTTCTTCCTGAAGTATTTCTCGTCATCCAAATTCCTTTTGCTTGTATTATTATTATACTACATGTATCAGACTTGGGTAAGGAATTTCGTATGCAAGACGTATCATGTCCATCTCCTGTGCAAACTTCCAACCGAGGAACATTTTTCCATTCATATTCAAAATCAGTCGCTTCATTGTCTATTCCAGCTCGACTCTCTTGTTTCACATTCTGTACCTCAACTTACTACATTTGACCGCTGATAATGAGTGCCCTTGGCTGGTTAACCGAGTTCTTCCCCTGTTTGATGCCAAGTCAATCAGCCCTTGAATATTACCTACTAGGCTGTAGCCGGACGTAACATCGTGATATAACAGGGAAGATTGAACAGGTGTTCAACTTCCACTTAGCCAGAGGTGAATCCAGAGAGACCCCCCTCCCCCTCTACCCTGGACCTTAGATTTTCCGAGTTTTGCTTCGGAGTCTACCTCGGAGGTAGCGGAAGCTTTGTTTTCACTTTTCAAGGTTGGAAACAAAAGTTCTCAAATCAAAATTTCTAGTCGCGTTTTACGTTTCAAACCCATTTGAACAATTTTGGTTCCGTGTCTGTCTGTGTGTGTGTCTGTGATGAAATCCTTGTAACCGGCATAACTATACGAAGTTGTTGTCCGATTTCGATGAAATTTTCAGAGATTGTGCAGGTTGCTGTGTAGACGGTCCCCTATGAAAATCATCACCCCCGGACTGATAGTAGCCACTGCGCGTGCGCGAACGTAAATTCCTTGTAACATACATAACTTCTACATTTTCCTTCCAATTTCGATGAAATTTCTCAAAATTGTTCAGATTAGCGTGTAGATGGTCCCCTATGAGGGTAGTGGAAGGTACTTAGAGATTGATGTTTTGAGATTAACTACTATGCATCGGATCATCTAAACAATCGGGTCATGGATACGAGGAAGCTATGTGCCACACTCACTTGGCAGACGTTTTTACAACGTGATGGTTTCAGATGATAATTCAGCTCTTGTGTTATTCTGCAGATAAATTCATAGTATTTGAAGTGTGTTGAATTTTTATATTTTGTAATATATTATATTTGCGTTCAGAATTACTGTAAAGCAGACCTACTGTTTTGGTTGCAGCAAGTGTGCGACTCTACTTGATATAAGATGAGATCAAAATAGGATAAATAAACTCAAAGGACCACCTCAGTATGAGGAAAAAAGATAGATAAGTAATGTATGTGGTGCTGGGTGCTCAGATGAAACACAAGATTGAATTGATGAAACATCAACTAATAAATAATTTATTCAATAAATATAACAAAGATAGAAGGGAAATCAGTGCCCAAGTGGTTCAGGTGGATGGTAGGTAGGTACTTATTGCTATCTGTCCTTAAGTGGCCACTAGAAATAATAAAGATTGTTGACTGGAAGGAGCTACTTTGATGACTAAAGAAGTTACTATGAAGGTTAGACCATTTACATATTTATGACTACAATTCTTAGCTGTATGATGAAGTAGTCCATGTGGTGGTTTCCCAGAGGTCCAACTCCAAGACAACTCCAGTGGTCCAGTGGTAACTCCAGTGGTCCAGTGGCAACTCCAGTGGTCTATTGGTAACTCCAGTGGTCCAGTGGCAACTCCAGTGATGTATATTGCAATAGATGTCCAGTAGGTAGTTGGTAGGAGAAATATCTGGTAACCTCACAGAGGTGCTCCAACCAAGATATAAGGATGAAGCCAAAAATGCAATGGCACACCAGTTTCTGTGGTTTTGAAGACACTGCACAAAAAACTGAGCAAGATAGGGCCGTTTTATGAAGTGGATGGAGCACAGAACAAGTGATAAACTTGGACAACTAATTTTCTTGGAAGCATGGACACACTTTCAGGAACAGAACAAAACATGAATGCGAGATGTCTGCCACAACTGCTCTTTCAGAAAGCTCTCAGGGTTGATCAGAGGCTGGCAGGTGAAATCTGGTGATGAATTGGCGAGAAGGTCTTGTACATTGATGCAGAAAATTACCTTATAATATTTAACAATATAATAAATTACTATAAAAATATAACAATCAGCAAATGCCTAGAAACCCATGCAGAAAGAAAATACATGGATATTACACATGGATGTAATTATGTATTCATCCACTCGATGGCATCCATGGTGCGGCAGAAGGAAGTTATCTCAAATGTGGTAAACCTACTCCACGGTGATAAGAGATAAGACTCAACCTTTTGTTTTTATTGTAAATAGAAAAATGATGAAGCTATGGAACAAAGAGGAGGAGAATAGGTAGCAGTGAGTTTTTTGTGATGTTTAGTGCGGAAAAACGTGACATTGGTAGATGGATTGGAGTAAAAGTGAGTGAATTATTGTATGGCCAGGTTGGGAATGATAAGTAAGTTCGAACAATTACTGTATTTTCAAACCCAAGCAAAATTCTTTATTCACTGCATGTGGGATTTTCCGGCTCAACTCTTCCAAATTCAACATTCTCTGAGTTCGTCCTTGAACCTCGGATATAATCAGACTCTCAGCTACTGAGTTGAAGACCTCGAAGATTTACCTTCAGATAACGCTAACCAAGCTGTAGAATCGAGCTGACCCACGGTTGACCTGCTGAAATTAACTGAACTGGCGATTGCGTGACTTGTTTATGTATTTAGGGCAGTTACTTCCAGCCCACCGCCACATCTGGCTGCAGCTTTTAGTTCTTCCCCTTCTCTCCTACAATAACTTTCTTCTCTTTGAAAAGTTTCCCACCAATCTCATTACCCAGTGTCGTTTTTTCTTTAATTCGCGTCCTTCAGTGCTATGAAAAAGTCCTACCGCAGTGCCCTGCTTGCTCTCGTCAGACGATTGGAATCTCTCATAAATGAGTTCCTTTGGCGTTTGAAGGGCATGAACATCAAAATAAGCCGGAATTCGTTCGTATCCGAGGTGAGATATTTTCACTCTTTTATTCATGTAACTACACAAATAGAAAAGAGACTTGTGAATGTGTTTCTTTATAAAAAGTCTCCTGACCTACATACATTTCACCATTCAAACTTGGAAGTTTCAAATTGTGGGTTGTTCATCCCAGATGAACTCAGTTTGTCATTCCTACTCTGCTGACTGAGACAATCACCCCCCCCCCCCCCCCTCTGAACAATCACCTCTATAGTACCAGCAGGAGTGAATTTAACTCATCTAGTTGATCAGCGTATGGAACTCAGTTTGGCATCCGTTTTCAGCAGCTGTGTAGAATTAATGTGTAAAGGTTTAGGTCACTAGGCTCATCAAAAAGGAGAGATCTTGTGTGGCTCACTGTGAAGCTTCATCTGCTAGGAATCTTTACCGAAAGGCACCGTATCAAAGTTCAGCTTCATAGCTCATTAAGAAAGAATATAAATATCTCTTTGGATCTGGAGGGGATCTTAACAGTCTTAGTTAGGCTCCCTGTGATATTTCTTCTTAGTAAAGGGCGAACAGGAGAGATTGAAGCTCACCTAGCTGGTCAGGTAGAAGCTCAATTTGTCAGCCATTCGTACTCCGCAATCCCAGAAAGCCTCTCTGTTCGAGTACAGACATTTTATTGTCGACCTCAGTGTACTCTTGGTTTTGAATAAATTTATATTTGACCCTGCATTTAACGTGAGTAAAGAGTCGCCATTCGTTTCCCAACCACACCGCGTTTGTTATTGCATTTTAATATCCTATTTCGTTTTCAAAATCACGTATAATTAGAACATCCCGTTTACTGTTAGATCTGTGGATGAAGAGAGGAGGGTATCGGTGCATGTAATTGCCCTCTGTTATTTCCCTCCGGTCGGATTTCGAATGTAACTGTGAACAGATCCTCGTGGAATGCCGCGGAGCGCGAACCAGTTTTCCCTGGAGCTTCCCTCCTAAATATGCATGAAAGGGCTCAGTTATACTCGATCCTGCTACCGCCAATCAGCATTGTTGGCGAAATTCCTCCCTTCAGGAATTGATTAACCTCGCCCTCGCACGTCGGTAATTCACTTAGAAAATTGACAATTCCACTTGTAGTTCCCCTAATTGTTTGATGAATCTGAACTTTTGGGGCTACTATAATTTTCGGATTTTCAACTTGGAGGTAACAAGTTGGACATTCTCAAAACTGGAAACGAGAAGAAATACTATTGAAAAATTCCAGATTGAAGAATTACTTAATTAAGAATCATCCTCGCCCTCGCAAGTCAGTAATCTTTTGGTAATTTGAACTTTTGGGGCTACTATAATTTTCGGATTTTCAACTTGGAGGTAACAAGTTGGACTTTCTCAAAACTGAATATGAGAATAAATACTATTGAAAAATTCCAGATTGAAGAATTATTTAATTAAGAATCATCCTCGCCCTCGCAAGTCAGTAATCTTTTGGTAATCTGAACTTTTGGGGCTACTATAATTTTCGGATTTTCAACTTGGAGGTAACAAGTTGGACTTTCTCAAAACTGGAAATGAGAATAAATACTATTGAAAAATTCCAGATTGGAGAATTATTTAATTAAGAATCATCCTCGAAGTCAATAATCTTTTGGTAATCTGAACTTTTGGGGCTATAATTTTCGGATTTTCAACTTGGAGGTAACAAGTTGGACTTTCTCAAAACTGAATATGAGAATAAATACTATTGAAAAATTCCAGATTGAAGAATTATTTAATTAAGAATCATCCTCGCCCTCGCAAGTCAGTAATCTTTTGGTAATCTGAACTTTTGGGGCTATAATTTTCAGATTTTCAACTTGGAGGTAACAAGTTAGAATTTCTCAAAACTGGAAATGCGAATAAATACTATTAAAAAATTCCAGATTGGAGAATTATTTAATTAAGAATCATCCTCGAAGTCAATAATCTTTTGGTAATCTGAACTTTTGGGGCTATAATTTTCGGATTTTCAACTTGGAGGTAACAAGTTGGACTTTCTCAAAACTGGAAATGAGAATAAATACTATTGAAAAATTCCAGATTGGAGAATTATTTAATTAAGAATCATCCTCGAAGTCAATAATCTTTTGGTAATCTGAACTTTTGGGGCTATAATTTTCGGATTTTCAACTTGGAGGTAACAAGTTGGAATTTCTCAAAACTGGAAATGCGAATAAATACTATTAAAAAATTCCAGATTGGAGAATTATTTAATTAAGAATCATCCTCGAAGTCAATAATCTTTTGGTAATCTGAACTTTTGGGGCTATAATTTTCAGATTTTCAACTTGGAGGTAACAAGTTGGAATTTCTCAAAACTGGAAATGAGAATAAATACTATTAAAAAATTCCAGATTGGAGAATTATTTAATTAAGAATCATCCTCGAAGTCAATAATCTTTTGGTAATCTGAACTTTTGGGGCTATAATTTTCAGATTTTCAACTTGGAGGTAACAAGTTGGAATTTCTCAAAACTGGAAATGCGAATAAATACTATTAAAAAATTCCAGATTGGAGAATTATTTAATTAAGAATCATCCTCGAAGTCAATAATCTTTTGGTAATCTGAACTTTTGGGGCTATAATTTTCAGATTTTCAACTTGGAGGTAACAAGTTGGAATTTCTCAAAACTGGAAATGCGAATAAATACTATTAAAAAATTCCAGATTGGAGAATTATTTAATTAAGAATCATCCTCGAAGTCAATAATCTTTTGGTAATCTGAACTTTTGGGGCTATAATTTTCAGATTTTCAACTTGGAGGTAACAAGTTGGAATTTCTCAAAACTGGAAATGAGAATAAATACTATTAAAAAATTCCAGATTGGAGAATTATTTAATTAGGAATCATCCTCGAAGTCAATAATCTTTTGGTAATCTGAACTTTTGGGGCTACCTACTATAATTTTCGGATTTTCAACTTGGACGAAACTAGTTGGGCATTCTCGAAACTGGAAAAGAGAAGAAATACTATTGAAAAATTCCAAATTGAAGATTGAACATGTTTGGTGGAAGGTTAGTTCCATTGCTCGACATATCAAGTTTGATGTCTTAGCTTCCTTCTAATATTGCGTATTATTGTAAACAATTAACTTGGTGTTTTGGCTTAAGAGTACAAAACTGTTCAACATTAAATAAGATTTACTACCTGCCAGGGGGAAGATTGAATATTCCACATGTTCAAAATTCTACGCGGATAACTAGGAATGAGGGATGGATTCGATTCGGCTCTGAACCGCGAAACTAATTGGGACGGTCATGATAAGCAATCATGCAACTCTGAACGCTTCGCCCATCTTCATTTAGCACGCTTGGCTTCTTCTACACACGAGGCGGTAAATTATGTTCTTATCAACTTCGACTAGGCGAATGGAGATGCGTGCAGAAGATGGGTGAACCGCAAAGGAAGCCGCATCTCACGAATCTATGAAGAATAGTTTACTTATTGGAAATCTGGGTGTGATTATGAGCCAATGTCACGGTGGACTAGTAGAATGAATCAAAGTTGTACATTTACTATGGGTATTCTTGTATGGGGTGTTGGAAGCTTGGCTCAAGCGGGTAAAGCAAATCTACAGGTATCCTCGTGGGTGTAACGATGAGAGATCATCAGATGAGATTCATGTGAGATCATCACTAAGTGGTACCAGAATCGCTTAGGAAACGAATGGTATGAGTTCATTCACATCTGGGGCAGAGATAGAAGAACTTGTGGAAGCCATAGAGGGTTTAAGAGAACTGAATTCTAAGTACCATGTATCGAGTTTTACAAACATAAGAAGGTGCTGATGAAAGATTGAGAAATTCCATTATTATTGCCCGTTAATGAATCATATGAATATCTACTTAGGAATATCCCTTGACTCAATACGACTCGAACGGTTAGTCCTTCAGACCTCATTCGATTCTAAAAATTCAATACTATCCTAAATTCCTGGGGCTTTTGAAAATGTCAACCCTACTGTTCCACTCCTTTGAAGGCAACTACAATATGAACAAGGTCGGGAGCACAACTACACCCAGAATGGAGCCAATATACTTTCATCAAAATAGGTCCTTGGGAACAAAGGAAAGCACTTGAACCAACAAAATTTGGAGGAGAGGGTAGGGGGAAAGTTTCTGGCTAAATTCCAATGGTTCATTATTGGAAATAATAAATTTAAAAAAAAATGAATATGTAAAATAGTAAAATAATGATTTGATTTTATTTTTCTAAATTATATATATCGCTACTTGATATATTTTAATGGTGAGAAACTGGAATAACATGTTCCTTTGATGATTAAAACAATTTTAAATTTTATTTTGAGTGTTTTCTTTATTCCGTTCATTTACTGGTTTTTTCTGTGCATCCTTAGGGCAGCTTTGTTCATTTACTGGGTAATATAGGATTATCCCTACGAAATCTTGTTTTTTAGATAATAAAACGAAATCAGGTGTTCAGTCAATGAGAAGGGTATGGTGCCAAGAAATTGGATTTATCTGGATCAGGGACGCGGGAGCGAATTGTCAAAGTCGGAAATTCCTAAGAAAACATGGTGAGTGTTCATTTACTGGACCACCCAACTCTACTTATGCTCATTTATACTTTAAATCTCCAGTTCTCTCATTAAGAACGCTAATAATTACCATACGACAGCTAATTATAGAAGAATCATCAGGATCTAAACTATTAGCTACTCGTAACTGTAGATTTAACTCAGAGAGGAATCTGGTTGACCCTGGTTCTACTTCACTTCAGCGGAGTAGAACCAAGCTGCAAAAATACTTGAGGTATACCTCTCACTCTAGGAATTCTGTCCTATTGTTATTAGCCAGCAGTATGCGCTTAGAGGAGCAGTAAAAGTTTGGAGAATTGTGAAGATTGGTTGTGGAGACGGAGTTGCTTTCCAATTGGACATAGTGAATGTGCAAGACTTAACATGTTTCATATCTGCCGAGCTTCATTCCTAGAGTTGTTCTTTTTTCAGTTGCCTTTTCTGCCACAGTATGTTCAATAGCGTAATGAGCACTCTAGTCAAATAGAGCAGCCTCTACCATGGTCAACCAAGTTTCGAACTGATTCCTCATCTTTGGTTTGAAAAGGTTCCAAATGGTGGCTTGACTTTGTTTTGGGAGTGTTTCTCTACAGTCCCGATCTTTCTTCGACAAGACCAAGAGTAGTCTGTACTGACCGTGTTTCTCTACAGTCCCGATCTTTCTTCGACAAGACCAAGAATAGTCTGTACTGACCGTGTTTCTCTACAGTCCCGATCTTTCTTCGACAAGACCAAGAATAGTCTGTACTGACCGTATTTCCCTGTGAGGGAGAGATTGGTTCTTCGGAGTAGGATACGTTGTAACAAGCTGAGCAGGAATTATTCTAAATTACATGTTTCACTGCAAGTGAATGGAACGGAATTCAAGGAAGCGGTTGAAAGAAAGGCGGCAGAGGTATTCTTCCTTATCACCGTCCCTCGACCGGCTCTCTGATAAGAAGAAAGGTCGCGGTGCCCAGTCATTGACCCCAGTTAGGCTTGAGGCCGAGCACCCCAAACCCCTCTCGCCGCTTCAAAAATCGCCCAGAGTCTGAGTTCTCTCATGAGAAATTCATCGTAGAGGAGATGGAATGATAGGTAGTGAGAAACTTGCATGCCCGGTCTCCAGTGAGCCGAGGAAACCTTCTTGTGCGCTAAACGTCGCGATGGAATCTTCGACTTCCCGATCTATTAAACAATACGAGAAAGATCAAATCCCTCTTGGGACTCTGGTTCTATTGTTCTGTCGAGACCTCTTTCTCTACAAGGCATTGTTCTGTCACGAAGAAGTAATTTTCAGCCATATCATCACTGCACAGCTATCGGTAGTACATTGTACTAAACATTGAGCATGAATGTTTTTGGAATGGGAATTTTGTGATCGGGTAAACTGTTCAAAAGATGCCATAGCGAAAGTGGACCTATGTAATGCTTAGAGATGATCTTTGGAACAGTTTTCTTGCCAGCTGTTTTGGACCAGATTCATCCCTTAGAAGGGCATCTTGTCCAATCCAAATAACCGCCATACTTAATTCAGTTTCCCCCACACCTGTCATCCCACTCCTTGGGATCAAACGATTCTAGTTTTATCGTCAATGATCGAAAGTCTATGTTTCCTTAAATGTTGCTAGTGTAATTTTTACTGAAATTTGTTCGAACTCTAAAAATATAGAGTAAGTCGTGTTGAATTAATTGCTGATTTAATTCTTCAGCTATGACCTACTAAACGGGGTTGAAACACTCATTTCAGGTGTTTTGGGGTTCCCGTATGGCGTTCTTTCAAAACTACTCTGCTACCTGCCTAAAAGCGTGCTACTACCTTCCTTGCTTCCTGTCGTCTTTGTAAGGCCCTTTGATCGGTCTCTGGCTTCCTAACTATGCAGGGGAAAGACCATTAGTCTTCTGGGAATGCTGATTAATCTAAATGTTCCTCATGACTCCCTTTGGGTTTGTTGAAGCTTACCCTTAACGGATGTTACTGACGTTCTTAATCATTACCACCATCGATAAAGAGGGATTCCTTTTTCTTACTTATATGGAAGTAAAATTCCGGGACTTCGAGAAGTGGTTATAATCGTGGAGATCCCTCTTTATCAGTCGAGGGCTACAAGCGTCTCTCGTCTCTTGTGTGTTTTGTGAAAACTAAACAAAGCGGGCCTGTACGTTCGTTGCAGGCAGCTTGTGGGACCGCAGCCGCTAACTTCACTTCGCATGCAAATAGAAGCGGGATTGGCGTGTGGGGGTCGTGGATAGTTGGTAAACTCTGCGCTCCCCGTCTGAATTCCATCGGAACCAGGATTTTCCCCTAGTTGAGATATCATCTCATTTAAACTTGGTAATTTTCTCAACCATTATGAAATTGAAGTCGGCGAACCTATAAGTACTTGGAATTGGATCGGGTATTATTGAAAATACTAGCATTCACCCTCTTTAACCCTATGTGAACTTGAAGTACAGTCGACGTTGGCAATTTTTCTAAAAAGGAGGGAGAGTTATAGAACCATTACGACAACACTGATCGGTGTGGGAATTCGTTCCGAAAAAGTTGGTATGCCTGCTGAGTACTGAAATAGTGATTAGTTGAAGAAGCACCTGACTCAGTAAAGGTTTCCTTCCAAAACTTCCTTACGGACGACCCTGGAACATCCCTTAGTTCATCTAATTTTTTTACTATCCTAATTGACGTTTTATGGAAAATTTTTGTCTTAGTAACTCCATAAAACGTCCCTAGTTACGTTCTAGAATTTGTATTTCTCGAATAACCATCGTTGAAAATGGGGAAATTCTACTTTCCGTCAGTATCTTGAATTTACATTGGGCAAGTGTTACCCGGATGCATGAGTTATTGGATAAAATGAGCTATTGAGATGACACCCAACAAAAAAGTTGCTCATTGATCACCCTCTCGTCTGTTGAAGCCGGATAGTATTTGAAAGAGATCATTCAAGAACACTCATGAAGGAAATCTGAAATTAGCCAACTCGTACCAAACAACAGAATGTAGCAGCTCAAAATGAAAGTGCCCATTTTCACGAGCATCAATACTCATCAATGTTCTCTAGTGTGGTGTTATTTCTTTCGCCATTGAGTACTGATGGTGATATAATTAATTGAGGTAACAAGAACTAACGTTCCTATTTCTTGAGGAAAATAATGAAAACTCCCTTAGTTGGAAAATTTGATGGCTTGAGTTAAATAGTTGAACATTTGGACACGAATGAACTTTATTAAGCTAAGAACGTAGTAAGGTGATAGTTGATGACAGGTAATTTGAGTTCTCGATCTTGAAATTTGAATCTCAGGCTGTGCGACCTGATCCCTACCGATAAACAAAAATCAAATATTCAATCAATAGTTGACGTGAAAATCAATTTTGACAAAATCTATAAATTTACTCGATCAATCAATGTAATAACAATTTAGCAAAACACAATTGGTTCTTAGAAATACTATGTAAAGGTGTTCCAATATTACATTGAAATGATTTGTATGTTGCTGTAACTAACTTATTTTTTTGTTACAGGTATGTTTTAACAATTCGATCTTAAACATGACGAGCCCTCGGAAACGTAAGCTCAACGTTACTTATTTTTACTGGTCGGTTACCCATCCGTTGCAGGTACTCACTCCTGTTTCAAACGCTCATTTTGCTTGCGTGAGTAGTCCGCCAAGTCCATCAATAATCGTATCTGATAACAATGTATCCTTGACAACTAACTGGTGGACTGTTCATTCATTCAAAGTCACTAAAGACAGAGATATTCGACATCTATAGCTAACATGTACCTTCCATAGCTGTCCAATGTTCTATTCTGGAAGATACTTGTAATTTTGCGCCCACCCGCATTACATGATAGAATACAAAAAGTCCAGACCAGTTCATGGAACTAGCACGGTAGTTGCTGTCCAGCGTCAGTTCTCCTTATTAGTATGAAAATAAAATTTAGGTCTAGGAATTCTTAGTAGGTAAATAATTGACACAAATCGCGATAACTGCGGAACTTATGCCCCGATGATGACATGTCTAGGATAAAGTACGAGTAGATTGTACGATTGTATTGGAAAATTATCTTCCTGAGAAACCAGGAAACAGGAAATTATGGCATTACCTTTTATCTCTTCAGCCGTAAGTGTTATGTGGCTTCTGTGGGGCTCGCAGAGTCAGGGACAAGCAGGTTAGAAGAAAAGCGAACGACCGGTGCTGATAAGATTCACCCAGAAGCCTTTGACCTAAAGTAAAGACATTTCTTCCTCCCTCCCTATTTCCGTTTGCAATAAAAAGCTTGAATTCAATTCCAAAGTGAAGGGTTTCTTTTAGAAACCCATTCGAAAATTCTCTGAGGATCCTGAAATTGGCGTCTAGCTGATCGAAAGTTACCAATAATGGAATGTCCTATTCACGCTATGTCAAGTTCTTGCATAACTCAAGAATGTTCCCATATTGTTCACGTCATGTTATCAAATAAATTTACGAATTTCAAAGAAAGAAGTAAGTTGTTATCTCACGATTCTTTCAAAGAAAAAGTTTATTGCTCAACTACATCACAAAACCATTTTTGGTACCGATTGTTCCAAGATATCTTTATCAGGGTTGAAATATTCCAACTTGATTTTCGACTAAAATAAATTATTCAGCCATAATTGATTATTTCGTAATCCTATCCCAATCGTAAAATCGAAAAACAGTAAAAATCGTGATATTTTGGAAATGATTTTACGGGTCAAACGTAGACAAGTGACATTTATTCGGAAATTCCAACTTTCAGTCTCCTGGTATTTTTCGTCGACATTTGGTGGACGATATTGTTCTCGATATTCAAACATCTAGAGATTAAATTCCCTCTTCTTCTCTTCGACCTCCTGCGCCCATTCTAGATTTTGGAAATCTTCTCGTTTGCAGTAGGTATCTGATTTCTATCCATTTACTTATTACATTATTTTTCATTACCTATATTCCTGGGGTTCAGTATTCAGTCAAATTGGTCAATTTTATTATGTATAAATCATGACAGTAAACTGAGATTGTAACAGGGTCTCCAGGAAATAATGATCCAAACTTCAGGGACTGATTCTACGACTAATTTACTACGACTTTTCCACTACAATATTCTTGATCTAGCAAATGAGTCGCAGAATCAGTTCCTGAAGTTTGAATCATTAGTTGTTGGACACCCTGTAATATTTTTTTTTGGAATCAACCTTGAAAGACAAATAAGTAAAAACACCCTTAAAAATGTCCTTCGAGTTACTATGTGACTGTGAGTTTCTACTATCCCAAAGTCATTTGTACTTGGTGATCACTGTTTTGTGACACTATATCCTCTAATATTTTACAGGTGGAGGAACGGTACGACAATGGACATCTCGCGACTAGTTTTGCAAGCATAGAAGTGACCTTCATGCACTAGTTTCTAGCCCTCCAAGAGAGCTTTTTTCTTCAGAAAACCGAGAATCGCAAATTTTGAGATATGTCACTATTGCATTAAATGGGTGATGTGCAGAAGTAGGAAGGCCCTATCGATACCTTAAAGCGCAAAGGCGCTATGTATCTTCCACTTTTTTTTTAATTTTAGAAAAACTCTTAGTTCATTGAAACTTTTATTGACCTTCTTGACCTTTATTTTCTTTTCGCTTGTAAGAAATTAAACAAATAAGTGTAACAAGCCATTATTTCAGGAATCGTCCACTGGTGAAAACTTCTTTTCCGTTTTTCTCAAAACTCCGTTTTTGGACTCAACGCCTTTGCGCTATCGTCTAACCCTGTTCTATAAAAGCAGGAAGAATCCGTCCCACTCAGCTCTTTGCAGATAGGTCGGTACCTTCCTCCTCTACGCTATATTGAAAATAGGTAATTTAGAGTCTAGAGTCTAGAGATGTTAAATGGGGATTAAAGTTGAAAATTTAAAAAATTATTTTTTTCCGAAAATTGTCCACGCAGAAGTTTTTTTGGTGTTAGACTAATCAGGATCGAGTTAAAGCACTCTTAGGGCCGGTTTATTTGTCACATTACCCCCCGGTAAAGCAGATTTATCCGACGGCCATCGGGTAACTCAATCGTACGCGTTTATCAGTCCCCAGATAGCCGTTACCCGTAGTTTAAAGTTAACTGGTCGTCCGAGGACCGGATAAAAAGTTACTGGTGGGTAACTCTATTTATGCAAGGCTTTTTAACCTCAATGAGTCAGTTCTCGTGTTTTTGTTTCCCAGAACGTTGTTTTTGCAAATTGCGTTGTTGATTGTTAGTAAATTATGCTACAATCGAAAATGGATGTATGGGGCTCTTTTTCAGACAGCAGCGACTAAGATGTGTGTTTATGGTCGAATTCCTGCAGTGGGGAAGAAGGCGGAAGGAAGAAAGGCAGCAACATAGATCGCGAATTGACCATTTGGAGAAGTGGGACGATTGCGATTTTTTTATGAGATTTTGATTGAATAAAAGAATAAAACACCATGTTGGTGTCTGTCGGCGACTTTAGTGGCGTCAGTAAAAGCTCTGCCTGTAAAATTGTCAAGCAGGTGTCCCTGGCAGGGAACTGCCAGGCTATCCGCCCAATTTATCAGAATACCAGCAACCGAGGAAGTATTATTTCAATCTCGGATGGAATTTTATTTAAAAAACAAAAAAAGCCAGGTTTCCTGGAGCTATGGACTGCACGCATGTGAAAATTCAGTCGCCAGGAGGGTCACACGCCGAAAATTTTCGAAATCGAAAATGGTACCTACCTACTTCTCTTTTAACGTACAAACTATTTCTGCAAATTTGAAAATTCTGGACATAGTGGCTCGGTGGACGGGATCTTGTCATGATCAGACAATTTTCAACGAAAAACAATAGGTTCTGCCGTGCCAAGAAGGAAATAGGTACCGAGATCGAGAAAATAAAACACAAAAAACAAAGCACATTGCGTCATCCTCTTCTAATTTCTTCTTTTTTCTGATGCAAAACACACTGCGAAAACGATTTTTTATGTGGAGGAAGCTAGATTTTATTGCATGGAAGAAGTATTTCTTCCATGCAGACAGGCCTAACAGACAGTTAATTTTACCAGCCAGTTATTAGTTACCAGTGGGTTAATTTAGCACTGATTAACAGCACCTTTATAGTATCCATAACTTATCCCATCGTTAAAGTTAACAGTGGGATACATAAACCTCCGTTAACTTTGGTGACTGATAAACCGACCCAGCCTTTTTGTGCATCTGCATGGGCGAAAGAAAGAAGGAACGAGATAATTTTGATTGATATGATTGTGTTGTAGGATTAATAGCGTAAATGGCATTTTTATGTCAAAATCGACTTTGAGCGTCGAATTTGACATCTACCACTTTGAAAATACAATCGATTGCATATTATGAAAATACCGTTTCCAACCCGTCTTGATGTGACATTTACATGTGAAATGTTGATGTCTCCATTGTCGTGTCTCAGATGGATCTGAGACCAGTTTAGGCCTTCAACGTTATGTCGTATGATTTTACTGTTGACGTAACAATACGACGGTTGTTGGACTTGAGTTTGCAAGAATTTATTATTCTTAGTGAACGAAACTGGGTGATTACGTGGAGTACATTTCTTGTGAGCGTCGCTTCGATGGTTCTGGATCTCAAGTGGGATCATCAGGTCTCGACTCCGATTACTCTACTTACCCACGAGTATTACGGTTTACTGCATTCATATACAAACAACGTGTGCAGTTTCTGCTCGATCTCACCCACTGTGGACGTCTTGATTCCCAGGTTACTCAGTATAATACAATCTTATTACGTGATTTTAATCTCGGACGGCGTATCCCTTGAAAATCACTGCCCAAGGTGTCTCTGTTAGATCACCTGTTTTTTATAGCTCCGGTCGGTTCCCTAGGCGTGAAGAAATTCTGTCCTGCTCTCTGAGTGCCCACTCGCTTCGCGTAGGAGTTCGGTTCAGTTTGCGTAACTTCGGTATTGGACTCACCGATTTCGACCCACGCGCCTGCGCCTTCCACGCCTCCCCTGCCGGTAATGACAAGACCTGCAGATCTGTCCCACTGGTTTTCGGTCATTTTGAATTCTTGAACTTGCATTAAAACTTGGAGTGAAGATAATAGAAACCCGGTCTCTTCTACTACATTCTACAAGCAAGTTTTGGCGAGAGGAGTTGTGTGAGATCTGTTATGATCCTGTGGAAAATTCTCTGGTGGCAATGTGGTTTCCCAATCACCAACCAATTGACGGAGATTCCGAATTATCGAGAATCGCCACAAAGTAATATATTTCGGAAATTTTGTATCAAAGGTAGACAGAATACGTTTTTGCTGTGGAGTCCAAGATCGTTCTTAACTACTGCTAACCTTGGTAGGGTGAGTTTCTCAAGAGTATGTCCGCAGTCATCTTCCGGTAGTAATTTCGTATGTGTTATGAACATCTTCCCCACTAAATCGTTTCTCAGATAAAGTGCTTCAGACTTGAAATGTGCGATCGACTTCTTTGCCGAGATCTACGCAGCTTGATTATCGCACTTCATTTCAACTTCCAAGTCTCTTCAGATACAGACTCTCTCTGGATGCCTTCCGTATACGCCATGAATTCGGCTTCTGCCGTTGACAAAGCTGCTTTCCGCTGTTTTCTGGATTCCCAGGATATGGCAGCTCCGGTCGCACAAGTAGTTCAGTTTGCGTCTTGTAACTCTCCTGTTTTGACATAGAAATGTCTTTTGGTTGGGACACTTTTTTTTCCACAAAAAATGCAATGCGAGTAAACAGAATCATACCTACATATGGGTAACTATGAAGCAAGGTGGGAGGGACTCTAGAATACTGCAATATATTGCGTGCTATCGGAGTTTTTTTTTTTTTAGAAAAAAAAAAGTTTTTTCATAGAAACAATGGACATAATCCGTGATCTATCGTTTTTCCTTCTAAAGGACAAATTTAATGGCGTTTCTTGAAATTTGCTGATTCATCTTGCAGAAATCACGTTGAACCCGATAGCAATTCCTGTGGCTACTTTACTCTCAACGGTGCTCCACTGAGAACTCTTTCTGTACTGAAAATGTGTGTACTTCAGTTCCAAGTCCTCAGTGCTTATTATGTGGCATAACATACATTTTGCCGCTAACCAGTGATCGTAACTGATGATTCATGGCTGAAGTCTGGTCTCATTGAAACTTCCAGGTGCATCAATGTTCCAATAAATTGCTGTTACTTATAATTTCCTAATTCACCTCCTACCTTTTCTTCCGTTGAGATATTCTGTATCCTACCATGCCGATTTTCTTCAAAGTTTCGTATAGTATGTATTTCGTCTGTTAAGCTGAGATGGCGCCGTCTTTTAGCTTGAATTCTATGCTGATACAGTGCGACAGGCAGGCTAAATATCGCTTTTGGAAATATTGTTCCAGTTGCCTTTTTAAGTTTAGGACGTGTTTATCTTCAACTGAGGCAACAGTCAGGTCGTCTGTGTAGACTTCCAAGATGGTCTTCTGGACTATTGATCATTGATCATTGATTTTGATCCTTGATTTCAACACTCACAATTTCCTTCCACTTTTATCACTCAGTTTTTCCCATCATCTGAGATGATATTTAGCTGTCAGCGTCAGAGCCATTGCTAGAATCAGTTATCAACAGAGCTGCAAACCTTTGTTTGTTGAATGGAAACTCCTCACAATCCCAACTATTAAGACTTTAGAACGTCTAACATTCGTACATACTCACCAAAATGACTTTGTTACCCCTACTCACGGTTATGCCACTCGTTGTGCAAATTATTTTGTTGTTCCACAAAACAGAATAAAAGCTTCCCAAAATAGTACGAACTGTCGGAGTACAAAATGTTTTAATGCAATCCTCAGTAATGTTAAAAGTTTGACTAGCGGTGCTTTCAAAGATAGAGTAATAGCACATTTACTTTAATGTAATCGTTATGTAGTCTGTAAAATTATGTCACTATTTTAATTGTTAAAGTCGCTCTTGTTACACTGTGTCTAGTTCAAAACAGTTTGGTTTTTTGGACTCATCGAAGTCAATCTAAAATGTTTAGTAAAGTTTCAAAAAACACTATTCTTTTGTGACCCTAATTTGATTGTAGAAGATATAAACCAATGCCAATTGTATTATGCACTCTGTCTTTTCGTACAAATAAAACTTGAACTTGAAACAAACGTGCTGTGAAGACTCAAGCCAGTTCCCCATTAGGATCGCGCAGTCATGTATGCTTTTCTCACT
This sequence comes from Apolygus lucorum, assembly GCA_009739505.2. Classification (NCBI taxonomy): domain Eukaryota; kingdom Metazoa; phylum Arthropoda; class Insecta; order Hemiptera; family Miridae; genus Apolygus; species Apolygus lucorum. Next base: position 33,529,214 of record CM019176.2, read on the forward strand.
AGCTCGAGTCGTTTTAAAGTACGAATCTTTCTCAATATTTATATTTCCAATGGAAATGCGTTGGTTTTTTTGCGCTAGCCAACTGTCGGAGCACATGTTGTTGATCAAGGTCAGTCCACCGCCTAATGGCCTCGTCATGTCGTTTTCTTCTTTTTCACTCACGGCTCCTCCTCAAATTCTAAGGACATCACAGAAACCTCCGTCTAATGTCCTAATGCATTAAGAGTTGAACTGTAACGCGAATTCTACTTCAACAGAAATTCCTAACAGCTACCTACTCCAAATATCTTACTTCTACGATGTTTAGAATCATGACGATAGGTGCCTACTCATTTTTATAAGCAGATGACCTGATGTAGGTATGCGGAAGTTGGTTTAATAGATAGTCCATTTATTTCCATTGATAAAGAATATTCTGGCAAAAAAAAGTAAGCCATAAAAAATTCCACTTCACGTTGTAGATTGTAAATTACTCAATTGCACAACTCACGTTGATACGTTGCTTACCAGAAATGTTTCTCTTCAGTGTAGAAATTCAGCATTTATCATTGGCAGAGGAATGAAGGGTTCCCTAATGCTATGTAAATGTGAACACTCCAACGGCCCAAAATACTTTTTTACCAGACCTAGGCCCTAAAAAACGTATCAAGTTTCCGAAGGAGTGGTCTGACGTAACCGCAACTGATTTGTGGTTCGGACGCGCGGTCTCGAGAACAATATGATCTGTTCTGTGAATGGGAACGACTCCCTCAGTCAGATGAAAAGCCGGCTTTGAAATGGAAACCGCTTCATCACCGGTCATCGGATGGTAATGAACTAACCGCCAACAGACGCTCTAAGATAGACATCACTCGTCATGGTAATTTGCGACACAAATTCACACTTCTAGCATTATTTCCATGTGCTATAGACAGCTTATCCCCGTGGAACTCTACTGAGAAATGTACCCATGAAATCTCCTTTTAATTCCAATCAGTATTTCCCACAAAATCTTTCTCCTATTTGGTAAATGGTCTTTGGCAATTGAAATTCAGCAAATGACTGCCAACAAACGCACCTCCTAACACATCCTTTGATTGAAATTGATTGTACTTGAGTAGAATATACTTGGATACCAGAAAAGAACCAACACCGAAAACCTATTGTTTCGAGCAATTTGGCATCAAAGTCGTTCGTAAATCAGGAGATATAGCATTTCCGAATTGAGTTAAACTTTTTCCATTTAGGTTTAGTCCTTCTCCATTAGGTTTAAACCTTTTCCATTTAGATTTAAACCTTTTCCATTTAGATTTAAACCTTTTCCATTTAGATTTAAACCTTTTCCATTTAGATTTAAACCTTTTCCATTTGGATTTAAACCTTTTCCATTTGGATTTAAACTCAGGAAATTATCGTAGAGTTAGAGGTAAAAGTACCCAAATCACAAATTCAACACGTGGGAAAATCAAATTCAGAATATTATGATTATTTAACTGTTGTTATTATTGGTGATTAATATCATCAAACTATGTATCCAACCTAAGAAAATGATTTATTATCATATTAACCAAACTAACTTTTGAAATTTTAATTTGATTTTCGCACAATATGAATTTACCTCTTCGGTACTTTTACCTCTAACCCGACGTTATTATGCCACAACTTGAAATTAAATCATGCAAGTGTTGTTTTATGCACAGATATGTAATATATATAATAATGAACACATGTTTTTTGAACACAAGAATTTCTCATGAACTTAAGTTATAAATTAAGTACAGTATTTTTCTTTCATCACATCTGAAGTGGAACAGAATGTTTATGGCGATATGCAAATGAGAATAATATTACTTACTTACTTACTTACTATGATGGGGCTAACTACTGATGTTTTGATGGAGTTTAAATCCAAATGGAAAAGGTTTAAATCTAAATGGAAAAGGTTTAAATCTAAATGGAAAAGGTTTAAATCTAAATGGAGAAGGTTTAAATCTAATGGGAAAGGTTTAAATCTAAATGGAAAAGGTTTAAATCCAAATGGAGAAGGTTTAAATCTAAATGGGAAAGGTTTAAATCTAAATGGAAAAGGTTTAAATCTAAATGGAGAAGGTTTAAATCTAAATGGAAAAGGTTTAAATCTAAATGGAAAAGGTTTAAATCTAAATGGAGAAGGTTTAAATCTAAATGGAGAAGGTTTAAATCTAAATGGAAAAGGTTTAAATCTAAATGGGAAAGGTTTAAATCTAAATGGAGAAGGTTTAAATCTAAATGGAGAAGGTTTAAATCTAAATGGAAAAGGTTTAAATCTAAATGGGAAAGGTTTAAATCTAAAGGAGAAGGTTTAAATCTAAATGGAAAAGGTTTAAATCTAAATGGAAAAGGTTTAAACCTAAATGGAAAAGAACTAAATCTAAATGGAAAAAGTTTAACTCGATTCGGAAATGCTATAGATGTATGTAGATTCACTGTTTTTCTTCTTCATTATCGAAGGAAGGTTAGTCTTCATTTTAGATGGACAGTTAAAGAAAATTTGGGTCCTTCAAATCCAAATTAATCTGACTCGAATTTTACGTTTCATAGGTTTCTATTCTAAACCTTTTAGAGTCAGATAATTTTGTGATTCTTCCTACTTCCTGGTGGTATAATCTAGAAATTCTACATCAAGTGAACAAAACTCATTTGAATCGATTCAGAGCGAAAAATGTATTGTTCTCCTCATTTATTATTAAAATAATGTATTATTATTAAAACTCTTAACCCATTCCATAGCTGAGTACTCTCAAGGCCCATAATTAGCGAAAAACTTCTTGAAATAGCTGTTTTCCTGGTGTTTACAGGTGGTGGGTAAGTAAAGTTGTGTGAAACTCCGCATCAGTTTTTTTTCCTGCGAGTCACGCGACGAAGTTCAAGGCTGATCACTTTCTATGCCACAGTGGTTGGAGAAGCTTCGGATGGTCTGATTCCAGAAGGGCGGAGACGAGTAAAGATTTTGGTCCGAGGAAGGCACAAGGCCCTCGCGTGCGAATTTCAGTCACGTGAACTCCCCAGGCCGATTCCCCTGGCAAAGGGCAACCGTTGTGGGCGTAAATCAGGGGTTAGTGATGTTGGGGTTGGGCTCCCGGGAAGATAAACTGCATCCTCAACAGGCTGTGGGATGTATGTGCAACTGCCCCAAGGAATTTGCATGCAGCTCAAGCTACGTCGAGACAGGGTGAGCCGAGCCGAACCCACGAATCCTTGCATGCTCGCCCAGTGCGGACTTATTCGCGAACGTTCGCAAATGCTCGAGGTCTTTCGCAAATTTTGTGAGAAAATATATATTTTTATATTAGAACCCCAAAATGTTTGACTCCTCGAAGCTTAGGTTTTATCAAAATGAAAGGGAAGCTTTGGGCGAGCATTGGCGAACACGAATGCTTGTCCAATTTGGACCAACCCTTGTTCGTCGATGCCCTCGCACTGCGGGCGATGCGGAACAGGCACCGATTAACGTAGGAGATTTAAAGTAGGTACAATTCATTACTGCCAACGTGAGGGGTTTTCGAGGTTCATATGGAGTGTTCACTTGATTGTAATGGGATTTTTTTAACGGGTTTCCTGGCCTAGAATGTTGCTCCACAAAGCCGTTCCAGCAGAGAGGTTTTCTCAAGTGACGAATCTATTAACTATTGATCGCCTAGTGGAGATGAATTCAAACAATGAACTCACTAAAAGGAATTGGAGCGGTCCGAGAACGGTTCGAGCCATTAGGCGCGATTATTTCGTGAGGGAACCTCCCCTGGACACGCCCGGTCATCAGTCTTACCTCACTTTTGTCACCTCAGCCGGGGTGTAGGCTTCTGATGTTTTTATTCCCCGTTTTCTGCGACACTCAGTCTATTCATCGGAGTCACTTTTCTCCTATAAGAGCTCAGCCGACTTCCTGTGTACCGTAGGACATTCATCCGCCTGGTGTACCGTTCACAAACTCAAACCTCTTCCCCTCCATCCCTTTCTTTTGCATGATCTAAAAAAAAGAAGAAACTCTACCGTTCTCCTGCGGGAAGGAAAGTAAATTCTAAACATTTGGAATCATTGTACGAATACCCATTATATTGGTACACCATCTTAAAATTGGCTAAAAAACTAAGATCTCTGTTTGGAAATGAAATCGATTTTCAGCTACAAAGTACCGTTTAAAATTTGATTAATAGAAAATATGTTAATTTGAAATTTCGCATTTTGGCAATTTTGACAATATCGCAGGAAACATTTAGGGCACCACATTTAGGGCAGACCACGGGTCATCTGCCCGGAGAGTTCAACACCCTCAACCAAAATCGCCGTACACAATAATTTCTATCATTCTTACAAAACTCCTTATTATTTATAATTATTTAAAAATTTATTTGTATTAATTATTATATTGCAACACCTTTATACCAAATAATAGTGAGTCCTTACACCCTTTTACCTTAACTCTGTCCTTTTTTAAGCTCAATAACTACTTCTAACACTTAAATCTGAACTTACTTGCTGGAACCCTTATTAAAAGTTACATTAAAACCGCGTTTTTGGTACAAAATTTCAATTTTGTTGTCTGAGCCATGGAGAGGTTGTGGTATGTTTTATGTTTTGTCGTTGCTCTTAACTTTAACTTTGTAGTTGCTCTTAACAATTGATTGTTTAAAATAAGTAAAATAATAAAGTAGGTAAATAATTATAAGGCATATAAAATAAAATATTGCAGTAAAATGTTTAAATAATTTTTTCAGGAAGGCCTGAAACGTAAAACGCGACTGGAAATTTTGATTTTGGATAACTTAAAAAGTGAAATCAAAGCTTCTGCTACCTTGGTAGACTCGGAAGCAATATAAGGACAGGTACATAGTTGTTGTGCCTACCGATACATCGGTTCTTATTAGTGATATTTGTGTTAGAAAGTGGTAAGATAGATTTAGATTAGATAGACTTAGATTAGTACTTACATAATATGTTAGTAAAACCCATATAACTAATTAAAACCCATATGAGGACTTTAGTGACAATTGGCAGAAAAAATAAATTAATCATGAGATCTATGCACAACCACTATACCAATATTATATATTGGTCACTAACCCTAGTGCATAGATCTCATGATTAAACCTCATATGGGTTTTAATTAGTTATATGGGTTTTACTTACATATTACGTAAGTACTAATCTAAGTCTATCGCTAATCTAATCTCTCTAGTCTATCTAATCTAAATCTATCTTACTACCTTCTAACACAAATATCACTATTAAGAACCGATGTATCAGTAGGCACAACAACTAGGTACCTGTCCTTATATTGCTTCCGAGTCTACCAAGGTAGCGGAAGCTTTGTTTTCACTTTTCAAGTTATCCAAAATCAAAATTTCCACTCGCGTTTTACGTTTCAGGCCTTCCTGAAAATTTTTTTTTAAATTTTACTGCAATATTTTTCAATCATTACCTACTTACCTATTCATTTTATTTTATATGCGTTATAATTATTTACCTACTTTATTATTTTACTTATTTTTAACAATCAATAGTAAAGTTAAGAGCAACTTCAAAACATAAAACATACCACAACCTCTCCATTGCTCAGCCAACAAAATTGAAATTTGCGAAACTTGCATCTTTTAGTGTGATAAGTCTGTTCACCAATAGTGATGTAACTAGCTGCAAAGGTGTGCTTCATAGACTTATATCTCTCTAATAGACTTAAATCTAATCTCGATGTTTTTGAAAAGAACTGTGAAAGGAATTAAAAAAGAAACTGAAGAATTGAACTGTGCTGTTTGATGCCTGTACTGATTGAAGTTATTCCCTATTTGAGGGTAAAAAATGTATGCAGGCTAGGGTAGCTATGGGTTCTCCGTTATCACCTTTGCTTGCGGGTATTTACATGGATCATCTCACAAAATAAATTTTTGAATGCTGGATTTAAAAAACTTATATTTGTGTAGGTGCATAGATTCTATGATCGTATGAAAAACCAGAACATAACTAAATTTTTCTCACCCTTGCTTTTGAAATGGTCTAAATTTCCTTGATCTGCGATGTACATGATAGAGATGGACAAATGAAGAAAATTGATGTCCTCATCTCACTTAAACAGTTTTCATTGTATGGATTTCATCTATAATATCTTTTTGGTTAGGTCTCTCTGGGCTCATTCAAATATCAAAATCGTCCCTCGACACGACACTTGTTGGTGCTAAGAAATTCAAATTAAAGTTATAGATACCAATTATTTATCAACATTGAACCTACAGAACCGAGCAACAAACGAAATTTTCTAATTATTGTTTTGCGTTTCTTGATACTTGTAGATGTGTGGGTGGAAAACAGAAAAACGACCTTCGGAGGAGGAGAAAAGAGATTGTTATTTTGTGTTTTTTCGAATCTATCTAAATTAATGACGTACGGTACCAGTTTTCCCTTATAAATGACATCCTGTTGTAGACTGTATGGACAATTCATGTGGCTCAGAAACTATTTCGAGAAGTACCCCTTTGAGCTTTACCCCGTTCAATACAATTGGACGCTTGTTCAACTGAAAATCGGTGGATAAAACTCGGAGTCTTATTGAAATCGTTTGAACGAAAGATTCAGAATCAATAGAATCCTCGGAAACCATTCGACTGGGTTCTCTTTGGTTCAGGGGTGGGTGATTTACTTTGGAACCCTTTGCCGTTACGCTCTGGAGGTCTAGGTCAAGTATTTCACAAGTGTCTCTCGACTCCGTGTAAAAGCTGTACCTGTAGGGAAAGTTGGGAAAACGAAGAGAGTTTATTCCAGAAGTTGGCAATTCCTTCTTTGAACGGGGGCGTCTCCTAGTTCGCTTTTTCCAACATCTCCTCGACGACTGATTTCAATCGGTGAAATCCTCCGATCCGTGTCTAATAAGGGATTTTCTTCGTTGCCTCTGATAGTGAATATTCTTCAGGTTAGTGTTGATATTTGTTTGGCAAAATTTCATGTTTGCACATGCGCAGCGGATACCTATAATCCAATCAGGTTGAAACCGGAGTGATCAATTCCCACCTATACCTACTCCAAGTTCTGACGAGATGAATGAAATGATTTGTATGAAAAATTTGTTTGATTGATTGAATGAAAAATTTGTTTTGATGTAAGGTCGCAGTCTCCTATACAATAATCCCAGAATGCTCTCACCATCAGGACCATCCAAAAATCTAGATATTTACGGTAAAATGTCAACTTTTCGCTTTGTATTCGTGCAGAAATCGAGAATATCTAGAAAACCAAAATTATAAATGTTGCGTTTCAGAGCGTTCTGAAATTTTTCGTTAAAAGCCATTTGGTCTGTCTGTCTGTGGTAAATCCTTGTGACGTGCATAACTGCTCGAAATTGTGGACTGATTATGGTGAAATTAAAATGGATTGTGCTGGACAGCCCTGAATAGCTCCTGCGTAAATTCCATTATTGGGTGCGCAGAGCAGGCGAACGTTGTTTTACTTGAATCCCACTTTTCCGCTATCTTATAGCCCGATTTTGCTCAAATTTGGGAAATAGTTGGTGGTTCGGCCCAAGAAGAATGATCATTGATTTCATTCCGATCTGTTCGACACACGTGAAGATCAACATCAACATGATCGTGAACGACTTCTTAATCGCATTGCAGTGAATTAACAACATGATCGTGAAAATCCTGTCATTTTCGGAGCAACTTATACTACCAACTTCTTAAAATATTGTTCTTGCTGTACGCGGGGAAGCCTTTCGTCCCACATACTGGCCAGATATCTGCGGTTAAGGGGGTGAGGGACTCACTAGTTTCCCGTATCTTCACGTTTTCTCTGTGAGTGTTCATTTTCTCCTCTCACAAAAAATTTCTAATTTCATTAAATATTAAATACTTCATACATACGGGCCAAAATGTCAAGAAAATTGAAATTTGAAAAAAATAGAAAATTCAAAGTCTACTTAAAATTTGTTTTTGATAAAAACTTCATATGGAACTTTGTAGGAGACTGAAACCTCCGAAAATTCAAAGAGGACAATTCTAACTTGTAAAATAATGGAGATTACGTGAAGGCAAAGTTCCGTTATTTCGGAAGAAGCACTCAAAAAAGGGGCCCTGGTCACGTGCGCTACCAGTAGACGGGAGCTGAACTACGCTGCATTTCTGCCCCTCCGAAAAAGGGGAGGTTGTCGGACTACCCCCTTCAATCTCAAGGCCCCACAGAGTACAGGAGTAGCACAGCGTTGCCACTGGCGTGGATCTGGCAACGTCGTACGAAATTCCCACTGCCTAAATAAAGGATTTGGTCCCTGTCTTCCAAAATCTCTTCTACCTTGTGCTTTCTCGAATCCATAAACATTGTGAGGATGATGATGTGCGAAGTACTTTCAACCTTCAAGTATCTATCTCAACACTTCAACCATAACCATCTAAAAAAATGTATTTTTTCATTCAAAATTTTTTTATTTTAATTTTTTTGTACCTACATGTATCTTTTTATTATTTTAATATTATTAAATTAATAGGTAAATATACAAAATAATTTGAATTAAAAATGTATCTATATAATGTCAAATTAGTACATTTCGGGATCAGGGCGATGTGGAAATTCATAATCAGGTACTATTACGTATTTTATCCCCAAAACCGACCATACCAACAATAGGTACCTTACCTGTTAGGTATGCCTAAAATTTAACCTCAACCTTCATAGTTGTGTGAGAACTTTTCGGAAACAGGGCGATGTCGAAATTCTTATTCTGGTACTATTATATAACATTTTACCCCCACCCTGACCATACAGTACGTTATGTAGGTATGCTGAAAATGTAATCTTAACCTACGGAGTTGAGTGCATAATTTTGGTTTATTATTTTCAATAATGAACCTTAGGAATCGATCAAGAAAAAAAAAGTTTACCCCCCCCTCAAAATTTGTTGGTTTACGTTTCAAGATGGAATCCGAAAATCGAATGAAAACTTTTGATCAAATTTGGTTTGTATTCGCCTAGACAAAAAGGCAAAACTATTGTGTATGTTTCATGCCAATCATGCGATTTTTATAATCATTCGATTCTGATGAGACAATAACGTTAACCATTCAACTAATATAGCAGAGGCCCTTATGATGAAAATTATGCAATTTGCCTTCCGTATTATTGCAAATTTCCTTCAATTTTCCTGACACCCGTTTGGAGGGTGTAATGGTCGAAGCAGGCCTTCTAATTTTGTCTCTGTTTTATAATTTTCACTTCAAGATTTTTTGATTCTGTTGGTAACTAATTGTTCACTTCTCTAAAGTGAAAACAAAAAGTAAAAAAGTCTGCCAAGTGGGTGTGGCACATAGCTTTCTCGTATCCATAACCCGATAGTATAGAATATCCGATGCACACTAGTTTATCACAAAACATCAATTGCAATACCCTATTAGGGGACCATCTGCACGTCAACGCGTCTATGAATATTTCTTCGGAATCGGATAGAAAATGTAGAAGTTATGGCTGTTACAAGGAATTTCACGTTTGCGCATGCGGAAACGTATCTGTCCGGAGATGGCGATTTTCATATGGGACCATCTAAATACTAATTTGTATGATCCCTGAAAATTTCATCGAAATCGGATGGAAAATGTAGATGTTATGGCTGTTACAAGGAAATTATCGTTTGCGCATGCGCAGTGGCTACTATCTGTCCGGAGGTGGTGATTTTCATAGGGGACCATCTAAATACTAATTTGTATGATCCCTGAAAATTTCATCGAAATCGAGTGGAAAATGTGGAAGTTATGGCCGTTACAAGGAATTTCACGTTTGCGCATGCGCAGTAGCTACTATCAATCCGAAGGTGGTGATTTTCATAGGGGACCATCTAAATACTAATCTGTAACATCCCTGAAAATTTCATTGAAATCGGATGGAAAATGTAGAAGTTATGGCCGTTACAAGGAATTCACGTTTGCGCATGCGCAGTCGCTTGTATCAGTCCGGGGTGGTGATTTTACACGTACAATAACCGGAAGCAAAAGTGATTCTTCTGTCTTCCAGTGCTAGGAAGAAAATAGCTCCTTGCGTTTTTGTTTGTACAACTGAGTCCCGAAAATTCCCTGACAACCCGGAGGTTGGTTATTTGATCACATTGCGCAACTCAGTCTATGCGACGTGTTCTGGATAAAAACATGGAAAAACTGCCCAACGATGGTATGAAATATAAGAAAGTGAACGGCCGGTCTGCCTCCTCTCGCCGCAGTTTTTCAGCTGAATCTCCTAAGCGCGTTATCGATTTTCCATGGTTGTGGCCGGTTACGTCTCTGCTTGTGACCCAGTGAGCCAGTTTCTGCGTAACTCAGCCGGTAGTTCGACGACCGGCTGGTCAAAGGAGTTTTTTCCGCATAATTTCTAAATTACCTAGTTCGAGTACAGTTTTCAGTAATTACGATTGATGCCGAGGTTTAGGTCTGAAGAACGTTACGTACTCTTGAAGTTTCAACTGATTCCATTTGTACTTGCGTATGGGTATTCATAAGTGTACCTCCCACTGGACTTCAAGAGCGGCGAATCCAATTTTGAGGTGAAAGTTGTGATCCAAGTACCCAATCAACCTGGAAACCCAAATAAAGTAAAAAAATTGTCGACATTTTCTGCTGTAATTGTCCGTTCTATTGTTTACGCAAAAATTCCAGTTTTACCCCACTTTATTGTATTATTTGGTTTTGGTTTATTATTTTCAATAATAAGCCTATGGAATCGAGCAAGAAAAAAAAATTTTAACCCCCCCTCAAAATTTGATGTTTTACGTTTCAAGGTACGTAGAATACGAAAATCGAATAAAAAAATTTCCGTCCGTCCGCCGTACGCGGCACTTTTCTTAGCAACACTGGACCGATTTGGTTCAATTTGGTATATGGGCTCCATTTGGGGTCTAGTTGTGCCGCGAAGCTTTTGGTTGATGTAGGTCACTTCTAAGGGGTGAAAATTAAGGGTTGAAATTTTCAAGAGTGCCCTAGCTCGAAAACTCTCGAATTAAAAATACCGTTTTTTCACCAATTTTAAATAGTATTGAATTTTAAAAAATTTTTGAGACCACCCGGAGCTCTGTAGGACAAACCGTTCGGTCCCTACGAGTACTTGAAGGTTTTCCTTCGATAAAACAGAATCATGAGTGTGAATCGCAAAAGAGGTCTAATCTCCATTCAAATTTTATCGGACTAAAATGCGATCGCTGTTCATTTCTTCGATTTAGTATACAGTTTTTCCTTCTGCGTAACCAGTAATCAAATTTCCATATGAAGCTTTCTATTTTTCCAATCGAGTGTGAAGCGTTTAGTTCTTTCTAATAAACTTGATTGTGAAGGTGTGAAGCCAGTATGGTGTGGTAGGTAGTACCTAGCTGGTAGGTAAAAAAAAAGTTGGTGGGTAAAAAACGCTGCAAATCATTGGTCAAAGGCTTCTTCACTCTTCAGATCACTGATCAGCTGAGTGAGCTCCAAAGCCATTTTCAATCCTATTGAATGGAAGTGCTCTTCCAGACGTCTCCAGCATTCGAGGAGATGTTCTTCACTCTTCAGATCACTGATCAGCTGAGTGAGCTCCGAAGCCATTTTCAATCCTATTGAATGGAAGTGCTTTTCCAGGCGTCTCCAGCATTCGAGGAGATCTTCTTCACTCTTCAGATCACTGATCAGCTGAGTGAGCTCCGAAGCCATTTTCAATCCTATTGAACGCAGGAAGCTGAAATTTGAGAGGGAAGGTCAAGGGAGAATACAGATGGTGGTAGGTGCTATTGATGGAGAACCAGTGATCTATACAGAAGGGTGATCTATACAGAAAATAATAAACCTTTGAGCAATGATTTGCAGCGTTTTTTTTTAAATTTTGCTTCATTTGACGCCGTGCCAAAATATTTATTCAGTTCTACTCATGTTGGGATAAAGACGGCTTGAAGATAATTTAATTTTAAAACATTCAATTCGTATGGAGGACGCCATTTAACTGGTGATCGTCTTCGTCACTAGCCTTGTTGATGAATGCCTGTTCTGATGCACCATCGTGTTTCTGACTGTTTCTTGGAAAATTATAATAACATGATCATAAATCTCTTCAAGTTTAAAAACGTCTGCCAAGTTGGGTGGGCAGTATAGCTTCCTCACTCATTGTAACATGGACGTATAGAATCAGTTGGCGAAAAAATTATGATTCAAAGAGTTATTGAATACCAAAATAAAATCAATGGAGTGTAAATTCGCATTGTAAAATCCTAGTTCGGCGCATTCAAAAAACGCGAAGTGCCAATTTTCATCTCAAAACTGACCTGTGGACCACTAACTCGATGACAGAAAGAAAGATGCAAAAGAGACTGTGATGAGGGGTCAATTTGGTTTCAACATTAATTGACCTGCAGACCACAACATTTGATCACACAATAAAAGAAGCAATTTGCACGGGAACCTGGAAGTAAGTGTGGGCACGAGTAGTATGATATTTGTATTTTCAACGTAGAATTTTATTTAGCGGTCCACCGTCTAGGACCTAACCCACACAATCCCTGAAAATTTCATCGAAATTGGTTGAATAGTTGCGGAGTTTTGGTTGTAACAATAAATTTAAAGTTCGCGCATGCGCAGCGGCTATTGCTTGACCAATTTGATTGAAACTTATAGGGTGTCTCTTAGAAGTTAGTCCCCAACTAACCTCCAAATTTGAGCAAAATCGGTTCATTAGAAACCGAGAAACCGAGGTTCCAGGAAATTCACGTTTGCGCATGCGCACTCGCTCCTATTGGCCCGAAGGTGCTGAAATTGATAGGGGACCGTCTAGGACCTAACCCGCACAATCCCTGAAAATTTCATCAAAATCGGACCACAGGTTAGTATAGTTATGCCCGGGACAAGGATTGACCACAGACAGACCGACAGACAGACAGACACGGAACCAAAATTGTTCGGGAAGCTCTAAAACGCAAAAAGCAAGTGGAAATTTTGATTTTGGAGGACATTTTTTTTTTTCACTTCTTTCACGAATACAAAGCTTCCCTACCTTCGGTAGTGAGGAAGCAAAAATAAGTGGATTCATGATCGGGATGTATGCTCCCGAAGTGTGAAAGCCTGTGTGCCTGATGAGTTTTATAGTTGGGTAATCAGCAACTTGGGCGATCAACATCTGATTCACGCAGCATTCAGGTGACAAGCAGATGTTTTGCTTCCCGACCTCTATCTATTCGGAAGTGTATCAAGTGTTTTTATTAATTCGGTCAAGTTCACAATCGTGTTTTTCCTTCTACAATGTTCAATAAAGTGTTTTTTCTTTCTCAAAATAATCGGGTTTCTAATTGGTTATTGGCCAATGATTACAACTGGATTGCAAACACAGATAATATCTGTGTTTGCAATCCAGTTGTAATCATTCACATATTAAGTGAAAATGAAATTCACCATCGAATTTCTGGCAAAAGAACGGAACATGTTCATTTATACTGTATGGTTTGAAAGCACAGAAAGTCATTCCCATAACTCGGACGGTTGTTTCAAAACAAATTTCTCCAACGAAATTGGATGAATTCATCTGTCACTCCTAATGGTAAAAAACTCACTAACTTTGCAGAGATATTCGAAGGAGTACGCTGTAATACCGTAAATGATAGTGTGAACATATTGAAACCATAGAGAGACAGAAACCATGTTAAAGACTTTTCGACAATCCAACTTTACTGCAGATGCCTCTAATCGGCCGAATGTTCGCGTACATCTAAACCCGAGTGCGTAGGTATGATGAATCAAGTTAGAATCTCTGTAACTGGTCATATTGTGTCTGAGTATAACAAGCAAAATTCTTGTAAATGCTGCGAAAGTTATATTGCATTATCAAACATGCAATTGTTGATCATTATTGAAAAATATATCTAATTAGGCACAGTTTGTTATTCAATTTCCAGTATCAAATCTCAAATTGGATCAGGCGTAGACGCCAGCTCAGTTTATAAATTTCACTTAATGTGACACAGTGAAATAGAGACCCATCAATAGATGTATCAATTTTCTCTATTTCGAATTCTATCATTTTTTTTCAATGATATTTTAATTTATTAAAAATCGATAACATAACACAAAGCGAGCCCAAAGGGAGCCCATCTAGTTATTAACTTTCACAATTTAATTAAACAGCTTGTCGAGTCAACAGCCCAGTGGCTATGCTCTAAAGTACAAGTAACACAACACTGTGTCTCAGTTTATCACTAGGTCCAAGGGTTTGGTCCTATCAAGCCGCCGAACGACGTTGGAGTCGTCTAGAAGACGGATGACTTCGGGATTTATATGTCCATGAAGCCGATGTTCGTGTTTAATCGCATGTTTGATCACTTCACTGACAGTTTCCATTTTGGTTTATTATTTTCAATAATGAACCTTTGGAATCGACCAAGAAAAACGCTGTAAATTATTACACAATGGTTTATTATTTTTCTATATAGATCACTCGTCTGGAAAGCCACCAACCATCCAACAGGAAGAAAAACATCGATCGCATTTCGGTCAGCTTTAATTTGAACGGAGATTAGGCCTCTTTTGTGATTCACACTCGGGTTTCTGATCTATCGTACGTAAAACCCTTAAATTCTCGTAGGAAGCCAACGGTTTGTTCTACAGGGCTCCGCGTGGTTTCAAAAAATGCTAAAAATTCTGTACTATCTTAAATTGACGGAAAAACAATACCTTTATATCAACATATTTGAGTTAGGGCGTTTTTTTCTTGGTCAATTCCAAAGGTTAATTATTGAAAATAATAAACCAAAATTTGGCCGTCCGTCCGCCGTACGCGGCACTTTTCCCACTTAGCATTGACCGATTTTGATGAAATTTGGTATGTAGGCTCCATTTGGGGTCTAGTTGTGCCCTGAAGATTTTGCTTGATGTAGGTCACTTCTAAGGGTTGAAAAATGAATTTTGAAATTTTGAAAACGCCCTAACTCAAAAAATTTGGTTACAAAGGTATTGTTTTTCCATCTCTAAGATATTATAGAATTTTTTGAGACCACGCGGAGCCCTGTAGGAAAAACCGTTCGCTCCCTACGAGAATTTAAGGGTTGGACGTACGATAAATCAGAAACACGAATGTGAATCGCAAAAGAGGTCTAATCTCCGTTCAAATTTTAGCTGACCGAAATGCGATCGATGTTTTTCTTCATGTTGGATGGTTGGTGGCTTTGCAATGATTTATATAGAAAAATAATAAACCATTGTGTAATAATTTGCAGCATTTTAAGTCAGAATGGAGATCGTCATTTCGGACGTACCAGGGAGCGTTAACATCACGCGTTAACATTATCCGTGCATATTTAGTTGTTGGAGCCCTCAAAACGATTTATAATGAATAACGAAAAAACTAACTAACGAAAATCGACGAAAACTAATAGAAGTTCATGTTTTGCTATGAAATATGAAGACGAAAATAAATCGGCCAACGTAAAAAGCGGTTTCTCGTCGTGGAGCATATAAATTGAAAAAAATCGAGAGGTAGCTCGGGAAAACAATGAGGTGGAAGAATAGGAGGCCGGAATATCGATCAAAATGACTTGGGTAGAGGTTGAGAGGTAAAGATGTTGAGGGGAGAAAATTTTTAAGACAACCCGACCTTCGTAGGGGTTGTGATTTGCTGGGTCCCTTTGGAACTACACAGAACAGTGGGACTCTAAAAAAACCTTGTGAAGGAAATAAAGAGGTTTTTGTGCGGTCGGAACCAGAAGAAATGGGGTTTAGACGATTTTTATTTACCCTTGCTTCGTCCTTCCGAGGAGTTTTCGCAAAAAAAAAGTCAAGCTATTACCTCGTTTTATAAAACTGGAACTTGTTGAGATATATCTTAGGGACCTCGCTTTGTAATCCCTAGATGCAAATTATGAATCATGCGGTAAAGTTTCGTGTGGTAAAAACGAGTCGTTAAAACGATTTCAAGGAAATGAATGGAGTGGAGAGTATAGTTTTGCCTTCGACATAATTATAATTATACCGAGCCAAACAGACAGGCCCTCGAATTGTATGCAGCCGGCAAAATTGGCAGGCCATAGTTCTTGAGGTTCATTTCACGCCACTATAAATGATAATAAATTTTGCGCCTGTGATGATGTTGACTAGGTCAACTGAAAAACTGACTATTCCTGACTAAACATTCTATTTTTTCTATACTTATCGCCAAATGTACAAAAGTTACCGAGGAGAAGATCTTTTTTAGTAACACCCGTTCCCGGTGGAATCGCAGTTCGGTGGAGTTGATAACATGAACGGTGGAATTGCATAAACCCCGGGAGATTATCTTGATTGGTAACCGCTCAAGGGTGGTATCGCAGGTCTTGATAATTTTTCCTGTTGGGCCGTTAGTGAACCCCTCTCTACGTAAGCGGGTGAGGAAAAAAGTAGCCATGAGCGAAATCATCAGAACCCTGATCTTCCCTTAGGAAGACAGCTGATAAGTCCGCCACGACAGGAATGGCAGTTGGACGAAAATTCAACCTGAGATGGTTGTTTATGTGATTTATTTTTTTACTTACCCACGTAAGTCAATTTCAGAGCTCTTGTAATCTATTTCGATTCGAGGATGGTATTCCATTGGTAGAATTATAGACATGATAGGCAAATAAACTTGATGCTGCCTAAAAATTTAGCACAAGCTGGTAATGTTTTCACCCTGGTTACTCGAACAAGGTGTAGGTAAGAACTTGCGACGGTTTCTGAGATTTGTTCTACTTTTGGGAACCAAAAAACCACGAAACGTTGGCACTCTTTAAAATTTTTTGCTTATCGGTCGATAATGGTACATTCGACAGAAAATTTTACTCATGCCAAAGTTGACCAGCGTAATATTCTGCGTTGAATGACCCATTCAGAAGTTGAAATAGGTTGAGCCGTTTAAGCACAATCGAGCGCCATAGATTAGCAGTTTTTTCCAACTTGGATGACACTATACCTAATTATAATTAGCAGTTTTTAACAGAAGAATTGGCAGTTTTTCCCAACACCTGTACCTAATTAGAACATTTCTACTGTTGAAGTTGTATTGGATCAAATTCTGCGTGAGGAGAGCACCTAAATTTTAAAATTCAGTCCTGTGCAGATACTTCAATAGATACTCAAAAGTAATCGTAAGTTCTCGTTGAATTTTTTTCTCTCGTGTTTCTTATTGAACCCTAAATCTTTTAGAACGCCCATTTATTCGAACTTACGGCAATTTATTCGAGACCCGACCTGCTTAGATTTCTCGGTTCCTGTAGGTACTCGTAAAAATGCAATTATTTAAATGGATTGTTGTTGAATAGATAGAGTGTTGTAAGCTGCTTATGTAAGCGGTAATCATGTAAGTAGTGTCTTTCTAATAATTATCAATGCAGTATTATTGGGTGCTGTTATTGAGGCGAAATGGAAATAGTCAAGTCTATGACGCTCGATTGTGCTTAAACGGAAGAACCGATTTTAACTTTTCAGTAGACCATTAAACGCATTTATGTCGATCAACTTTGGTGTGAGTCGAATTTTAGTAGAGAACACCATTATCCAGCTGTAAGCAAAAAACTAAAAACAGTGTCAAAAATTCGTGGTGTTTTAGCTCCCAAAGGTTAAGTACAACTCAGAAACCGTTGCAAATTCATATACGCCCCTATATATGGGTATATTCATGTACCCCTATTTGAGTAGCCGAGGATGAAATAATTTACCAACTGGCGCTTATTTTTGGGCAACATGATTCTAATTTGCCTGGGCTATGATATCTCTCAATTATTTAATAGTTATAATCCTGAAGGAATTTTCGAAAAACCATTTTGGATAGTTGTTCTTCTGTTGAGATACCTATTTAAAAAGACAATTTAAAACTGATTCCAATTATACCATATACATATTAGATTTCTATAAGTAATGGTAGTTATACCTTAATCTCAAAAAACAAGTCTTGGGCCGTTAAATCTTTAAAATTAGGCCCTTGACTATCTTGTTCTCTAAACTTATCCTGTTTTAGAGTGAATGTTCTCGTTTCTAGGGTGAGTGAATCTATACATAACAAAATAAATAAATAAATGGAAACGAGTTATAGGATTCGTTTTAGAATGTGATTTCGAATTTTGCTGAAAGAACAGTTTTGAATAGTTTAACCGGATAAGTTGAGAATTTCATAAAAAACGGAAACGGCTTTGTAAAGTTTTGGCTACGCAATTGACTACATTTTCTTTCGTAGCCTATATTTTAAAATTACGATACAGGGTCACTTTGATTTAAATCTGATCGAAGGTAGGAAAGCTTGGAATTCGTGCAGTAGGTCAAAATAATTTGGATTCTCCAAAATCAAAATTTCCACCTGCGTTTTGAGTTTCAACGAACAACGTTGTCTTCTAATGGTCACTTTTCTTTTCGGGCATAACTACTTGCAATCATGGTCCGATTTTACCCTTGAGGCGTTTCCCTACGGATTCTATCGACATCGTACATCTCCCCTAGTGTGACTTCACTTGTACACGCATCTTTGATAAATCTTAGAATAAAAACCAACTATAGCAGGTAAGTGTCGAAATTATGACAATCGAATCAATTTTCTGAAACATAGGCTATAATACCCTCATTTTCGCACCACCTTGAAATTGGCCTTCATAAATTCGAAGATTAGGAAGTGTTTTCAGGAAAATTATGTCTGCCGGATGGAAAAAGGCTAACAAACCGGAGAAGGGGAAAAGAGAAGGAAAATTAAGTCGGATGGAAACAAGGGTAGGACTGGAACGCTGTGAGCTCGACAAGAAATATTCTCTCAGCGTTGTTTGGATAATTGCTACAGGAGGTAGATATTTTTCCAGTCTGCAAGCGCTTCGGTGACATTTCAGACGGTTGAGAAGTTGAATCTAGTGAATCTACGGAGTTATCTCGTTGAATTGCGGTGGACACGAAAGAATTTTCCATTCTTTTTGTGCTGAAAACGTGGTTGTTAGTTACTGTCAAATTACAAACTGTATTGTTTGGCCATGCGTTTACTTTTCGATTGGATATAAATATGCACTACAATCTCTTGAATAAACCCTAGTGTAACACTATTCTCATTCCTGTCAGAAGAATGAGAACACTTTTTAAATGTTCAACTGTTCTATAAGGTGTTCATTGCGAATCTTCTATATAAAAAAAGGCACTACATAATTTGCTTTCATGTCTACTCGGTAGCTGAACCATTGTTTTCACTTTTGACGATAAAAAACGACAATCCTTCAAAATAAAAATTTCTTCTGGAATTTCACGTTTTTTACCTTCTTGGACAATTTTGGATTTTACCCTTAACTTTGTCCACAAATCCTCGTTCCGGGCAAAACTGTATGAAGTTATTGTTCGATTTCCATGGAATTTTCAGGGGCTGTGTGATTGAAACTGATGATGGCCCCCTATGAATTCCATCGTGAACGAATCATTGTTATGTCTACTGTGCGTGTACAAACATGAAATCCTTGTAACAAGAGCAACTCCTCAAATTTTCTGGAATTATTGGTTGGGACTCAAAATGGTCCCCTGGGAATTACATCGTCATCTGATGATACCGATTTCCCCCCCGAGATTTCGTTCAGATTTGGAGGTTACCATATACGTACACCGTTGGGTATGGTAAGCTATGATCAACTTGACAGACGTGTTTTATTCACGTAGGAGTGTTTCCTGAATCCCAATAACACACATAAACTTACACTAACATTGCCCTTTTCTATACCTACCGATTCTAATCCTTTATTTTACAGTTGAAAAAATTAAATTTATTTAGTTATAAATTATCCATTAAAATATAGGTATTTCGGTACAAATTGAACATTAATGTAAAAAGATTAGGAGACCCTCCATCCTTTTGATATGCCTTGCCTTAGTGTGATGCACTGTTGACTAAACCTGCTATAAAATCTGTGACTCGAATCAAATCTGGTTCTAATTGAACTAAAGTGTGTACCTATGCCTACTAAAGGCTTCGAAAGCACTTACATAAGTGTGAGCAGTACATGAATTTAAAAATTTTTATTTTTTTATTGGCGTCGTATATAGATACATTCGGCCTTATGATAAATTAAATTAGGTGATTAATGAAATAAAAAAATAATGTTCATCTACAGGAAAATATAAATAGTAATTTCACACTTTGTGGTTGATGTCGTGGAGATAACTGTAGAGAGCCATATAAACTGTCCAGTTCTCTGACAGCAGTAGTGTCCAGGTTGAAGGGAGCTTGAACTTGGGGTGGGATTTTATGCATCATCTCCTGTCTTTGGTCATCGTATGAAGGGCATATGTTGTATGTTCCATAGACCCTTCGCCATCGCCGCACTCGTCACAGTTATTGTTTTCCACCACGTTCATTTTGAATAAGTATGCTTTGCGTGGCCTGTTCTTAATCTCATCATGGATTTCAGGAAATGAGTGGTTGCTGTAGGAGGTGCTGTTCTATACCAACTTTTCTTCGATGGACGGGGGAATAGTGAAAGGTACCTTTGTCCTGCTGGGTAATTAGCATGGTACTTCTCCCACTTGCATTTAAGGTGTTGGGCAAACGTTAAGTTCAAATCTGTGGGAGGGAAACATGGTGGTTCTATCAGCCTTTGCGGTATCATAGTAGCCTCCTTTGCTTTTTCGTCGGCAACTGAATTTCCCCGAATTTCTCGGTGTCCTCGAATCCAGACTAGGTGAGTTGGTTTTCCCTTGTTGCGTAGTATTGCTGCATTCTTTATTATTTCGGCTTCAAGAAACGTGAGACGGGAGGTAGGTGTAAGATTGCTCATTTTTGTTACTAAGCTTTGGGAGTCTGTCAATAAAACCAACCTCCTACAAGACTTCCCCATCTCATCAGCATAATTTAGCGCCTGCAATAGAGAGAAAGCTTCCGCCGAGTAAATTGAGGCACGATTCCAAAGACGGAAACTTTTGGTAAAATTGTTGGAGGCGTCGTAGAACGCACATCCCACCCGGTTATCCAGCTTGGACCCATCGGTATAGATGATGGTAGCATCTGGCCATTTTTGCGACAGGTAAGAGTCAACAAAGTCATTTGTAGAAACTCCTAGATTATGGTATGCCGCCTGAGGTAAATGAGCCACTCCGAAGTTTCTGAGCGCAGGTGAGTAAGGAATACTGTATCGCAAGGGAATTTTTCTTCATCTAGTGCGATTTCCATCATTGAAGGTTGGTGATCGTGTCTGCAAATGCCTCACGATCCTGCGCTAAACGAAAAAGATCTGCTGCTTGATTCGAAATATTCTTCAACTTTATCTTCGTTCTCTGTAATTCACTCTCAGGCACAAGTCGAAGCTCAATCGGCGAAACTGAGCCGAAAAGACACCTGGAGATACTGGCGACGGTTGGTGTACTAACGTCCTCAAAGTGAGTCAACATTGGAACTTTCTCTGGAGGGTAACAAATCTAGTCTAGATCCTATTTAGGTAGATTAACAGGTACCCGAACAATTTGGTACCTATGCTATCTGTTTCTTCTATGCTTTATACGAGCACTTATGATATCTTTAAATTATGTCGTTATTATTCAGTATGCTCTATAGTGTTCTATATTAAAAATACATTCCTCCGTTCAATGAAGTTTCGATGGCGTTTTGCACCACCTAAAAATGGGGAAACGGCAAAAGAGGAGGTCCTCAGTGCATGACGCTTTCCGACCCAGTGGACTCGAACAAAACTTAGGGCAATGGGTCGAACCAACTCAGTTTCCGATGAATTCGTTGGTATTGGTTTTGTTTGTTGAATGTTTCAAATCAGGTTTATTTGGGTACCACTGTGAAACACAATGAACCGCTGCCCGTGAACTTTAAAACACCACTTTCGCATTTTAAATTAAAGACGATTCAATTCGTGTTGTAGTTTTTATTGTATGATTTTCCTAAAATGACGTCGATGCAGGCGCGACTCCAGGTAGACAGTTTCTAACTTGCTGAATCTACCTCAAGCAAAATTTCGATGATATCCAACAGTTGGCACACTAAGACACTTATTCAAACCTCATTGCCCTGGCTGCTCGGTAGACATTCTGAGTTCTCCTTACACAACAAACTTCTAATATACAAGCAAGTATTGAAATCTGTCTGGACATAATATGTCCAGAATGTATGAATACCATATTATGGTATTCAGCTCTGGGGCTGTACGAAGAAATCGAACGTCAAGATTATCCAAACCTTCCAAAATAAGGTACTAAGGAGCATTGTTAACGCTCCCTGGTACGTCCGAAATGACGATCTCCATTGTGACTTGAAAATGGAAACTGTCAGTGAAGTGATCAAGCGACATGCGATTAAACACGAACATCGGCTTCATGGACGTATAAATCCCGAAGTCCTCCGTCTTCTAGACAACTCCAACGTCGTTCGGCGGCTTGATAGGACCAAACCCTTTGACCTACCGTAAAACCGTCAAACTTTACTCCACCAGAGGTAACTTCACCCCAAAAAGTGAGAATCTTCAATTGTGACGTAAGCGTGGTAGAACTTAGATAAAAGTTAGCTATTGTGTTTCTCCACAGCCCAGAGATTCTCTGCCACGCTTACGTCACAATTGAAGATTCTCACTTTTTGGGGTAAAGTTACCTTGGTGGGGTAAAGTTTGACGGTTTTACCGTAGTGATAAGCTGAGACACAGTGTTGTGTTACCTGTACTTTAGAGCAGAGCCACTGGGCTGTTGACTCGACATGCTGTTTAATTAAATTGTGAAAGTAAATTAACTAGATGGGTTCCCTATGTGCTCAGTTGTTATGTTATTGATATTTAATAAATAAAAATATCATTGAAAAGAAAAAGAAATTCAAACCTTGACAAACGAAGGGAAGAAAGTGTGAAACGACCGATCAGCTATTCTACTTGTCCAACAATCGTACAGCCAACTGTAAGTCTTTAGATTCAACAAGTCGGCAATTAGCGGGGCAAAAAAGGGGTCCTCAAACCTTCGAAAACACGGGGGCGTTCTCTCATCTCAGACCAGAACTGGAGCGAGGAAATCTAATCGACTTCAATAGAGAAGCACGCGAGCAGCGGCCATTCCCTGGAAGGTTCGACCTGTGCGAAAGGATTCAGAGCGTTCAGTGAGCAATATTGAATAATTCATACGAGACTGATGAATATTCTCCATGGAATTCCATTTATGGACACATTTATATGGGCAGTCGTTGTTTACTCAGTACTATTAGGGAAACGTCACGTTATTTTGACAAACGTTAGATATTATGAGCAGTAAAGACACAATGCGCAGATTTAGGAGAATTCATTTTACATCTTGTAGTAGTTAGTTCTTCTTACACGATTCTTATAATATTATAGTTGAAATCTGGTATCAAACTGTTTGTTGAAAAGTGAACACGCACGAATATAAGATTCATAAGAAAGGATAGCAATAGAGTAGTATATTATAAATTAAATCTAAATACAAATCAGGAGGGGTCTTGGTGAGGAGAAGTTAATTTTTTAGTGGAATTCCGAAATCAATTAATTCTTGTAACGCCAGGCCTCTCGAAAATACGAGAAGTGTAGAGGTGTGTCGGTCAGGAGTGAAAGTTTTGAAAAGACCTTATCATCAAAACAACCTTGTCTGAACTGAACGGGTTGTCTAAATGAACACGGTCATTCGTTCATCAACCCACCAATCGAGTTTTCCAGAAAAATTCCGAGAACAACGGCAGAAGGCCAACAAAACAAATTAATTGCACATCAATTGTACATGGATCATGATGTGTGAAAATGACATAGAAGTATCAACGAAAAGAAGTAGATGGAAGTGGTTTTCTAAGCAAAACCTTCCATTATCCAATTGAAGAAATACGTTCGAATGAACTGTGGACCAAACTGAAAGACCAAAAACATTCAGAAACTGATTCCTACGATTCTCTCATCTTTCATTCGTTTTTGTCCTTTAGCTCATTCGATTCATTCAAATCACCTACTCATTGTAACCTATTTCGACTCGTTCGGTTTACTGACTCGCTCGATTTTGTGACTTCTGACCGGTTGATTGTCTTGTGTGTGAAAGTAATGAACGGGTTAACGGATTCAAAAGACCAGGTCTCTGTGATGAGAGACCGTTTGGGATTCGAATCCGCCAAATGACCTTATCTTACACACCTTTAGAGAAGAGCCCTAACCAATTAGTACCATTCAAAACATCCAGAAGTTCATCTCTGGTTAGAGTTACACGGCCGAAACAACTGCTGATGTAGCTGAGAATCAGGAGCTCAGCAATGAAGTGCTGTGTTGTGATCAGCTACCTCTTCGCATTTCTGTCCATTCACTTCCTCAACTCAGTGGTAACGAGCTCCGACTAAGGAATGTAATTATAGTTTAGTAAGAAAGATTTGAAATCGATCCCTAGTCGAGGGAAGTTAGCCTTTTATGATACAACAGCCCCATAGTCTCATCAGCTCACAGGTTGTACCTATATTGTACATAAATTGAGTTATGTTCTGTCTGGGATCTTGGGCTGGCAGCTGAGCCTCAGTAGCTCGCCTCGATACTTCATCACTACCATCACCAGTCCATACTATTGTATAGTCTACCTCCAGATCCAGATGGCAGTGCAGGAGGTGGAACCGTGCGTTATGTGTTCTATCGATGATGGTCTTCCTAAATTCAGTCCACTGAATTCAACACCATACCCAGTACTCCAAAGGCAGAGAAGAATTCATTTTACATCAGTAACTGACAAACGTTTTGAACCGAATATTATCGAAACCAACGAATAATGGTCGGTACTGCCACTATGTCTGTCAGGGAGATTGAAGGAGGACCAAAATAGGTTGCATGAATGAGAGAGAAACGCATAGGTACCATCAAACAGAAAATGGCCATTGGATGGTGACATACATATTAACAATGAATAAATTATCGTAAGCTCTATGAAGAAATCCGAAATAAAGCGATTAATTTAAGCTTAAAATGTGCTTAAGGGCCTAAGTGCTATCTTTTTGTAGTTCGAGATTTTCAGGTTTTTAGGTTTTATGTCCCACCATACGCTTGCAGAAGAAGTTTTATAGAGATAGTTCAGCTCCAACCAGAAGCTGTTTTCAAAGGGAATATTCTTACTGAGATTCACAGTTATTGTCACTATCTCATCCTCCTTCATACGACAACAGTGACCTACTACCTAATAGTTTTGGAACACATTTATTACCTCAATGATAGGTACCTACTCTCATTCCTGTTTTGTATTGCACTAACTATGCATTTTGTAATACTAACCAGATGGAAGTGGAATCTACTTGCGTTTGTTTGTATCTGCAGATGGGCGCGGCGGCGGCTTCAATGCGTACCTACCAACCTATCTGAAAAAGTTGTCATTATTTCTTTTTCCCCCTTTTTAGTGGGATACCATCACCAGTTTTGAAGTCGGTCCTTTTTTTTTTGTTAAAAAGGTTTTTATTTCACAATTTTTGTATTTTTATTAATGGGGGGTGCGCCTTGATTTTTTTTAGATTTTTAATCGAAAGAAGACTACATCCTGAGAATTTTGGCACCAACCGCAACCTTCTAGCGTGAGTAGATCTGTTTCTATGATTTTTCAAAGTTTCGACCGTTTATGACGTCACGCGCCCCTCTCGCCTGGGCGGGACCCCCAGCCCACTGTGATGTCATAAACGGTCGAAACTTTAAAAATTCATAGGAAAAGATTTACACTCGCTAGAACGTCGCGGTTGGTACCAAAATTCTCAGAATGAGGTCTACCTTAGATTAAAAATAAAATAAACAGTTTTTCCTACACAGGCGCACACCCTATTGTGCCTTAAAGTCGAAGATACGATTTTAAAAAATTCGAAGTGAAAAAAGTGGCATTTTGAGCGGGATAAAAAAAAGTGCTAGGAGGAAAACGTTGTTGCAAATTAGTTTCAAAATCATGAATCATGTTCTATTTTATTATTCTAGCTGTTATTGGTAGGCTATATATTGTTATTGGTAGGCTATATATTCTAGCTGTTATTGGTAGGTATATTTTATTATTCTAGCTGTTATTTATCGGGGTGGCCCCAAATTGGAAAAGTAAGAGAATACCTGGAAAAGATGGAATTTTCAGCATCCGCAATAGTCAGGGAATTTTGTGAAAATCATTAGAATTCAGGAAAATCATGGAATACCTACTATATGTAGTAGAATTTAATGTAATGAAGTCTGAAAAATGTACATATTGTTAAATCGTGGATTGGAATTGAAGTGTGAATCAAATCATTTCTAATTTTCCTAGCTATTCGGTATTCACCATATTTGCATTCATATCGATTCATCACCCCAAAATACATAAAATTCAATAACAGTTTTCTTCTCGTCACATCTTTGATAAGGCAGGGAAAGTAGAAAGGTCCAATATTGAAATGAGCGGTAAAATGAGGAACTGCCCAATTTTCACGAGTGCCGCCAGAGCGCAGGTACATACATGGGTGTTTCAAACCCACAACGCGCGTTGTTTCCGTCTCTGAGAGCATAGTCTACGCATGCGCATTGTCCGCCATGAAAACTGATACCGGAAAATAGTCTAGTATGTTTTCTTCTAAAATCGGGTCATGGTGTGGTAGGAAGTGAGTGGTTCCTGATGTTGCTGAGGTCTTTTTAGTGCGAATATTTCTTGATTAGGCGCCGAATTTCGCGTAGTGCAAAGGTATTTCGATTATATCGGTACGCGTGTGATGTGAATGAGTGATAACTGCCTACAACCAAGACGCTGTTGACCTTCATCAATCCTCCATCTTTCAACTGGAAGAACAGGTAGGCTACGTAGGTACCTTCTCTGTAAGGCAATCTGCAACTCTACCAGATGAAATTTGGCGGTTTTCGTGACAAAATAAACTATGAATCGTGAATAGATTCGGAACAAAATGAACACATCAAGGAAATTCATTTCCTGAAGTTGTAACTCGAATAACTGACTGTTCCTAGGTACGCTGTACTGGATCTCTC
The DNA here is from genome assembly GCA_009739505.2 of Apolygus lucorum. Lineage (NCBI taxonomy): Eukaryota > Metazoa > Arthropoda > Insecta > Hemiptera > Miridae > Apolygus > Apolygus lucorum. The sequence goes on from CM019176.2 coordinate 33,556,095, forward strand.
CACTTGAACTTGTTAGGTCTAAATTGATAGAATCCCCTTTCAGGAATCTTCTACCCATCTATACCTAGCCCATAAGGGGTCGTAAATATGACTGTTGAATTTTTACTCCTCCTAGCCCACAGATTCGTTGAACACAGAGATTGATGATGAAGATGATGATGATGATTGTTGATGAAGAATAAGCCGGTCCAGAATTTTTGGGGTGAAAATAGCCGATCAAACTTGAGAGGCAAAGGAATACGATTATTTCACTCTTCAATGGGAATAATTCCAAGTGATAAGAAAGAGAAGAAAGTGAATATGTTTTGATTTTGAGTATTATCACAATTTCAGTCCCAACTAGGTTAGTACAAACTGCAATAAATAAACTGAAACGTCTATAATGGATTATCCGCTTTCCAACCATACAGCCCCTGAAATTGTCATCGACATCGAAGTGCCCTTATCTTCGTACCTAAGTTTTACCAGGATAGGTATGTGGGCAGATAAGATCAAGATTCACATCGTGAAAGGAGTAAAAGAAAATCATGATGAAACTGTTTCTCCACGACTCAAAATTTGAAACCCATATTCTCTCATTAATAAACTTCCCTGATCAATTACAATACTGAAATACCTAGTCCTTCGCTAGTGGTTGTCTGCACCTGCTATGATTACGGTGTATGGATAAAAAGAGTCGAAGGGTGTTGGTAACTTGTAGGAACGAACAAATGTGAACGTGGAGTCTGTAGGATGGGTTATTCAACTCAAACACGTGTGGGATGGGTAACATAAACAACCACAATAAACTTTGACAGCCCTTCAGAGTGATGAGCCTTGGGAGAGGAAGGTGGAGAATCGTATCATTCATACATTTTGTTTGTTCCAACCGAGCAAATATTTTTAAATATATATATTGAATATATTTTTAAATATATATGTATATTGAATATATGTATTCAAGAACATTTAAGATATACGATGAAATACAGTTGGTATTCGGTGGTTCAATAGAGGCATTTCAGCAGAAAAGTAACCAGATTCCGTAATTATTTTGACACCTTTTGACCTTAAAGGTTCAAAATAATTGATTAATATTCATGAAAAAGATTAGGTTGGAACTGAGTTCTCTTACCCACTCGAATATTTTGAAACGCTAGAAACAGAAAATATTCAGGAATACGTTATTATGTTTAAACTATTCAAATTGTAGGTTGTAACGCCCAACCCATTAAAGGCAAAATAAATAAATCTGGTGGATAAATAGCTTCCTCGCGTAGAATAACAAGGGTTTTGTTGATGCGAAAATGATAGAATAATAATATTGATCAGAGCACTAAAATATTCTCTGGATTTGAGTAAAATAACGCAATCTTCACAATAAAGTTAATGTTTTTCTATGTTCGGAAACATCAACAGGATTGCGTTTTCTACCATCCGTGTCGATTTTTCAGAGCATGAGTTCGGATCAGAGCTTTACTGTTCAGATCACCTTAAGGGGAGTCGACCAAAAAAAAAATCGATTTTTCCATTCTTATTTTTTAATAAAACTACATACAATTCTGAACAGTTAGGTAAAAATAAAATAAAAATCGGATGACTGGTTGATGAGTTACACTTTTTTGAAAATTTCGAGTAGGGGAACTGAAAAATATCGAAAAGTTGTTAAAAAACCTGGTTATTGATAACCTTCTTGAATTCATGAACATAAATGCATGGATACTAAAAATTATAGGCACTGAACATGGAACTAGAAGAAATACTGAAAGTTCCTGAAAGGCAAAGTGGTTTTGCCAGCCAATCAGAACAAGTATGCGGGACCGCAACCTGTAGTCACAAAAACAGCTGTCCTGAAAAGTCACTTTTGGGCGGACTAATGTTCCTTTTTCTCGGTAACTACTCTACCAATTTCATTCTAATTTTTACAAGATACTCACAAGGATGTATTCTAGAGATGGAGCCAATGAAATTTTGTTTGTAACTCATCTTGTGGATACAGATTTTTGTGTCCCAAAAAACATGCTTAGATTGGAAGGCCACTTTTTTAGTTTTGTTTACTTGTGTTAAAAAATCAACAAACTGTTTTTACCCAAACCCCTTGGATCAAATGTCAGTTCATATATGGAAGGGGAACATGTGAAAATTTGGATTAGATCGGCTTAATGGTGAAAATGACCCATTTTTCTACATTAAAAAATAATCTGCTTATTTTTCTTTTCTATTTGACCGGCTTGGACAAAATTTACGGCAGACATGCATACAGGTGTGAAGAACATCGCCTTAAAATTTCAAATAATTTAGTAAGTAATTGTGGGAATTGTGAAAGAAAAATGAACGTCATATTGATTCTCTTTTCCATAAACTATGAACAATCTGAAAAAATTGGCCAAGTTCATAATATTTTTGTTCATATTCGTATGTTACATCTTTCACTTTGAAGACCCACATACACCGCTTGGCCGGGAGACCTCGATGTTCCCAGAGGCTCGAAAAAGCACCCCAGTGTTCCCCCAGAAAGTTGGTCTACATGTTCCCATGTAGATGTACATGTCTCCCGAGTGTTCCCCTAGGGGCGCTTTTTTCTTCAGACCTCGATGTTCCGAGTAACCTGAGTGTTCCCATTACCTGAGATAATTGAGATCACAAATTTTTTTTAATTATTATTAAATTCAATACACACAACAGTCAGGTACAAGGTGAGTACTTCGTCATGTATCACGAAGTACCTGCTGAAAAATGTGGTTAAGAAAAGAAAAAAATTGTGTTGACGATTTATCTTAGATAGGTTTTAAGTGAGATTTACTACCAACACAAGCAGTAGGTTTAATTTGTAAAACATGTAAGTTCATTCTGGAAACAATTTTTTTTTTACAGCGATTCACATTTGTGTTTCTGATATAGCAATAGTCCAAATTTCAAGCACTCTTAGGGAGCGAATGGTTGGTCCTACAGAGCTCTGTGTGGTCTCATTCGATTCTACAAATTCCATCCGTTACATACCTTGAAACTTGAACTATCACGTGATTAAATAAGTAGTTTGAAAGTATGGCTTGTTGATTTTCCACGATTGGGCAAGGTGAAATTTACATGCAGACCATCCAGATGATTTCCAGACCTTCTGGCCACACATTTCTGACTGCGTTGTGTATTGCGACCTCAAAGTCAGTTGTACAGACCACAGCTCTTCACACTTAGCAGCTACGCTTCTGTGGCATAACTCGTATGTTTGCTGCTGCTTGTTGGGCAACAAGCAGAAAATAACGGCACATAAAAACCATTTCTCATTCCGAGTGATGGGAACACTGAGACTAACCAGCTCGTAGGCAAATTGGAACATCGAGGTTACTCTTATCACTGCAAGGAAAAATGAACGGGAACATTCAGGCGTCAGTGCTTTCACGTAATGGTCTGCACTGGAACACTGGAGCCGTCCTCCGTTTGGCCATTAATTTTCGGTCATAAAGAACACTTAGGTACTGTCTTGAGAATGAAGAGTGAAGTGCTAATTGTAGAATTACAGTGTTCATCCGTTTTTCTAAATATTAATTAAGATAGGTGATTCTTCTTTGTAAATTTATTGCTGTACTAAATTCCTAAGGGTGGAACTTTCTATTATTCAAATCGAGTTCAAGTCTTTAATTTTCTTTTGAAATGAAAAGAGGAATGTTCGAGTGTTCAATTGGTGCTGAGGGCCTTTACATTGTATAAGTTTGCTAAGAACCACCAAATGTTGTTGAAAAGTGAGGAAAAGGAGATTTCCTGAATTTTCAATACGAGCAAAAGCGAAAAAGAAGAAATAAGACCAACAATATAGGAAAGTATCTAAGTAAAGACTCGGCTGTCCACTACTATCTTTTATACTACAACTCTTCAAAACTACTGAAAGCGAGAGTATCAGTCCCTTGAACTGGAGAATTCTTCAAGTTTCCTTATGGTTTCATTATACTTGCAAAGAGATTCGTTTTTGGGGAATATAATGAACTGTTGCACGTAGGAAGTCATGACAAGTAACGTGTTGTTAGGAGAGTGGTGGGTTCCTGCCAATGCCAATTGTTGCCTCGATAGCTCGAGGAAACATACTTTTGCAAGCTGGAGATGATAGTTTGCCTGAGGATTTCACGCCTTAAAAAGAGACGATTTTTTACGTATTTGTTTTTGTGGTTTTCTCCTTGTTTCCAGTTATAGGAGAGGTGACTCAAACTCTGACTCTATAAATACTCGCCTCCTTCACATAATATTTATCTTCCTGTTTTTAGTGTCTTGTCGGTTTTACTGCTCATATTATGTTGTTTCTTCTTCAGTGGACTCGTTAACTTCTCTCCATTCTGTTTCTTCAAGTTCCTATGAATAACTTTTAATTTGTTAGCTTCCGTTTTTCAATAAGATGTGTGCTGTAAACCATCACAAGTTCCAATCTCAGAGGCCTTCGATGATGCGGGATTGGATTTGAAACTGGAAGGTGTACTTCATGGGTGTGTAGATCACCTCCATTCAGGTAGAGGACACCACAACTCGAATTTGTGCTTTCGATTATAGTCGAGCAGAACGTTGTCGATCTTGTTGTTTGTCAATGAACATAATTATGATCATATTATAGAACACGAGAACGCTATGTGTTGACTCTCTTGATGAACTATCTTTTGCACATTCTCTTGCTGCCTATTTTAGTGCTTTTATATTGAAATGTAGCTCTCTAAGCACTTCGCTAAATCGCTAAAATTATTCTACAGTATTGGTATTATTTGGAGTTTTCCTTTGAGAAATGCTTTTCGCATTTACCTGTTTAAAACTGTGTCCAGTAAAAGTGCTTGAACCCTGTTTCAGGTTAAACTCCAATTAATCCGCGTTTGAGAAACTGGCCTGTTTCTCTATTTTTCTCTCTTATGTTCCTAAAAGATTTAATTTTGTTTTTAAACATTCGTTGCCAGAGCCCTTTTACCTCATGAAGAATTTCCAGTAAATTTCCATACATACGACGATTTTAATAATGCAATCGGATGGGGCTTTTGGCACCCCGTCTGGTGTAAAATCGGATGTACTAACTATATATAATTATGAGTTGTATAATTCATCGAGCTGTTGGTAGATTCCTCCTGTGAGTGTTCCAGTTCACTTGTTGGTCTTTTCAGGTTGTGTTTTTTCATACGTTCTTCTAGCTAGAACTGGGTGAAATCCTCTTTGAAGTCTTTTCCCATTCGAGTAGATTCGAGTACTTTCCTCTGAATGTGCTCCTCGTTCACTTGCACCACCTGTTACTCGCGGGTCTCCGGTGGATTCTGCAAAGCTATCTAAGTACTTTCAGCTTGTTTGAATTCCATTCCTTTCCCTCAGTCACCTGAAAAAGTGTGACATGAACTTTCTCACTCTCTGTTGCTTATGTACCTTCTACTCATTCCTCGCGAACTGCTTTGAAAACTTGAAATTATACTACCATGCATGAAACAACATAATTCGTCCATGAAAGAAAGGGTTATCATTTCTCCGTTGAAATAGACCTTCTCCGAACAAAATCATGTAGTAGCTAACAATAAAAACAACTACGTAACACGCGACGACCTCTCCTCATGAAAATAGCGGTGAAAAATTTCGTCTGCGGCAGGACTCGAACCGACTTGTTGGCAAACGCTAACAGTCGCTGACAGTGTTGTGATCAGCCCCTAGGATAAGAACCTTTTCAATCTTCAGTAATTTATCTTCTTCCTTGTATAATCTTTGCTCCGATTGGCTTTTTTACTCTCAAATGATGCTGATTTCTGTAGGCGCCAGATTAATTTTTAGTCCTGTCGGTAGCCACAGGACTCAAAGCCGTACTTTTCCCAGCTCTAAACTGTACTTTTTCTTTAAGAAACTTTTTTATTTATTACCAAAAATTTTATTTATTAGAATTTTATTTACTACCAGCTGGAGATTATTTCTGATTTACCCAAAATGAATTGGTGAATGAGAGGGATATAAAAAAAAGTAGGTTAGAACTGCTAAAAATCGAATAATTCGTATATTTCATTCAAATTTCCAGGGTATGTTTCAAAATATGTGCTTTCTTTTCTACATAATCACATCTAGCTCAATACACCTGTGCACCAGCATTTTTATACCCTCATCACATACGCTTCTTTCCATGTCTGAAAGCCACTTCCGCACTGCCTCCTTCAACTCCTAATAGTTGTACAAACATTTTCCACCCAAGAATCCCTTCAATTTGGTGAAAATATTATAATGCGCCATGAAATCCACCTACAACACCCCTTTTGTGTCCCAAATCACAGATGCCCTTTCGTTCTGTGAACGGATCTCGCACCAGTGGTAGGTGGAGCAAACTGAACCTTGAGTGGAAAAGCCTGCTGCGACGACATTTTGCAACTGACTGGCCCCAGGCTTGGGCTTATTCTGACCTGGAAATCCCTTCACAATCCAGGAGTGCTTTAACTTTATTTTGGATATCCCTCGTGAATTCCAATATTTAAAAAAGTTAAATTATTTTTGATAACATATTTTTCAATTTGGGGAAAACATCCTTCAATTTAAGAAATACTCTACTTCAATTTGGAAATTTTTTTTCTTTCAGCAAGTGTTTTTAATGTTTATATTGAGTATCTACCTAGTTCCATAAATTAGCAGCGGCGTCCAATAATGCAAGTTATCTTCTTCGTGTCTCTGTATTGAATTAGCATGTGTCTTCCTCACTTATAATATCGTGGAATGGACAGATCGATGTAACCTGTAGAGTAGTCATGAACGAAATAATGTGGTTGTGAATTTTTCTAGTACCGCTCCTTCTTTTCGAATTGAGCATTCATTAAAAAAGTTGAGTGTCGAATTTATTACAAAAGAATTCTTCAGACAAATATTACCATCTTTGAAAGAATTAGTCAAGTTGTAGTCACTTCATGACTTCAGACGCTTCTCCAGTTGCTTTTCATTATGAGAAGTTGAGCAGTCTCTAGTACTCGTTGTCATTTCTGTCTAAAACTTTCCTAGTTAGCTAATTACCTACCCAGCAGCGCTGGTCTGATTTGAGGCACCGTTAGAAATCAACGAATTACAACTTCTGACTTGGAACTTGAAACTTGGAAGAACTTTCCACATTGCGGTCTTTCTCTCTACCCTTGTTTGAGTAAGCTCATGTTTCAGATCAAATATCCGTGAGATTCTTTGATGTTACACAGTTCATCGAAATGAAATGTACCTTCTCACAATGTCTGATGATGTTGCCAAAGTTTCGAATTACCCTCATGAAAAATTGTCCTCAGAATAATGAAGAATAGTGAAGTTGGTGTTCTGCGATCTGAGAATACAGGTAGATAGGAAATCAGATAGTTGGAGTGGATTAAATCCTTAGAGAGATGATTTTCACCACATTTATCCTTAACTAATTTGTTGCATCCTGTAACTCTTGGCAGATTCCGTATGTTTATGTAAAAACGGATTTGGCCTAAAATATGATTTTGCTTCCGAGTCTACCAAGGTAGCGGAAGCTTTGTTTTCACTTTTCAAGGACGAAAGAAAAAAGTTCTCCAAAATCAAAATTTTCACTCGCATTTTGCGTTTTAGACCTTTCTGAACAATTTTGGTTCCGTGTCTGTCTGTCTGTGTGTCTGTGTGTCCGTGTGTCTGTGTGTCTGTCCGTCTGTCATCAATTCCTTGTAACGCGCATAACTATACGAAGTTATTGTCCGATTTCGATGAAATTTTCAGGGATTGTGCGGGTTGGTGTGTAGACGGTCCCCTATGAAAATCATTATCCCCGGACTGATAGAAGCCACTGCGCATGCGCAAACGTGAATTCCTTGTAACGGCCATAACTTCTACATTTTCCATCCGATTTCGATGAAATTTTCAGGGATTATGTGGATTAGGTTGAAATGGTCCCCTATGAAAATCATCATTCCCGGACTGATAGAAGCGACTGCGCATGCGCAAACGTGAATTCCTTGTAACGGCCATAACTTCTTCATTTTCCATCCGATTTCAATGAAATTTTCAGGGATTATGCGGATTAGGTTGTAGATGGTCCCCTATGAAAATCACCCCTTTCGGATTGATAGTAGCTACTGCGCATGCGCAAACGTGAATTTCCTTCTAACGGCCATAACTTCCACATTTTCCACTCGATTTCGATGAAATTTTCAGGGATTATGTGGATTAGGTTGAAATGGTCCCCTATGAAAATCATCATTCCCGGACTGATAGAAGCGACTGCGCATGCGCAAACGTGAATTCCTTGTAACGGCCATAACTTCTACATTTTCATTCCGATTTCAATGAAATTTTCAGGGATGTTACAGATTAGTATTTAGATGGTCCCCTATGAAAATCACCACCTTCGGACTGATAGTAGCCACAGCGCATGCGCAAACGTGAATTTCCTTGTAACGTCCATAACTTCTACATTTTCCATCCGATTTCAATGGAATTTTCAGGGATGTTACAGAGCAGTGTTGAAATGGTCCCCTATGAAAATCATAGAGAATTGTTTTTCATAGAGGGATTCATTCATAGAGGGATGGTCTCCTTTGAGAATCTCAAATCTTATACATGATAAGGCTTCAATAGCTCAGAGGACAGAGTCTTGATTTGTGCTCCAGGGAACGCGGGTTCGAATCCCAGCCGAGGCTAAGAATTTTTTTGATCCAATCACATACATCTTCTCACTTAATTTTTCATCAGAATTTGATGAAATTTTCTTGAATTGGCCAGATTAGCGTGTAGATGGTCCCCTATGAGGGTAGTGAAAGGTACTAAGAGATAGGTGTTTTGAGATTAACTACTATGCATCGGATCAACTATACAATCGGGTTATGGATACGAGGAAGCTATGTGCCATACCCACTTGGCAGACGTTTTTTTTTACTATACCTAGTCACATTACTGTGGTTATGATTTTCACTTCGCTAATAAATATAGTAACAACATAATCAACGAACTCTGGAATCACTCAATAGTTGAAGACACTAAATAGTTGAATGACGAATTAACAAGAGTACTCTGACATAATGCAACCTCCTGCCCTTGATGTCCAAATGCATGTTGGCTTCAGACTGGTGGAAACGAGCCACACCAATCTGAGATGTCAAATGTTCAAGATGCGTTCCAACTGATCTAGCTAGTATCCTTGCCAAAAATTAAACCTTCTATTAGAACTACATCTCATAATCGTGAATATTTATCAAATGTTTATTATGTGCATTAAAATATAACTTTTTACCAGGTATTACACATCACATTTCATTAGGTGTTATTATTATTGAATACACACCTAATTATTTCACAACCAACTAGTTTTTATACGAAATTATTGAAACTTTTCCTTTACCACAGTTCGAAGATCAATTTGAATTTGAGGTATCGCAGGGTGTCCAGCGACCCGGAAAACCGGGAAAATCTGGAATACTCGAGGAATTTTACTCTACATGATAACTCAAGGAATTCCATTTTTCCGCCGAAAAAACCAGGAAGAACCCTGAGCGTCGAACATTTTTGTGGGAGGTTCCGGTAGTCTGAGAAAGAAAAGTCTTTGTACGGTATTTTTAGTAGTATTTTTCAATGATAGATGTTCCAAATGTAGACAATTTTCTCAACTATAATATTTCAAATAGGTATATATTTCTACTTTAAAAATTTTTTTTAAAACATTTTTGTTCTTACAATTTATAATGCCGTTGCAACTCTTGTTTTTTTCGAAAAGCGCATGCGCAAATGTAAAATCCATGTAACAGCCACAATTTCTACATTTTTCATCCGGATTTGATGAAATTGTTGACGTTTCCCTATGAAAACCATCGTCACAGAATTGACTGTTGCCATTGCGCATGCCTGAATAAAATAAAACGTAAAAACCTTGTAACAGCCATAACTTCTACATTTTCCTCTTGATTTCGAAGAAGTTTTCAGGAACTGTGCGGATTGATGTGTAAATGGTCTTAGAGATTGGTGTTTTGAGATTAGCTAGGTACTACCTATCCATCGTATCATGATTTATTATATAATATATATATTATATAATATTTATATATTATATAATATATTATATATTATAATATAATATTTATATATTATAATATTATATTTATATATTATATAAATGATTTATTGATACGATGAAGTTATGTGCCACACCTGCTTACCAGACGTCTTTGAAAAACTGAATTTTGAGAAATTATAATCACATTTAATTATATTTTCGTTGATTTATAACCCTGGAAAAAGACAAATATTGACCCCGGAAAACTGAAAAAGTCAAGGAATTTTTTTTCCGGGAAATCATTGGACACCCTGTATTTGAACTACTGAACCCTCAAAATTATCCTTAAAATCGTCACGTTAGCCCCATTTGGATGTTCTCATTGATTATGAAAAGTAATGTAGAAACGACGATTCAAATCTCTCGCCTGTCTCGGTTCATAAATAAATATGCAATGTATAAGTTTCAGAAATAATTATTGAAAACGATAACTGAACATTTTTAAAGAACGAAGAAAAAAATTCTGAATCCAAATCCGCGAAAAAAACCATAGGTGAATGTCTGTGTATGTGTGTGACAAAATCTTGTGTATCCTGCCCAGGCCTTAGTTTTCAGCTTTATAAACTTTGAAACGCTTGCATACGAGTCTGTAACATATCGGGACATGTTATGTCTTTGGTTCCCAAGTGACAACAAAACAAGCGGCATTGTTTACTGCATGCATTAATAACATTATTAATATAAAATGTCGACATAAATACCAACAACAAGAACGAAAGAAATGCGTGATAAATCGAGAGCTTTCCAACGCATAGTGAACAATTTCTGTCCGTTTAAAACTAAAGAAGTTTCATTTCCCTAGCAACGACTCGGTTGTAAGCGGAAATCATCAGTAAACCAACTGTAACGCTTTTTCTTAACGCTTATTTCGTTTATGTGTCATAGTAAAGACATAAAATGTCAAAAATATCTAATCAAAATTCTTTTATTTCAGGTATGGGTCTTTCACTACTTCAAATCTGTGTCAAAACTCCACCCCGTAAGTTTGAGCAAGTTCGATCAAGACTGGTAGAATGATCGTACGTATTCACTCCAAATATTTTTGAGGTTTCCTATCATTTTAATACGAACCTATTGATGAACCATTGAATTACATGATTCTCTTTGTATTACAAAATCATACATAAATGTTGTACTTGGAAGCATTTAAAATAGGTATTCTTGTAATTTCCAGTGTCAGGTTCAGGGCACTTCGGTCGTTAGAAGAAAGCGGGCGAATTAAAATAGTTTCTCGAGTATTTCTGGTTTGAAATCGCTCCAAAAGTCAGAAATAGCATTCACCTTTGGGGTTCTCTTTATTTGCTCATTTTATTTCATTTTATTTTACACGGTGACGTCTGATCAACAGAAGTAATAAATTTTTCCTTGGAACAAGGACCTTTGATCAGTAATCTTTGGAAATGGGATAAAGAAGAACTGCCTGGAAACTTCAGTTCTCAAGGAGTCAATTTTCAATACCTAAGAACATAAATTTACGTACTCAATGTTTCAGAATCTTTTGTTAAAAAATAACTGAATCGGTCGGAGCAATAATAATTTTTTTATAAATTCGAATTTTTATACAATTAGAATCATTAGTTCGGTTTTAAAATTATTTATCTTTAGTATCCGATTTTAGAATTGGAGCGCCAAAAAATTCCTAAGCAATCATTCAGAAACAAGCTTAACTACTATCCAAATTTAAGCGAAATCGGGCGATTGCATAAATGAATAAAATTCAAGCGGAATCATCTATTAGTTTTATTGAAATTATCACTATTTTATAGTGATGGAAAAACGTTTTTGCCTCGGGCATACAAACACGAAGTCAAAATTGTTTAGAAAGCTCTGAAACGAAAAATGCAAACAAAAATTTGTGTAGTGACTATCAACAAAAGTTTGAGCGTTACATTGGCGTTAAATTTGAACGTTCATGTTACCCTTGAATGGAATGGATATACTTGTATATTCTCGTGCACGAACTTGGGTTTTATTATCTAGGACTTTGACAATCTTAGAGGACTTTGACAAAAGGTAGTTTCTCGTACTTCGTCTGTAACAGTCGCATTCAAGATTCTTCCGTAATCGGATGTGAAATGATACACTTGCCTGAGGGGTAGAGAATGATTTTGAGAAGAATGTGAGACAAATCTGGAATGCCTCCTGCTGCACCGGTCCCTATTGAAGAAGGACGTGTCGCCGTCGCGCATTACGATCTTAAGGGAAATAGCGGGAATACTAATCATGGATCGATCAGGATGTGTCGACGATATAAAACATCTTGAACGTTCCCTTTTGAGCCAAATAGGAATATTATGTGAAAAGTGAGTCTCAAACCTGCTGAAAGTCGGGCGATAGAAAGGAACCAACTCCAAAAATTGAGTTGGAATTGATTGAGTTCTTCGGAATGAGGAGATATTGTACTTTCAGCAAAAAGGAACTATATCGTGAAACACAAGTATGAATTAAAAAAAAAAAAATCAATAATGTCGAGTCCCATTAAACTTCTCATAACGGAACCACATTCGTCCCTATTCATCGAAAAGATAGCGTTTCCTAATTAAACAGAAATGAGTCTTGTCTTTCAGTACAATCTAGCTACCTCTACTCTCCGATTCCAGCTGGAGAGAACCATACGTATGTGTTCTCCTGGTTCTGTTCTGTGAAGAGGTGTGGCGGCAACCTTGAGGGGCTGTTCTGATTATAGGAAAAACGAATTTTCTAATGATAGTTGTTACTTTTCTCAGCTAAGTACCACCTAAGATCCAAATGTGACCGTGCACAGGAAAACGTAGGTACCTCAGCTTCCAAAATTCGAAAATCGGGTTAATTGGATTTTCTGATGAACGACAAGTTTCTGAACACGACCACATTTTCAGATTGTATTGTATAGAAATTATTTGTATATGGGCTCCATTTGGGATCTAGTTGTGCCGCGAAGCTTTTGGTTGATCTCAGTCACTTCTAAGGGGTGAAAATTAAGGGTTGAAATTTTCAAGAGTGACCTAGCTCAAAAACTCGACTCCGCGCGTTGGTTTTAGCGAATTTTCATAGAAAATGAAGCTATTGCAATGGACTTTTAGTAAATACCTATACATATACAACATACATATGAACGATGAAAAACCTGCGTTTATCCGTTGTAACAAAAAATGCAATATCCGAGTTGGTACTTGAGGTCATGGAGTCGAATGGAACTTGAACATGAACTCTGAACATCTTCGAAACATACCCTGTTTTTACAGTATGGTGGTATGATGTACTGAAAATCGAGTAAAATAACAATTTATTCAACAATATACGTGTGGGTACTCTACGAGTTCGGGGTGACGAGGAGACTATTTTTGCGATTTTAAAAAATTGTTAGCAATTGATTGTACAATTTTAACGATTCGTGCAATGTGCCACACCCAAAAGACTGACTATTCTCTCGTCTAGCTAATATTTAGATTTCCTTAACCATACGCTTTAAAGATTTCTATGAAAATTCGCTCATTAACTGATGCTGCATGAATGGATTTTTTGGTTTATTATTTTCAATAATGAACCTTTGGAATCGACCAAGAAAAAAAAAATTTTAACACCCCCTCAAAATTTGATGGTTTACGTTTCAAGGTACGTAGAATCCAAAAATCGAATAAAAATTTGTCCGTCCGCCGTACGCCGTCCGCCGTACGCCGTACGCGGCACTTTTGCCACTTAGCATTGACCGATTTTGATGAAATTTGGTATGTAGGCTCCATTTGGGGTCTAGTTGTGCCCCGAAGCTTTTGGTTGATGTATGTCACTTCTAAGGGTTCCAAAATCAATTTTGAAATTTTGAAAACGCCCTAACTCAAAAAATTTCGAAATAAAGGTATAGTTTTTCCTTCAATTTAAGATTCTATAGAATTTTTAGAATTTTTTGAGACCAAGCTCTGTAGGACAAACCGTTCGCTTCCTACGAAAATTTAAGGGTTTATATTGAATTATATATACCTATATATAAATCAAACACGAGTGTGAATCGCAAAAGAGGCCTAATCTCCGTTAAAATTAGAGCTGACCGAAATGCGATCGATGGTTGGTGATTTTGATTTTTTTTGTTGATTTTTTTGATTTTTTTTTCGATTTTTTCTTCATATTGGATGGTTGGTGATTTTGTAGACGAGTGATCTATATAGAAAAATAATAAACCATTGTGTAATAATTTGCAGCGTTTTCTATTTGTCGCTGATTTTTAGTTGTTGTTTCGTAAAACGCCTTACGGATCCAGAAACTACGTTAAAGTTTCTAAAAGAATCAATAGTAACAAAATTCGATGTTTTTAGCACTTACTTCGGTTCTGCGATCTCCTGAAAAATTTTCTTTCGGAAGCTAAGCTTTTCTTGTGGGTGGTCTCAAATGTGTATCCTGCAAGTTCACTGGACTTTCCAAACCAGACTATTAGTAAGGATGTAGGCAGGTGGAAGAATATGTAAACGTATGGGTAGGTCAGTTACATTAGGTTAGGTCAGTATTCAAAATGGCTAAATACTGTGAAACTCACGATTTTCTTTTTTTTTTACCGAGACGTCAAAATATTTTTTTTTGACGGAATTGAAGAAAAGGCGCGTTTTATTCAAGCCGACTTAGGAGGAACAAAAGTCAACACATTTGCTGCCAAATTGTTGGTTGCTCGGGAAATGGTGGTAAATGAACTGTACAATATTCACGGATTTAGACGGTATACTAGTAAACAGGTAGCACAGAGTTAAACGGAAAGGAGAGCGGATTGAACATCGATGCTGGAATGAAGATGGCGGAATGGGGAGGAAAACGGTTGTGAATGAGGAATTTCACCGAATTCTTTTTGCATTTTTCCTGAATAGTTAATGGTGTGGGATAAATGAAAATCGGGTTGATTTTGGAAAATAAGTCCCCTGTTATTTTTGTGAGACAATCAAAATTTATGATTTCAAAAAATAACCGGGAAAACGGACCTCTTCAGCGTGAAGCGGGAACGCTCGCTGATTGGCTGTTCAGATCGCCGTCTCCTCCCAGTGTTGCCCAATGGTACGACGAAATCGTGTTATCTAAGAGGAAAGTTATCAAACTTTGCGTTTTCTATTTTTTTCTTCAGTTTTTCGATTTCGAACTTTACTGGTTTGTGAAATGTTGCATCTGGGGACTATAGATTTCACGATCTCAGCGCTTCAAGCGGCCGTATATGAACTTATTCCAGTATGACGTCATCCTCCCGGTTTTTTTAAGCGTTCATATTTTCTATACTGTTTTGTTTATTCGTAAATTAGGAAGTTCGGGCTGAAAGTTTGGCTTAGGGGTTTTTTCGAGATGCTGAATCCGATTTTGGGGTCAAAAATAAGAAATTCCGACATGGTGAAATTCCTCCTTCTTGGCCACTCTGATTTAGTACTTTCGGGGAAATGAACTTATTTGCTATACTTATTATGTTCTTCTATTGTAACTTCAATTACTCGTACTGGTTCTGACATTCCGGTTTGCAAATGAACTTAATTTGCATCGGTAATCGGGGTAGAAGGGGGGCGGCCGTGGTGGCTCCTAGTGGCGGGCACATGAACCAAGTTAGCGCCTCTTCCTTCGAACTACTGCGCGGGAACGGGCTGGAAGATCAAACACAACTTCTTATACATTGCAGAAGGGGAAAAGTCAATCCCATACATCTACTGATTGGAATGCATGAACGTTTTCAGGAAGTCATGTAAATTTTTTAGGTAACGTGGATACTCCAGTGTGGTATTGGGCCAATAGGGTGTGCGCCTTGGTAGGAAAAACTGTTTATTGTTATTTTTAATCAAAGGTAGACCTCATTCTGAGAATTTTGGTACCAACCGCGACGTTCTAGCGTGTGTAAATCTTTTCCTATGAATTTTTAAAGTTTCGACCGTTTATGACGTCACAGTGGGCTGGGGGGTCCCGCCCAGGCGGGAGGGGCGCGTGACGTCATAAACGGTCGAAATTTTGAAAAATCATAGAAACAGATCTACTCACGCTAGAAGGTCGCGGTTGGTGCCAAAATTCTCAGGATGTAGTCTACTTTCGATTAAAAATCTAAAAAAAATCAAGGCGCACACCCCATTGTGCATAAAATGGAAAGTGAAAACCAACCCACTCAAATCCAGTTGTGTTACAGGCACGTACAATTTGAAATATGAAGAGCCTCCCGTACTCTATGCTTGACATCTCGAAAGCCGCTGGACTTGAATACTTCTCCGAATTTATTAGAAGAATACGGAGCAGAGAGCATTTTCTTGAACCAATGTTGAGCAATAGTCAGTGCATTTGGTCTAAAATTTTAAATAGACAAATTTGTGAATATTTTCTACTTGGAAATAACGATTTCCGAAGTAAAAAAGTTCATAATATGTGCCATTGTGACGTTTAACATTCCAGTTCGTTTTTAACATTCCATAATATATAATTAGTCTGATCATTTTGCTTTTCTAAGCTCGAGTGGTCCATGATATTTTTTTTTGTTTATTTTTGGATGGAAATTGATAGTTGCTTGTTCGTGCTAGACAGCTTGGAACGATCCCATTGGTCGATAAACTCTGATGGGAGACGACGGTCAAACCATTAGCGTGACGAGTCATCAACAAAGCGCGTTACCGCCCTCTGGATGATGATTTATGGCTCTCAAAATGGAAAAAATACTTCCTGCGTGACGTTACTTATTAGTTCGATACCGAAAACAAACTTGGCCTTATTTATTTCAATACCTATCTCTTAGAAAAAAGAAATAGTTGTAATAGTACCAACATTTAAGAGGTTTAATTTATTAATTTCAACGAGAAAATCACTTATTATTACGTTATACAATAGGAATACAAGACCGATATTTATGTTATAATTTATTAAATTATATTCTGTCAGAGTAAGAGTGGGCCGAATGGTTCAGTCTATGTACAGATTGACACTTTCTTTGTCATCTTTCTTCGAAGCTAGGTAAATAACTTACGTACCGATTCTCAGTTATTTACGAGTACATTTCAATTGTATCCGCCTGTACCTACAATTGTATATTTAAGAATATTACAAAGATTTACGGACTTGAAGGAGAATGAGGTCTTTCATTTTGGTGTGACCTGGGAACGAGGTTTTAGTATGGAATGTGGATATTAAAGTATCCATAATTACCGCACAATCTCTCAGCTGATTCACCCTCAAGACGTGACTCACGATAGAATAACCTTGGAGTTCTCCGTCGACCACAATCACACTTTTCCGAAACTCAACCGCTGTTTTTGCTCTAATTTCCAAGAACTCAGTTTTAAATATAATTAATTTGAATTGTAGTTGTACAAAATTCACTCAAAAATCGTATGAGCAAATTTTCGGAAATCGCAGTCTTTGCGTTGAATTCTTCTCCAAAGAAATCCATTTTAGATCATTCTGAAAATACTACTGCTGTTCTCCATCTCCTCATCATGTACATAATATTTTATAAATAAACCTCAGAGGGCACCTCTACCAAGCCCACGATCAAGTAACGATCAAGACTTGAGGCGCCACCCTCCCTTCATCTCCTGTCTTTCTCATTTGTAATAATTGAAATTAAGTAAAGTAAACAATCATCTCAGGTTGAATTTTCGTCCGACTGCCATTCCTGGCGTCGCGAACGTCATCAGCAGTCTTCCAAAGGGAAGATCAGAATTGGTTCTGATGATTTAGCTCATGCCTACTTATAGCCTCGCCCGCTTAAGTGGAGCGGGGTTCACCAACGGCCCAACCCGAAATCAATCCAGATAATCTCCCGGGCCGACTGGCTTCGGTGATCTCATGGGAACCGGATCATTAACCCATCAAGCGTATGGGGCAGCTCAATTGTTTACTTTTGACCATCCTCTCGTTCTGGAATGTTCTCCCTACCTCGTTCAGTAATGTTTGGAAATTCATCCAGTGCCATGCAAAGTGGTTCAAAAAATGGGTGTTCTTACCGACGTGGAGTTATTGCGAAGTTCGTTGCAGAAATTAATTATACTGTATTTTCAGCGAATTTTCAAGAAAAATGAAGCTATTTCAATGGCCTCAAAATTTTTAGAATGGACTTTCTCGAGAAAAAAATTTCACTGAAATCTGTTTTGGAACAGTCTGGAACGATCCCTGAAGTTTTTCCAAAAATCATACTTGTCATTCCGCACGATAACTTGAGTAGTTATTTAGAATTTTTTTTTAGTTTACCGTATGAACTACTCACCTACGTCGGGTTATAGCTTAGAGTACCGGAGACAAGTTAGTTAGACAAGTGGGTTATAGAGTTTCAGGCCGACAAGCTCCATAAAGTATCCTACCTCTTTTTCACTACCTACCTTAGTGATATTCAAATTCAAAATGTTCGGATTTATTTAAATTCACTTTTTCAAACACAGTAAAAACTAGAGTCCTCGACTGAAGTTACAACTTTCTTTTGCTTCCCCACTTTCTAAGATGGGAAAGTTTTGAGTTGGGAGACAGCAAAAGCAGTTGATCAATACTGCAAAAATAATTATTCATGTTTTCTATGGTAATGTCATCAAAATCTCTCAAATTCGTCATTTACGATCAGAATAATTTCAGGATAATTCTGGTACTCCTCGGCCTTGACGTCACCATTTATTGTTCTTTATGTTCCTCAAGCTGCGTATTTTTCTCTTCCCCGAAGATCTCCCCTTTTTCCATCGAGTTTCTCTACTGCCCACAATGTTTGTCTTACCCAGTCAGAGGCTTCTGTTTATTCTCCTCATCAATCTCTCGCTGTCCTTCATTTGAATTCACAATCGCATTGTTTGCACAGCGATACAAAATTCCCATCTATTCGGGACGATGGCTTTTTTTCTGAATGAATCATGAAGAGCTCTTGGTATTCCAATCAACTTGATGGTTCGATTTTTTCAAATTTTAGTTGTTTGAAACAACTTGTCTCTACTAAACAAGATTGGTTCATATCTTGGAACTCGATATTTTACTGACCGAGGTCGGAACAGGACTCATCAATGGCGAATCTTATTCGTTAAGTTAGTGGGAATAATCAATGATGAATCAATCATCAATGATATTCACGATAGTGTTTATTACTTTGTAGAAGCCCATAATGAAGAACTAACACTTAAATTTTGCTCAAATTTAAATTTAAATGTTTCCTTATTCATTTTGAACATTTTACTTGCTCGGGAGGAATCAAGTGAATTTCATCAATAAATTTTTTCTCAGAAGTTATTTTACCCATGTCCCGTTCAGAACACTCCTATCCACTTGAAAGAATGAATATGAATATGCTTTTTATCGTCATTATACATAAAATGTATATAACAATCGTCAATGAACAGTTATAATAGCAAACAATGGTAAAAATAGTCGTATAAAATGTATCATGTCATAAAGTAGGTAACAATGTAAAAAATAATTTAAAAAAAGAGGAAACCGGTCATTCAATGTAAAAACAAAACAATAATGAAAATAACAAGTTGCGTGATGCGCTAAAGCCGCAGAAAGCGGTGCGGGGCCAGAGGGGAGCCCCGGGCCCACCCACCATGGTGGCGTCCCAAAACCAAAAACGCAAACGGTTCACGAAAGAGTCCTCTGGTGATCCGGCGTATGAACGCACCAAAGGGCGCCACTACCGAGCGAGACCGAGGCCCCCACCGACCCGGAACCCACAAACATACGACAAACACGCAATAAATACATTTATCAATTATATAAAAACAGTTGATAATTTACTATAAGTTCAACACGCAACTTAAACCTAATATCACAGAATTATCACAGTTAAAACATCAATATATAGAACTACTATATATAGGTACTAAAACACTCAAGTATCACAGAAAGACCAGTTAACTCTAAATATGTCAAGTGCAAGCAAGAGTACTCGATATTCCTCTGCTGCTTCCTCTGATGACTATTATGACACCACGAAACTCGTCCAGTGAATAAATTTCCGCCTGTAGAAGAGACTCCTTCACGACTCTCGAGAATGAACTTTCTTCTAGTTGCTGTAACTGTTGTGGGAGCACATTAAAAAGCCTTGTTCCCATTTGATCGAACGGAAATTAAGCGACGCACCGAGGCGGGCGAATGGTGGGTTCAAGTTTTTTCGGCTTTTCGTGGGGTATTCATGATTGTCCGATGCTTTTGGAATTGAGCTGATATTTGCTTTGATGTAGTTGAGGACAGACAATACATACATTCCCGGTACAGTAAGTATCCGATTTCGAGGAAAGGAACCTCTACAATTGTGCTTCCAGGTTAAATTGCTTATAGTTCTCACTGCTCTTTTCTGAAGCCTGAAAATTTCAATTGCATTGCCCCATAGAATTATACCATATGGACCCAAAACAGGCGTGGTAAACTGAACGGGTCACTTCAGTAGACACAACGTTGACCAATTTACGAATCATAAAAATCACAGAAGAGAGTTTGGGCGCCAATAACTCGATATGGGCTTTCCAAGACATTCGATGGTCAATAACAATGCCCAGAAAATTAACTGATTGGTTCAACCGGCGGTTCAGTCCAAAGTCAAGTGTTTGACTCTAATCTCGATTCAGGATCAGAGCATTAGAGACTCACCATCTTTCTACCAATGCATTTCTATTCTGCTCTCGTATCAAAATATCTTTAGATGATCCCACTGATAATGTCGTGATGTCGTCGGCGAACATGAAAATACTTCCTAGTTCTTCAAATTGATATGCCAGGTCATGGTGGGGTGTACTGAGTAGCTGAAATGTCTGCCATGGTTCTTGGTGCTTGCCAGCTGTTGTCGGATTCTGGATCCTATCAATCAATAACATGTTTATTGAATAATAATAAACCTTTTTGAGATGTGATTCCGTTATGGTTCTTGAAACTGTCAACGGGAGTTCCGTCATTAGAGTTTATTTTTTACCCATTTGATTTGACCTCCCAAGTTTAACCATAGACATATTATGTACTCATGGCTATATACAGTATACACCGCTCAGATCTAACTACTCTTCGTAATTGAATTCGGAGATGAAAAATGCCTTATATTCCCATGCTATTTTAAAATAGGCACAAAGCTGAGACCATTTCTTCCCATTAAGTATGTCTACGTATACTTCCCTTGTGAGCTTCACCAAATATATCTTACGATAGTACCATAGTATTGGGCAGTGAGCCTGGACTCCTCTATTGCAATGAGCACACAGGTAATTTCTTCCGCTGGTCCTCGGCTTCCAGTTGGCATCTAGGAGCTCCCCCCAGTTGAGCTCCCCCATTCACCTCATAATGACTGTTGCCTCGCTAAGACTTGTCTTAGACAGATACTCAACTGCATGGTCCAGGTGCTGATAGAGGAGGTGGTACTGAGCCCTCGCCGGTCTGATCCTCAGAAACTCTGAGTAACTCGTATCTTCCCAGCACACGACAGACTCCGCAAGTCCTGAAAACAAGGAAGGGTCAACAGTGTCCGCATCGCTACCCAATTCCAGGATTTTCTTGCAGTTCGCCAAGAACAGTAGCTCTGAATTAAGCCGATGTTCTGTCACGATAGTCCCACATCGACAACCTTTTTCTACAGTGAGATCTCTTCGACTATATGGAGTAAACTTTGTTCTCAGGAAATTTGTCACAATTTTCATCAACATGCAAGTTCAAGTTAATGTTCCAGAAGTGTAACATTTTTGGATTATAAAAAATGAATGCACTGGCAGTCATGAGAAATGTGAAACGGAAGTGCGACCATAAATTGTTCTAAGTGGATGCTAAAGGATGTTCCTGCTGATCATCCCAAGTGGCAGTAAAAACTATTGGGAATACCATTTTTCAATACGTTGGTCAATGTCATCAATATCCTGTTACTAAAGACCTCTCAGTATGACATAGCCTCCCCCAGCATTCAGCGCGAACTTCCCAATGCACGTGGAGGTTCCTGAGCGAAGGTCTCGCACTCAACTTCACCTACATTTTCATCCGTTTGGCTGGCGAGCAGAAAAGCGCTCATGTTCGAGATGATTTCCTCGGACGTCACACCCTGATTGCCGCTCGGTTCGCTGCAGTTTAATTATTGCACTCCACTTTCCATTCGCGAGCCCGTCTCTTCCAAAGGAACACAGAGGGATCACTAATTGGCACTCCACCCTCCACAGTCTACACTACTTACGAGGGACTCGAAGGCCCTCCTTGGAAAGGTGAAACGAGAACAAGGAATTTTATTTTTCTGTTGCCGTTTTCATGAATGCCTTTTTTTTGTTTAATCGTTAGTTACTGCCTGTTCTCTTATTGATTATTAGGTAATCGCAATTTTGGGTTCAAAGTTCATGTTCAGTACATTTTCGGATTTACTTAACTTTTTATTATACCAAGCGTTTGCTCAATCCCTAATCGGTACTGGTTCCCAATGGCAAAAAAGGCTAAAACTAAATTTTTGGAATTATTTCGTTCGCTTATGATCAAAATATGAGAAATATACCAGTCAGATTTGTGGTGTGGTTGTTCTTCACAAAAAACACATTTACCGTATGACTGACGAAGTGGCTGATTGTATATAAATTAAGTAATAATTGGAAGTAGTAGGAGTACGCTAAGTAATTATTAATACGAGTTTATTGGTTTCATTTGATACTAGTCTTTGCTAACCAATCTAGTGCCCCTTTAACTGTCTACCTCTCCCCCAACTTACTTTGTGGAATTACCAGATCAAATTCAAAATGAAATTATGATTCAATTTTTTAATTAACGAATTTTAAATGCTTGCATACGAGTCTGCAACACATTGGGACATTTTCATGTCAACCACTACACAACAAGATAGTGAAGACAAGATAGTGGTGTGTTGTTAGTTCATGTACCCAAGCATCAAAATAAGAAAACAGTTGATTGTTCTCTACGCAACACAGTCAGTCTATTTTATTTATTTATTGGTCGCGTGAGCAAGACTTGCTTAGTTTTTGTGACGATTTTTCAGTTTAATCAATCGAGTGTTTTGGTTTCTTTTAGGTGCGATCAAATCCCAAATCAAGATTACGTCGTCCCAAAATATAGTCCTTGGCTGAAAATATGTATTCGCGAATCACCCTACCATCATGGATAACTTACTGAGCGTGGAAATAACCCCAGCAATTTACTCAACTGAACATTTAAATGATTCAATTCAAATGTGGAGGTGACAATGATATTGTAAAATTGAGCGATTTTGTTCACTCGAAAGCTCAGAACTGAAGGTAAGAAAGTTTTTCATCCCTGTAAATAGAAAAATATGGGTCTTTCAATATAGAAACTTCTTTTTACATTGTTCAAACAGAGCTTCCTGATCAATATGCTCCTTACCATGTTTGTAGTTTATTTCTTCTCCAGAGCAAAACTGAGCGAATTTATGGTTCGCAATTAGTGTTTCTTTATGGATTGTGGCAAGTCGTCGCCTTCAGACGACACGAACTACTGAATATATTGGAAGGCAGTTGAGAGCTGACGCACACAACTTTGTAATTACTAACAAACTCCAAACTAAATATTTTCTCAATTAAATTGAACTTTCTGGGATAGTGTGACCTTAGACAGTCCTCTATAAATTTCGTTATCTGACCGATTCCAGAGACAATATGAACTCAATTACCATGTAAGTTAAGATTAAATTTGGTACCATGGTAATTCAATTCAGAACTGTTAGGGTGGCGTATCTTCCTGGAGATTCAGCTCCTTCTTACACTGTTGGACAATGTTCTACAAGTTCTTAACTGGATTACCTGGATACTAAATTTATACTCAATTCTTGAAGAATTCATCTGTCAACCAAACGTTCCCTAAAATTCGGAGTTGTGTTTCAAAACTATCATAGTGCTGACAGTACGTTGAGTGAGGACCTACAGGTTTATCTCACAGAGGTGATATTTAATTCTCTGTGAGGAGGTGGGGAAACGCTTCGAGTATTGACCAGCCGCATAGTGCGTCAGCAACTGTGTGTGAGCTTCATCGAAGGCTATCAATATTTTCGTCGACGGTTTCAAACGAACCTTCCCTCCATGACTCATGAAAACGAAATAAATTGTTATGGAAATGGCGTTTTCCGACTGAATATTGCTTTCTCCATCAAATGCAGCTTAGAAAATGATAATAGGGTACTCGCATGGGTCGGTAAAAGTGTTTATTGTTATTTTTAATATAAACTAGACCTCATTCTGAAAATTTTGACACCAACCGCGACCTTCTTGCGTGAGAAGACCTTTTTCTATGATTTTTCAGTTTCGAATTATTATGACGTCACAGTGGGCTGGGGAGTCCCCCCAAGCGGGAGGGGCGCGTGACGTCATAAACGGTCGAAACTTTGAAAAATCATAGAAAAAGATCTACTCATCCAAAAAGAGAACAGTTGGTGTCAAAATTCTCGAAATGAGGTTTAATTTCGATTAAAAATCTAAAAAAAAATCATGCGCATACCCCATTCCAAGTACCCCGTTACCTCAGATCACAATTTAGCTTCCTTGCCTTGTCTCTCTGTGGAGACATCTCCCAATTGATTATTGTTTGTTTTTATGTTGTTATCACGCGATTCAATGAAAATGAAATTTCTTACATCTCATTTCCCCGAGTGCAATTATGTTGAATAAAACCATATGGTTTTCTGTCATTTCAATCTCACAGCAATTATCTACATTTCGGGAAAACGAGAGAACTAGAAACTCCAATCTGAATTGTAAATGGTACCTAAGTGGCAATTCATACGTGGAAGATGAAAGATATATTTTATACAGCAGTATCGTTCCATTGCGCAAAACCACTTCGAGCCTCTGCAAAGTTAGGCACTTCATGGGATGCTCACTCACCGACAATCTTTCGTTGTACTGAATGTACCCCACGTTTCTTCCCCTCACCTAGCTCTACTACTATTTTCATTGTTATCGATTATCTACACCAAATTCTCCAAAAATCACGCTTTCGAACATGTTATCATGGCATGCAGTCAAAACCATGTTTTCGTTCATCGTATTACCTGTAAAGAATCGAATCCTGCGTCCATTTCTTAATGCCAAAAATAATTAATATTTAGTTGCTAGTTGCCTAAGCAGTTTTTTAATGACCAACCTATTAATAAAATTTATTATACGATAAATTCCCAAGAGAGAAATACCTAATAAACCCATCCGTGGTCTTCATGGCGTAATTATTTAACGAGGAAATTATAGATGATAAAACTCTTCAATTAAACAAAAAATCGCCAAGTAACCAGTTTGTTAAATGTGATTTTTCTTGTTTTTGTCACAGTGTTTTCCCACGTCGAAAGCGATCAAAAGGCTGCGAGTAGAATGGGTTCTCCAATTTCATGAATTTTTTTCACGTTGAATTGAACTAGAAGATTCGTCAGCAGACCATGATGGCGAAACAGGCCAAAAAGACCAGACAGAACTCCAAGTTAGGCTGATTTCAATTTAATTTGAACAAATGTTGGCAGAGGAATTTGATCATTGAAAGGTTACAAGATGCGAATATTTGTCGAAAAGTTAATAATTGGAGGATTATGCAATGATTTAAAATGTTATACAATATTTATGTATTATGAATAAAAACATCAGAAAAAAGCAATTTCACACTTAATTTGTGTTAAGAAAAGCTTCTGAATTTCAATTTCAAATTCGCTAACGGTCTAATCCGTTTTAGGTCTAATCGCATAGACCTAAGTATGTTTGGATCTTGGAAGGAATATCTTCACTATCTACATCTAGAAGTACCTTCCAAACAGTCATGTACAGTACAGAGGGATGAGAAATAATTACTCTCATACGGTAATTCAACATGTATATTGAATAGGACATTAACGATTAAATATTATGTGTTGATTTGCCATAAAATATCAATATATGAAGGGAAAAATGAGTTAGCAACACTACCTCTAGGATTTTGAGGTGTACTTTCTGAATATGCAGTCCTTTCCGGTGAAAAACGCCTTCATCGCTGTTTAAGAGCAGGTTGTAGTTACGTTATACTGGGGATAAACCACTTCTTAGAATGCCATGAATATGCTAGAACCCCAAGGTAGCGGTTTAAATGTCCTCCCTTTAGGTAGTTAGGTCGAGATGTGTTTCCTAGATTTCCTTCCGAATAAATTGTAATTTTTCAGCTCCGAAATATAATAAATAGGGTTTTTTGACATTTGTATGAAATTCATCACTTCAAATTTGATAATTTTATTGAGGATGAAATACCAATTTATTTACTGGAGCAGCAAGTTTTTCTGGAGTTTTTGCTGGTTTTTCTGGGTTATTCCTACATCTTTCTACATGCTGAATTTTTTTAAACCAGCACTGTTTTAGGTAGTAGTGGTAAACTACTGCGAAATTGTAACCTTAATTGTTCTTGCCGTCGTTCATTATTTTCTCATTTTTGTAAACTTTCAATTGCGTTTTCCTCGAAGTCAGCTTTTCGGAGATGATGGGGTGTTTCCTCTGTACTCTTCATATATTAACTTTTAACATTAAACACTACCTCCCTACCCGGATACTTGGCATCAATTTATGAGCAGGCTCATAAACATCAATAAAAAAGGCTGCCAAATTGGGTAGGCAAGATTTTTTCTCTCAAAATATATGAATACTGGACGTATAAATAATAAAATCAGTTCTAAATATGAAGTACCTAATTCTGATTAAATTCAGGCATTCCTTCCATTTAAAAAGATCTGGTTCAGTACGCCTAACCAAATTCAAAAACCTTTGTTTGCTGACTCGCTGCATTTCCTAAATACAACTAACGTACCAGTCGAATGTATTGATCTTCAAGTAAAATCCTCAAGGGAATCATGAGGGATCGTGGGTTTGGGTCCCAATCAGGGGCGATGTCAACTATTATCTAAACGTCGGCTGAAAAATTTGGACTTATTGATATATGTATCATCTAAATATTGAATAAAAAACATTACTGTTGACCATTTGGGATCTAAGGGTTCTCTGGATCTAAAACACGCTCCGCCGTTCACCGTCCATCATTTGGGATGTGAAAGCCCTCTCAATACCAAACCTTGAGAAAGACAAGGAAACAAACGGTCTCTCTGATACGTTTCTAAGCTAAATGGAGTTCCCTGCTAATCCCTTCTGTCTTTGAGTGATCGACGGATTGATAGAAAGTCTATCGATTTGTCGAGCTTTCTCTGACTAGACCCTTACATCGATTATGTAAGTGCAGCGCAGTCCATAATTTAAATAATTCACTGGATCATTATTACTTTGATATAACGCCTTCATATTTTCACTTCTGTCGGTTCTAATAGGTAGGAATACGAAGGAGCTTGTTAGTTTCAGGTCTTGGAAGTTGCGAGTATGTAAACAACCCTAATTTGCTTCCCACAGACCGAAGCCCCTCGGGACCCTTCACACGCGAGCTTCTCTGATAAACAGACGGAAGGTATCTGCTTTTCAATCGTACCATTTTCTGGGTGCAACGAACTTCTTTTGGTTTCCTCTCTACGGGGTGTTGGCGGAGAAACTTTCTTCTTGCGCAGAACGTAAAAAATCGTACAAAATTAGATCCCCTCCCTCGCTTTTTGGATTTACAAGGCATAGAAAATACTCCTTTTTTTCCCCACAATTCATTTTTGTTCTCCATGATGCGATCAAATGCTTATTCAGAGTGTCCCAGAATTGATGATCCAAACTTCAGGGACTGACCCCAAGACTTTTCCAACCACTTTTGTGGTGTATCATTTAATCCAAAAACCCCATTCAACTCGACATTTTAAATTTATTGCTTCCGAGTCTTCCAAGCTTTGTTTTCACTTTTCAAGATTAAAAAAAGTTCTCCAAAATCAAAATTTCTACTCGCGCTTTAGACCTTCCTGAACAATTTTGGTTCCGTGTTTGTCATGAATTCCTTGCCACAGCCATAACTTCTAAAATTCTAATCCGATCTCGATGACATTTTCAGGGATTGTGCGGGTAGGCGTGTCCCCTATAAAAGGTCCCCTATAAAAATCATTACTCCCGGACTGATAATAGCCGCTGCGCGTGCGCAAACGTAAAATCCTTGCCACAGCCATAACTTCCACATTTTCCATCCGATTTCGATGAAATTTTCAAGGATTATGCGAATTTGAGTGTAGATGGTCCCCTATGAAAATATGTGCAGATTGATTGTTGTGATAGTGATAGGTACTTAAAGATTGATGTTTTGAGATTAACTATTAGGCATCTATACATCATACATCATCTATACATTCGGGTTATGGATACGAGGAAGCTATGTGCCACACCCACTTGGCAGACTTCTTTCTCTCTTGTTTACGCTCTTGATTCGTGAAAATGTCCTTAACTCCCTTAGATTACACACAAATTCTAATTCTTCGACACCTTTGGAAAAAATATGAAATTTCTTTTCTGCTCACTACGCCATCAAATTTATTTGGTTCAGCTGAATACGTAATAAATTACACCAAAGTAAAAATTATGTCAAGTTCAACTTTTTTGTTGAAGTTTTCAGTATTTTTAAACGATATTTTCACTCACTCTCCCAAGCTCCTCTATTCGGACAAAACACCTGCAATTCAGTTACTTTCCAACGGTGAAATTAATTTTTATCTGCGTCATTTTGTGAGGAAGCGAGTTATAACGCTGAAAATCATGATATTGTTGAGATCTTGAACTTGACAAAATTTACAGTTGGGCGTAATTTCTTTCGTGATGAATGTTGATTGGGTGATGAGCCCAAAGGAAATTTATTGTTCCTCCTATTGGTATCCTCAAATTTGAATTCCAAAACTCAGGAGGGAGTTGAGGCCATAGTTACTAATTAATATCAAAAACTCAAAAAAAAATTAGCAAATTAGTCATAAAATCAGTCCCAAAAATTTGGGTTATTAGTTCTGAGACACCCTTTAGACTTACCTACTGAAAGAATCAAACAATCGTACTTAGTAGATAGAAATTTGATTTCAAAGAAAAAAACGCTCCACTAAATTACAATTACACTTGTTGATAGGGTGCTTTTTTGTATAGATCACCCGTCTGAAGAAAACGAGAAACACAGTTTCCATCGTAAGTTCTTGAAAATCCTATTATGCGTTTATTTTGGCGTGCTTTCATAACAACAATTGGTTCTTGGAAGCACAACTGAAAGCCAAGAATGAGCAAAGAAGAATGACAAGAAGATGAGCTAAAATTATGACGAAGATTTGGTTCTGTTTCTAGTAGTGAAAATTCATTGGCGATTCACACTCGTGTTTTGATTCATTTTTCATTCAGTCCTCTTAAGGAATGAGCGGTTTGTCATTCACAACTTTTTAACTCTAATTGGGCCATGGTGTCACCGAAAACATCTTAGGAATTCCACAGATTTCCCAAGGTGTCACCAGATTAACTAGATTTAAATCGCAATTTAAAAATTAATGGACGGACCTCCATTTTTGAACCATTTTTCTAAAGTTATAAAAAATAAAAACGTCTGCCAAGTGGGTGTGGCACATAGCTTCCTCATATCCATAACCCGATTATATAGATGATCAGATGCATAGTTGTTAATCTCAAAACACCAATCTCTAAGTACCTTCCACTACCCTCATAGGGGACCATCTACACGCTAATCTGGACAATCCTAGAAAATTTCATCAAATTCGGATGAAAAATTAAGTGAGTGGATGTATGTGATTGGATCAAAAAAATACTTAGCTTTGGCTGGGATTCGAACCCGCGACCCCTGGGAGACAGTTGAAGTTACGGCTGTTACAAGGAATTTACGTTTGCGCATGCGCAGTCGCATCTTTCGGTCCGGGGATGATGATTTTCATAGGGGACTATCTATAACCTAATCCACATAAACCCTGAAAATTTCATTGAAATCGGATGGAAAATGTAGAAGTTATGGCCGTTACAAGGAATTCACGTTTGCGCATGCGCAGTCGCTTCTATCAGTCCGGGGATGATGATTTTCATAGGGGACCGCCTACACACCAACCCGCACAATCCCTGGAAATTTCATAGAAATCGGACAATAACTTCGTATAGTTATGCGCGTTACAAGGAATTCATGACAGACAGACACACAGACAGACACACAGACACGGAACCAAAATTGTTCAGAAAGGTCTAAAACGCAAAACGCGAGTGGAAATTTTGATTTTGGAGAACTTTTTTTTTCGTCCTTGAAAGTGAAAACAAAGCTTCCGCTACCTTGGTAGACTCGGAAGCAAAATGATATGACAAATTTTGAATATTTCATCGATTTCTTTGGAAATGTTTGACATAACTCTATTTTGAGACTTCCAATAGCCTTCAAAAAATTCTGCTGTCCATTAAATTTAAAATTCAAATTTAATTTTCGTTACTCCGGTGACACTTTGGCACAGCTGTGGAGTTCCTGAGATGTTTTCGATGACTCTAGTGATGCCATGGCCCAATTAGGGTCAACAACTTGAGTCAAGTAAAGTTCGGTGGATGGATGAATTTTTATAATTCAATTTCGGATTCTTCCTATATTGAAACGCAAAACATCCCATTTTGATGGATTTTGGATGGGCCAAACTCTTTTTAAAAAAAAATGATTCCAGAGGTTCATAATTTAGTGATGTATTCTATGTATATGTATGATGGATTCTCCCTTCCATTAGCCCAGTTGCAGAAGTGGCAAACTTTGTTCAATGGTTTCCAGCCTGTGAGTCAGACAGATCAGACAAAGCCGACTCACTTCTGAGTAAATCTGACCAGATTTTTCGTAATAACTGACGACTTCACCTGCAATCACGACTTGTGACTCACTCGGAAGGCGTCCGTCAGGAAACTGCGGGACTCTTCGTGAATCACGAGATCAAAGAGAGCGGAAATCGTTTTGGCTGCCCGAATCTGAACGGTAGAGCAGACAGGAGGTCCAGGAGCTGGAAGAGAATGATTCACTCGTCAGCTGAACTGGGGTGACCGCTGAGGCGTAGCGGTGCTGGAGGAGGGGGCGCACGCCTTCCTTCAACTTCCTCACAAGGTCAGCTGAAGAAGTTTCGTCTAGAGTCGTTCATAAGAATAGAATACCACAACGTATTCGGGTTTACCTCCCTCGTAAGTAGGAAATGATGTAAAACGGATCCATCACCCAGAAACATCGACTTCATGTCTGAAATTCGAACTTTACCAATGCTCAGGTTAGACTTGATTCATATCTAATAACTGGGTCATTTCTACTATGAAACGATACACACATATTGTTTAGTAATACATGGTTTACGAGGGGACGTCCCATTGGATAAGTATTAGTTCAAGTTCAACCAGTTTCGATAAAACATCGATTTTAAGTTACCATTTCTTCTGCGCCAAATTTTTTCACTGAATGTAATTTAGTTGGTATTTTCAGTCAGAAATAGTGGACTCCCACGTCACCCTTAGCCACCATAACATTTTTTCGAGCCCCCCCCCCCCCCTCTCCATCGCCCAACGGTGTCATGGCACCACAGCGGTGTCACGTCGTAACTTCGAACTTTCATCAGTTAAGTTTGGTCTAGTCCTTAGAAGATCACATCTGTATCCAAGGTGATTTATGGTGTGTAGACCACTGATTTGTTCCATGGTGTAACAAAGAACATATCATGAAAACTCAGAGATATATTGATAATGTTCCTCAACGTCAAAGCTTGGGTACCATTATTAAGCCTTAATAATAACCAAAATATTGAAAAATCGTATATTTTGTGAATAATATTCACAATAATATTATCCCCCCACTCATTCACTCCCCATTTCTGACTCGAACAAAAAAAGAAACACGCAAATCGGTTGGGAATTGAGGGATAGGTTGCGCGAACGTATTGACAGAATGAGCATCATCTTCATTAAATAACACCCCCCCCCCCCCACTTGAACACAAATTTTCGAAATTCCCGCGACGTAGTGCGCAAATAGATACATTTCCACGTCGAACTAAAAAACGCACCCTCATCGATTGTAGAATAAAGCCTGGGCGGAGTTCACAAGATTATGTCACAAACCAAGCACACACAGAATTACACCCATGGTTTTTTTCTCTCGCGAATTCGGATTCAGAATGGTCTAAAACGGGTTTGTATGTGGTTATTTATTATCATTTTCATTGAGTGTAGTCGTCCTTCACTCCAGATCAATCGCATATTGAACACAACGGACGTCCTAAAAATAGAATAAATTAATGAGAAAATGACATTACGTCTCTCTCACACCCTTAATAGTCTGAATTCCGATCTAAAAAGATGAAGAATTACATTACGTTCGAAAACAAATTGAAAAATGATTTCTTTCAAAAGTAATAAAGTTTTCATGTGTCTAGCACTGCATTTATACTACATTTATGTTCTTCGTGTTAGCAACCTATAATTTTCATAGCCTTTCGCACCGTCACCATCGATTGCATATTATTTTCACACGTAGTTCTGATTTGACGTAAGAATGGTCGACTACGACCAAATCTGGTCAGATTATGTAAATAAAGCGGTATCAATCAATCTATCCACGCTGGAGTAGTTCATGCACGGAAGGCTCGTGCCGAACCATACAAAGCTGTGAGTGGATTTCTCTTTTCGGCGTTTCTATGCTCTCAATGATAGTGAGGTCAATGCGCTGTTTTTGACTATTCTTGATGCGAAATCGTAGATACGAAAGTAGGAATATTTTGAATTCTGGTGCTGGAAAATTCACAACTTGAGATGCGAAGATTGATTAAAAATGTGTTTGCAGGCCTGAGGGTTCCTCCTCATGTACTATTATGTTCTGAGGCTCCTACTGATCGGGTCGGAAATCAATGAACGCTCTCTAGGGCCCTGCCCCAAACTACCTTTTAAATTCGAGCATAGATAAACATTGAAGAAGTTTGACATGAAAATGCATTTTCTTATTGGATGAATCTAAAAACGAATCTAGTTTGCTGCGAAACTATTACCTCTGACCTCATTCTACCTTGCATGTGGTATTCTTGGCACAACGAGCACTTATAATACATTGATGAGTACTCAAGTATGATTAGATATATCATATCTAATTCATTTTTCTGTTGATTTTATTATAACAACTAAACATAAAGAATCGTCATTTTCCGGGTATTGTTTACAACGAGGTGCTCCGAATTTTTCCTGTCTTGTGTTCTTCCCGTTCTTTCATGCCACAATCATTATTCTTCAAATTCACAATTCTGCCTGCAGGACGGCAACCTCTCCACCACTTCTCGTCTGTTACGACAGCCGATCGACGTCAACCCTATTCCCTCCCAAGTAAATTAGATCGCCGTACGTCCACTTGGATCCTCTCAGGGAGGTCATCGCTCCCCCGCAAGACCAATAATAATAACAGAAGAATCGAGAGACGTTAGACCGTAAATAAATACCTCCGACCGATTAGAGTCCTCGATAACGACCGTCTGTTCGACTATGGAGCATTTCCCAGAATAAATTTAGCTCTAAGAAACGCTTCGATGAGGATGATAAAGTGATTAGCAAACTAGGTCAGCCATTCATTATCCAATATCGCGAACCAATTTAAAAACAATTCTTTTTATAGCACAACGTGGACATGGAGATTCTAAATTTTGTGGAGTTGAAACTTAGGTAGGTATACAATATTTTACTCGAAGCCCCTGCACTATAGTTTTAAGCACTAATGAACTGGTGGCTTCCCTTCATCCCACTCTCCCACCCCTTTGTCCTCAACATTCTTTGTGGAGAGTTTTTTTTCTCGTAAGTACGTACATAGTACCTACCTACTTGACCTCAGTGCCTTGCCAATTCAATGTCTACTGTATGGTCAGAATCGCTTCTGTGTGCTATGCCTACAATCGCTCGAAAGCGATAACTTTCTCATTAGTAGCTCTATATCGCTGTTAACGATTTTTTTCTTTCTCATGAGATCAGTTGAAGGGTTGGGGATGAGTTAAGTTAGTGGAGAGTAGAATATAATTTGTAAAAAATTGAATTGAATTTGTAAAATTGAAATAATCTGTAATTGCTACATATGCTTTGGAATCAAACATCTCATGTTGTGGATGCCCTTGAGAGCACTTGAAAAAGCCAACCAACAAGAAAGATAGTTTGGGATCAAAGACAGTCTTCATTACTGCTACAGTGATAGGCTTCATAGCCAATGGGTGACAGCAAATCACACCAATAGATCTATGGTGTGACTTCACCAGTTCATTAGTTAATCAGTTTTATTACAAATAAAATATCACAAAATAAGTCTAATATTCTTCATGTAGGTACAACTATTTTTCGACTAATAAAAGAAAGAAAAATTATCAAAATTTTTAGATTGAGCTCATTTTTTGCGCATCAGATTTTCTCAAACTATTTTTGTTTGGCATTAGAGAATGGCCAATTTCACACTCTTTCCAGCGGTGCCCTTATTGTTACATTTATACGGTAAATGAAGAGTGTTATGGTAATTTTGGATTTTCGGAAAAACGAGAAAATAAATTATTTTTCAACTTGATGATAAGGAATTGGAGAAACAGAAAGCGTAGCAACTATCACCTCATCACCATCAGCTGAACTGGATGTGACCTGTGATTCAGACGTTTTTGAACATAAAATACATGTTTCTGTTTTCTGAAAAAGGGGTGTGAACGGGGCACAGTCATAAAGATTTTAGCAGTGGGAGGGGGGGGGGGGGTTCGGGGACACTTCTCCCTTAGAGGGAAAAACTATAGATGGAAATGTCCATTGTTTCTATGAATAAACAGTTTTTTTTTTCTAAAAAAAATCCCGATCGCAAGTAATGTATCGCAGTATTCTAGAGAACCTTGCTTCATAGCTACCGATATTTAGCTTTGATTTTGTTTACTGGTGTTGTTTTGCATTTTTGTGGCAAAAAAAAGTAACGCGAAAAATTTTGTGACAAGAAAAAAATGTCGCGAAAGATTCCTTGACCCCCAGCCAAAAGACATATCTATGTCAAAAAGTAATTTGACTCGATGCGCCCATTATAATAAATTATTTGTTTTTATTGTTGCAGGTGAGTGATGTGATGTTTCCCCTGATGAGAATTCAGATACCTTGTGATTACGGTAAACGTTCGTTGTTATCTACCTCCATAGTTGTTACTTTCTCCCTAGTTTGATAACAAGAACATCTATAACCGATTGTTGCAGATCCTGAGCTTCTCGGTCACATAATAGGGTAGTTGCATGATAATTTCAATTTTTTTCCTGTGTAGTGAATCTCTATTGTAGTACATATTTATATGTAAGTACAGCTCCCAGAAACGCTTCCTAAAAAATTAGTCTTTCAAAAATATTGTTGAGTAATGCCAGGGGACGTCCCTTGCAACTGTATATAACTTTCAACTATCGCACTCACACAGGTGTACATCCCAATGTATTTTCAAGCTGGAAAACCTTCACACGTGTAGGACACTGGAGATTCACTACGTGTGAGTTGTTTTCGACGTCAACGCATCAACACTAGGGAGACCAGGAAAACAACAAAAATATGCTTGATTACTATACAATTATTTTAAAAAAATTCAAATATACAGAGGCTGAAAAGTATGTAATCATCGCCATTATTTTGGATTCTTATTTCAATGTTTCTGACTTGAATCTGCCCTCGATTGCAGTGATCTCAATGCGTTCTATCGAGAGGTTCTTTTCGTCAGGTGACATCGGAATTGTTGTCGGCTTTCCAGCCAACAGAAGTGAGGACGGAATTTCGTTATGGGAACACGACTAAACTTATTGGAATGTCGAACTGAAAACTAGTACAGTAACGTTTTCAAGTGCGCTAAATTTGAATCTGACGTCAAAAATACGAAATTTTGACACTGGCAAATTCCCCATTAAAGTTTTGTTGGAAGATACCGAAAATCGCGTTCCGAAAGATTCGTCGAGTAAAGTGTCTGTTGCAGGTTTTCGACACTGAACAGGACATTATTACCTGATCTTCCACCTCCTCAGAATTCGAGTGAAAGACAGCCCAGACGACCCTCTTAATGACAACCGACCACCTATTTGACTGTCCCCAACTAGGGAACGTAAGATCAGCATTTCCTCCTTACGACACCAAATGGTCGAAGATATCAAAACTGTAAGCACGAGGCTCGCTTGGCGGAAACAAGGAAGGCGTAGGAGGAAGGCTAAGGTGCTTCAGGGTGTCCAGCGACCTGGAAAACCTGGAATACTCAGAGAATTTTGCTCTACTGGAAGACTCAGGGAATTTTGGCGTGTAGATGGTCCCCTATGAAAATCATCGCACATGAATTGACAGTACCCTCTGCGCATTTTAGAAACGCAAAATCCATGTAACATCCACAATTTCTAAATGCTTTATCCGGATTTGATACAATTTCCAGAAATTGTGTGGATTGGCATGTAGGCGATTCCCTATGAAAATCATCACCTGGAACTGACAGTAGTCAATGAGCATTCGTAAATGTTAATTCCTTGTTGCTACCACATTTTTCGTCCAATTTCGAAGAAATATTGATGTTTTGATTATAGGCTACTATGCTTTGGATCATCTATACAATCGATTTGTTGATACGAGGAAACTATCCTTCTCTAGTGCTTTTTCATTTCAAAATCTCGTTAAAACCCTGCATTTTGAGAAATTATGATTATATATTTTAGTTCATTAGTAACCCTGGAAAAATACAAATATTGCCTCTAAAAAACCTGGAAAACTCAGGGAATTTTTTTGGGAAATCGCTCAATATCTGGTCTGCACACATTTACGATTATGCACATTTATTGAAGAACTGAGCACACATGGAAAAGGAACAATGCAGGCGAGAGTTGTATGTGTTGATAATTTTATTACGAACGTAAATAATTCCTCATCAGAAACAGAAAATTTATTCCAGAGCTGAGCCTTTTATTCATTCGATCCTAATAATTTACATCTCCTTCATCACTGTCAAGTATTATTACATTATCATTTTATATTCAATTGCATATTAGTTCAATTATCATGAAACACGGCCGCACATCTGGTTTCAATACGGACTAGACGAGGTAACTGCTGTAGACCGGATTCAATTAATATAATGTAGATGTTGAATGCAGACGGTTTCGTTGTCAGACTGAAAAGAACTTTTTAGTGGAACGTGACGGGACTGAAAACCCGAGTGAGGAAGACCGCTAAATCCCATAAAACACGGTTAGAGGAGCCCGGATGAAATATTACACGAGTAATCTCGTTTTTCCTAACTTGCATTTTCGTAGTTTGTAACTGTAACTAGAGAAACTACTGACGTGTGGAATTCAGTGAATCTCTTTGAGATTTTACTGCAAATAACGTACTCGGGGTATAACGAAAGTTGATACGAGAGAATTCTGTATGATTCCTTGTGGTGACGTATTATTTACCGTCACCATTCTTGTTTCAGAGAATCTGCCAACTCATACTGCTTAAATGGAATTTTTGATGAAATTCTCGTGGACTTTGAAAATGCTATTGCTAGTTTTCATGTCAATTTTACTCATTGTTGTCATCTCAAATTATTTCTCTACGATGTTGGTATTTCAACTGCTACATCTGATGGGAATTTTTCTGAAAGGGGGTCTCAGTCGGTCGCCGTTCGTCCCTCGTTCCGGGTCAGTATTTCCAAGTTGAAGGGCCTGAAACTTGAAAAGTTGTAGCTAAATTTTAAATATTCAAGGATTTTCGAAATTCTTTAGTGCATCGGTCTAGGGAATTGAAAAACTAAAAGATTTCCTCTGGAAACATTAAATTTGAAAAATTGGTTTCCCCATATTTTTCTGGCAATTATTGTTCGATTTTGATGATTCCAGCGGCAATCTTTTAGTTTTCAATTCCCTACATCAATGCGCTAATACATTTAAAAAATTCTTGAAAATTTCAAATTGAGGTACAACTTTAAAAGTTTGAGCCCCTGGAATTTAGGGAAATACTGACTCGGAATGAGGAACGAACGGCGACCGACTGAGACCTCCTTAAGCAAAGTACGTAAAGTGCAGTGATTGATGATGTGTAGGTTTTGTGCTGATCGAATTTGTTTTGGTATCTTTTGAAAAGCTGGTGCCTCCCTGATGATAGAAGTTAGAAAACGCTGCGAATTATTACACAATGGTTTATTATTTTTCGATATAGATCACTCGTCTGCAAAGTCACCAACCATCCAATATGAAGAAAAACATCGATCGCATTTCGGTCAGCTATAGTTTGAAAGGAGATTGGGCCTCTTATGCGATTCACACTCGTGTTTCTGATTTATCGTACGTCCAACCCTTAAATTCTCGTAGGGGGCGAACGGTTTGTCCTACAGGGCTCCGCGTGGTCTCAAAATTCATCTTAAATTGATGGAAAAACAATACCTTTAAATCAAAAATTTTTAAGTTAGGGCGTTTTCAAAATTCATTTTTCAACCCTTAGAAGTGACCTACATCAACCAAAATCTTCGAGACACAACTAGACCCCAAATGGAGCCTACATACCAAATTTCATCAAAATCGGTCAATGCTAAGTGGGGAAAGTGCCGCGGACGGCGGACGGACGGCCAAATTTGTATTAGATTTTTGGATTTTACGTGCCTTGAAACGTAAACCAACAAATTTTGAGGGCGTGTTGAAAATTTATTTTTCTTGGTCGATTCCAAAGGTTCATTATTGAAAATAATAAACCAAAATCCTCAGATTCGAAGATAATTATAGATCTGTGGTAGGTACAGCCAGAAAGAGTTATAGTTCTGGTAAAGATCGTATTGTGCTCATTAAATATCACAAAGGAAGGAGTTTCAGGTCAAATAACGACTATTGTAGCGTTGTTCCTTCTGCAACTGTTTTTGCAGAGCAACTGGCTTTTTAGGTAAACAATCGACATGTGTCATAAGATTTCAACGTTTTCAATTAATTCAAAAAATAAACTGCAGAAATCCTCATCGTATTGTCAATCAGTTTGGGCCTTTTGACAGCTGCAATTACAATACCAATTATTATTATGATAAAATTGGCTTTTAAAGATCGTTATCAATTTTCTGCATTTATTAAGTTGAAAATCACGACATTTTGTGAGTGCGGGGGATCTATTAAAGAGTGACGAAATCTCATCCCTGATTGGTGATTACGGGGATACGAAACCCGTCCTTGGCTCGTGAATGGCTGCGTAGGAAGTGGTCACTTGCTCTTCCCGACGGATCGCATACCTTCCCAACGAAACCAAAAGTGGAACCTCAATCCCTCTCCAGAACGTGTTATCTGCTCCAGTAATCTTGGAGGTTGAGGTTCTCGAAGCAAATGGGTATAAGATTAACATGAATGACACGCTATAAAGATTTTTTTCTCGCCGCCTTTTTATAGTGTACCGAGATATATATTGGCAAATCCTTCCATCAGCTAATATTATGAACTTGGAATGTTCTTACGTTGCTAGAGAGATTCTCGGTTATAACTTGTAAAACCCCTAGGGGTTGTATAGCATAAATAGGAGTAACTTGTATCAATTACTGAATTAATGTGCTTGGTCATTGCTGACGACTTGGGGGGTCAGCTGTGGCCGCGCACGCTACGGCACGCGTTTTTAGCGACGCGTCTCGGATCGGCTACTGCGGGGGAGTCGTGTGTTCAAGTCTCGCCGCTGGGGCGTTTTTCGTCCGGGCTCAGCCCCCCTCGTTTACTACTACTATTTATTTATTTATTTATTTATTGGCATATGAAAAAAATATAAGAAAAGAAATACAAATACTTGTTGTTAATAAACATATGCCTGCCAGTTAAAAAGTTCAAAGGAACTTGTGTAAACTGGCAGAGCCTGAAATCATCCAGCCGGTAGAGCACTGTACAATTCAAAAAAGAAGAAAATTAAAATTTACAGAATAAGCTATTGAGAGAAAAAAATACATTTTGATAATAAAAACTTCTTAAAATGTTTCACACTGGTGAAATCCATAGGGTTAATATTATTGTAGTAAAAGAATTTAATGGCCTGCACAAAAGGGCTCCGATTATAAAATTCAGTCCTATTCAAAGGTAACCTTACGTTGCTGTTGCTAGCAGTTCTAGAATGTGGTAAATTTGAAATAAGTGAGCTACATAAACCAGATTCAAATACTCTCAAACAAGAGGATAGTAGAAAGCACTGCTTAATATTCAATACATTAAAGTTTTTATAGAGTAGCACAGTAGGATAACGCATAGGTTTACATAATATCACTTTAATTAAAGCATTCTGGACAGTTTGTAGAGGTTTCAAGTGAGTTGTACAAGTCCCACCCCACACCACGATACCATACTTAATAATGGAACCAGCCAAAGCCATGTAAACCGATCGCAGCAAATACTTCGGTAAAAAATCACGAGCAACTTTGAATACATAAAGCAACTTTCTCAAACGAGTAATCAGGGAACCAATATGGTGTTTAAACTTTAAATTATTATCAAACCATACTCCCAGATACTTACAGGCGTCAGAAAATGGTAAAATGTCGCAGTTACACTTGATATCTTGCATGGAACATGAGTAATCGTGAAGCCTCACTCTTTCAGTACTGGGGGTGGGAACATTAGAAATTGAAAATTTAAGAATCGAAGTCTTTGACACATTAAGGCAAAGCATATTTCTGTCCAACCACTGCTTAACCATACTCAGGTCAAAACTGGGCCTACAAAGTAAATCACCGTAATCCTTACCCCAAAAAATCATCGCTGTATCATCGGCGAACCCGAAAATATTACCCTCTGTTTTTATTTCCATTAGTTCATTAGTGTAGAGAAGAAACAAAAGGGGTCCAAGTACGGTACCCTGCGTTACCCCACAAACAACCTCCCTCTGCTCACTCAACACATAACCAACTCTAGTACGTTGTTTACGTCCAAACATGTACGATTTTACTAACTCAAGAGCAACACCACGCACACCGACTTTATACAGTTTATCGATCAACAAAGAATGATTTACCGAATCAAAAGCTTTACTTATATCCAAAAATATTCCTAGTACCTACATAATTATTTTGATCAAGTTTCTCAGACGCTAAGTGATTCAAATTGAACAACGCATGTTCCGTACTAATGCACTCTTGGAAACCATACTGATTTTTAGAAATAATTTCATGTTTATGAATAAAATCCAATAATCTGGATTTTATAAATTTTTCCAGGATTTTGGACAAGGCCAAAGTCAAGGATATTGGCCTGTAATTGCCCATGTTAGTTTTATCACCGTTTTTAAACAAGGGGACTACTTTGGAATTTTTAAATATTTCGGGATATTTGCCCGTCAAAAAACATAAATTTAAAAAAATATGACAACGGATCAACAATATATTCCGCCATTTTAACAATTATTCTATTTG
Organism: Apolygus lucorum; assembly: GCA_009739505.2. NCBI lineage: Eukaryota > Metazoa > Arthropoda > Insecta > Hemiptera > Miridae > Apolygus > Apolygus lucorum. The sequence continues at coordinate 33,597,246 of CM019176.2, forward strand.
TAACAATCCCCATTTGAAAGGAAGATTGTTCCTTAACCTGTTTTAAATATTTTAACAGTTCATCGTTCAACTAGTATAAATTCAATAGAAAATACAAACATCCGATAAAATTTGTAAAAGATCTCCCTCTTGACTGCAGAGGGGAGAATCCAAAGATCCCCTATCACAGGTGCTAACTTGTTTCAAGTAGTTAAAGTACTCCACTTTGCTCAGAGCAATACGTTGCAATATTTGCATTTTTCCATCATCAATTTAAACTTCATCAACTAATATCTGTACTTGCATACAGTTGATAGATAATCGAAATCAGTGTATTTCTCTCGAATCCCTGACCCCAGGACTGTCCTTGTGTCATGTTTCAGTTGGTCAGTTCATGTGGGACTCAGTGTGGGCACTCAGGATCGGGTGTGGGCTGCTCCCACGGCTTCGAATTCCCTGCTCTACAGCGCAAATCGATTTCATTGTCAATAGTAATTTGCGTGTTGTCGAGTCAATAGCTGATGATCCGCACTTCAAATCTGTTTTATCAAAAACGGAATTTTTCCTAGAAGAAAATAATCTTTGGGTTTCTCTTTTATTTGGTATTGTATTCGTGCAGCGCTGGTAAAAAAAAGTGGGTCCTCCAAAATCAAAATTTCCACCCGTATTTCGCATTTCAGAAGTGTTGAACAACTTTGGTTCCGAGTCTGTCTATGGTCCGGAAGTCTTCTGTTGATCCGGGTTACCTTCAAGATAGTCCCTATGAATCTCATCAATATCAGACAAGCACCGCAAAAACAATAATTTTTTTGTGTGTCGAAATGTAGGTTGATCCGATCCGTAATCACTAGTTTTGTAATTAGGCGCGTAGTGACAGTTATCGGATCTGTATCGATCCTCTCATGGATCCTCCATAACCATAAATGGAAGTTAACCATCTTACCGCATGTTACCATCTCATCTACTTGGGTTGAATAAAACAGTGTGTAAAAATTCCGAATGTGTCGATCTGAATTATTGATGTTTCTCAAATTTGGAGGTAGGTTTGAGGCTAAACCAAGGTACACGTAGAAAAAAAAATCATGGAAATAATCGTGAAAATTTTATAATTGTGTTGCCATTTTTCGACTCAGAAAACTATCAACATGATCGTGAAAATCAAATGACACTTAACTGATTTCTTTTACCTAATCAATATTGCTTCCGAGTCTACCAAGGTAGCGGAAGCTTTGTTTTCGCTTTTCAAGGACGAAAAAAAAAAGTTCTCCAAAATCAAAATTTTCACTCGCGTTTTGCGTTTCAGACCTTTCTGAACAATTTTGGTTCCGTGTCTGTGTGTCTGTCATGAATTCCTTGTAACGCGCATAACTATACGAAGTTATTGTCCGATTTCAATGAAATTTTCAGGGATTGTGCGGGTTGGTATGTAGACGGTCCCCTATGAAAATCATCACCTTCGGACTGATAGTAGCCGCTGCGCATGCGCAAACGTGAATTTCCTTGTAACGGTCATAACTCCCACATTTTCTACCCGATTTCGATGAAATTTTCAGGGATTATGTGGATTAGGTTGTAGATGGTCCCCAATGAAGATCATCACCCTCGGACTGATAGTAGCCGCTGCGCATGCGCAAACGTGAATTCCTTGTAACGGCCATAACTTCTACAATTTCCCTCCGATTTCAATGAAATTTTCAGGGATGTTACAGATTAGTATTTAGATGGTCCCCTATGAAAATCATCACCTTCGGACTGATAGTAGCCACTGCGCATGCGCATACGTAAAATCATTGTAACAGCATTTACCTTTTTCGCGTTTTTCGCGATTAGCGTGTAGATGGTCCCCTATGAGGGCAGTGGAAGGTACTTAGAGATTGGTGCTTTGAGATTAACTACTATGCATCGGATCATCTATATAATCGGGTTATGGATACGAGGAAGCTATGTGCCACACCCACTTGGCAGACTTTTTTTTCATCTTACTCTTAATTGATTTTGTAATGGCAACATCTAAGGTACGCATTCAAGAGATTAAATTTGGGTTGAAGTAAAGAAAAAGTGTGAAACAAGTTTTTTCAAAAATCTATGCCTACCTCCCTGCCGGACCCTTATTTGGTATCAGGAATGCAAAATAGCAAGAAAATACGTTTATTTCAGTGTGGATGGTAAATTTGAGTGACTGCGTGAAATATTGCCCGCGATGACAAGTCAGTCAAGTATTTTGACTTCTAGTGACTAATCAGGAATCGACAAATCAGGCTTTGTCCCTTTATCTTCAAAATGATAAGAAATTCGAACAGATTATGTACGAAGATTCAGATTTTTGACTTGGAAATAATTTAATTCACTAGCTGGCTGGATGTCCAACAGGTTTAAAAAATACAAGTACTTTCTCAGTTTTAATTTCAGTGTGATGGAACTTTTGTGACGTACCTATGAAAGACGAGGTTTCCACAACATTTGATAATGGAGTTTTGTTATTCTCGTAGTGTCTTGTAGCACTTAAGAAACCTGTTGATAATTATTGAGTCTTTAGCAAACGGAGAAAAGCGAAATTGCAGTTGTTGAGAAAGTCAGTCATCGGCAAGTCCTTCACTCGCTCAAACACATTAAATGGAATGAAAGAGAGATCGGGGACCTTCCTGCTGTCATCTCGTGAAATGAATCCTCCCTGAAAGTCTGAGGCTCGCGCGGATCCCTTCCTAATATAACCGCTCTTTATGGCTGAGGTGCTCAAGCCCAGAAGTTCGAGGGTGATATTTCATGGCTCTTCTCAGATGGCCTGAGAACATTTTCCACTTCTTATCGCTACTTATCTTGGTAGAAGTTTTATAGGGCGCAGGTTTTCAACTTGAGCTAAAGTGACCCACCGTTTCAAAACACCCTTTCAACTCTATCTAACGAGAGAAAAACCTTTCAATCCTAATCCTCTCGGTCCCCATTCTAAACTGCTGCACACGCGTGCTCGAATCATTCAGAATTCATGAAACAACAGATATTGAGTAGGTGCAGTGTGTTTTGATATTCGTATCAAAGGGGACTGAACAGGCCTGAACTCGAATTATTTTGATTTACTGTACGTGTTCAGAGATAGATTCCTCCCTCCCTTCAGTGCGAATAAAACCTGTCGAAGATAATAAAAACAGAGTTGAGTAGAACGTTGTCTATTTCCACGAAAATAATGAGTTACTTGATTGGCATTTGATGATCCTCCCAGGTCCCTTCACTTCTCTCAACCAATAGGATTCTCCCTTCACTTATCTGCTTCAATCTGATTGGGTTTGACTTTCACTTTCTCGACCAATGGGATTCAAGCTCCCTTTCACTTGTCACTATATAAGCTATGCTCCCTGTGATGCACCTTCAGTTATTGTTTGTTACTGATGATGACCTAACCGTCGAAATCGATTTAACTTCTAACTCATTATTTTCGTGGAAATAGACAACGTTCTACTCAACTCCGTTTTTATTAAAATGGGTTTCCACAATCTCATCGCGAGTGATATTATTCCTATCGAAGATAGGTAGGTACTGACGCTGCATGTCAAAAAAAGTGTGGGTCTTCCAAAATCAAAGTTTTTTTTAACTTTCTGAACCATTTTTGTTCTGTGTCTATCCGAGGCAAAACCTGTTTTTCAAAACTATACGAAAACATTTATTGAGCAGGTTCTGTGGAATATTCAATAAAAGTGTGGATTAGTCGTCAGCCTGTCCCGTGTGAATTTCATTACTGTTAGGCTATCGGCTGCGAATGCGTAAACCTCGAATTCCTTCGAACTTTGATTTCTCAGTTCCCAATTGTTCCAAGTCGCTCGAATTTTAATAGTTTTCGGTTTAGGCTCTAAGATGACAGCCTACAAATTCCGCTGCATTAATAATGATCACTGTGAGCGGGTGATAGAGAGTTGAAAAAAAAAATTGAGAAAATTTAAAATTCAAGTTTTATTGAAAAATACTCCCGTAAACGATTAAAAACATTAATTCATAGTTGTCATATTCAGGTACATTCAATATTCAACCCTTGGTCGCGCGTCCAGAATTATAGGGCTAAGACAATCCGCTGACTTTTACTGAAATTAGGTGTTTAGACATTTTGAAAAGGGCAAACCCTATATTTTCGCACCTCAGAAGTAACTAAACTCCAAATGAAACTCGAATACCACATTTCATCAACATCGGTTCATGTCTAAAAATGTGGCGTGATTGGAGATTTTTTTAAATTCGGTTTTTCGGGTTTAAATTTTTTGAAATCTAGAACTGTAAATTTTGAGTGAGAAATAGTTTTTTTTTGTCAGTTTGTTGTTTTTCATGTTTCATATTAAAGCATTTAGGTACCCTAAGTTACACTAGAGCTCTGATCTCGATTAGGTATTTAATGTAATTTGGAATGGCTTAGTATGGAGCTGATTTCCGTCAGCAAAAGGGTGACAGCTGTTCAGGCCACGATTCATAATGTAATAATGGAAGTTTCCATAGTAAGTGGTTTCATTATGATGAGAATAACTTCAAACATTATCCTCCCTCTTACTAACAACTTACTCTTTGCATCATTCATAGCAATTATTTCAGTGTAGCCTCTTCTACCTACCTAGCTCAGCATCAGAAAATTAGCCGCCTTCGAGCCGATTAATTATGGTTGAGTATCGAGGCAAATGAAACTACTCGAATTAGTTTTGATAAGCCTTTTATTAGTGGCTATTTACAATTGATTAATTTAAATCTTAGTGTACAATACCGTGGGCTGCAGGGTTCAGAGGTCGAGGTGGACTCAGTAGAGGGAAGCGTACCGGACGACGCGGGTCAGAGGTTGGTCGTTGTAGGAGTAGATCGGTCCCTGAATCGGCTGGACTTCGGTGTACTGAACGCTGGCGACGTACTTGGCGGGTGCAGGAGCCGCGTTGGTCTCTTCTTGCTTGTATTGTCCTTTAGTGTCTGCAGTAGTATGAAATTCGTTATTAATCAATATTTCATGTAGTTGATGCCTTAGTAGTTGGAATTACTTGACTGATAGATACTATATTTCCACTTCTCTTCGGAGATATTTGGTTGAAAATATTATAAAATATATCAGTGTTGATGACATAAAAAAAATCAGTCATTAAGGCTTAATTTCCTCTATTATAGTCTAATTTTTCATGTGTTGAAGGAAGATGAAATAAAGTTAGTCTGCAAGACTCGCAAGTTTGAGTTTTTGTTGCCAAGTAATTCAAGTTTCCCTCCAAAAATGGTGCTATCAAGCGAAAAAGTAGGCTCTATGGGCGATTTCTGTTTGTTTAAACCAAATAAATCCAAATAACCAATAAATTGATTCGCTAACAGCTGCAGTGATCTGAAACGTCTCTGTGAGTACGTAGACATCAAAAGGCTCATAGAGAGTGTAGACAAAAGGTTCTGCCCCTTGCGCCTCAAACAATTAAACAACGGCGTCGTGGACCAGCGCATTGTGCTAGATGACAAGACCTTTAAAAAAAGCACCTGTAAAGCTTAGTCAATATTATGCAACAGCTTGAAATCCAAAATGATGTTTATTGGAAAAATGATACGTTATATTACGTCGAATTAAAGATGTAAGAAAACATGACCCATAGACCGAATCTCTTATAGAGAATATTGCTTCATAATTTGCATATTCTGACGTGAATTCCTAATGTTACTGTTAAAATTAATCCTTGAGTAGGTAGTTCGTCTAAATTTTTTTTGTACATTTGATCTCCATTTTGTACTGTACAGAAAGAAAATTGGACAATCCGTTCCAGAGAAAAACGGAAATTAATTTTCGTTCATTTTGAAGTGCAACGTGGTGGCTACTTTTGAAACGAAAACTGGGACGTTCAGCATTGATATCCACTACAGTATTGTGCTTAATTGTCTCCTGAATTTCCTGTTTATAGACGATTGGAGTATAGAAGTATGTAAGATCTACCAGCCTCTTGATGGCCACAAGGATTGATTAGTCAATTCAAGGTGTATCAATCTCGATTATTGATCTGGTGTATAATCGTATCAGCTGATCTCTCCCGTTCTTGCTACAGCGCTAAAAGTTAATGCTCAGCCTTTCGAGGACGTCCGGAAGTGAAGTAATAAAGCAGTAGGAAGGGTATCTGGTCTGAAAAAAGATCTTTCCACCTTCGAAGATACAGAGAGACCTCTTCTTTTTGTGGAGACCTGGTTTTAAAGTCGGTTAAAAGTTACCTAAGCTCTTCAAGTTTGCATGCAATAGATTGTGGGGTAACAAATTCTGCGTAGAATTAACGGTTTCATTCAGAACAATAGTCACCTTGGAGATTTTCCCACTGGCTTCCCACCTAGAAAACCTTCTTCCTGCCATGTTCCTTCTGTACGTTTATATTGAATTTGTGGTCGAATTACGAGGTAGCACCATGGAAACGACCTGCAGCACTGAGCCCATAGTTTTCTTTAACTCCGGAATGGAGGCGTCAAGAAGGAATACCCCAGGTGATCTCGGAGGGTCCCAAATGGATTTTTCCAAGTTGAAACGTGACGAAGTTGAGGGGGTCGTGACGTACGTGACGTCTCAATTCGGAACGACTGTCTTCCCGCTCATTTATCATTTCCACCTTCCTTTCCTTGCCCAGTAGTCTGATCGTTTTAAAAGCCGGTCGATGCGCCGAAGCACAGATAAGGGACCTCCTGGGAACTACCCTCATTCCACAAGATGGGAAACAAGCAGCAATAACTTATGAGCCCACGAACTCGTAACGAGCTCATAACGAAGTCTGCTCCCGGCAAAATTTATATAGGTTCGACCAATCTGCCGGACCATACGTTTGTTTTCACTTACGGCGGGTCGTACAGCAAGTCAAAACGCAACAAATCGTTGCACAATGGTTTATTATTTTACAGTATATAGGTGTCTGCGTAAACTCCATCCATTCAATTATTACTACCTACTAGCAATAACATCTCTACCCAAGAGCTGTGCTAAGGAAGCCCATTCGAGTGACATCACATGAAACTCTATTATAGGAACCGGTTCTTACTGGCTAACTCTATTCAAAGAATTCGATCAGCTGAATTTTGAACGGAGATTAGGCCTACTTCAGTCGGTGAACAGTATATCGAATGAATTATATCGATATACTGATCAAATGATATATCGACAATGAGATATCGATACCCTCGATATATCGGAGAAAATGTATTGATATTTCGATATATCGGAAAATCAACTTGGAAAAACTAGTCGAACTAAGTAGGTAGGTCAGTTGGAACGTTACTAACATCACCTTGGAAGAAATATATCGATATACTCGACATATCGGAAGATCTACTTAGAAAATCCGGTTGAAGTTAGTATTCAACGTAGGTACTTCATAGGTCATGGTTTCAGAGCACAGGGTTTTTGGGGTTACAAATTTGGAGATAAAACAACCCTCAGGGGTTCTAAAAACATGTAAAATATCGTAGATACCCTCGGCCATTGCAATGTTAGATTTATAAATTGACAGGAGTATACTGTAGACATGGTCCTTTAATCTTAAAATAATAAATTGTTGTGAAAACCTTTTCACTTCGTATAGTAGGTAGTTTCAATCAAGACGAACTTAGAACTTTGGTTTTGGCTCAAGTCAGATAATTGAGCCCTAAGTGCAGGTGTAAACCATTCCTGTACACAATCATGTCTGAGCTGAAGTCAACAGTCTAAAATCAAGCCATCACGAAGGTTCCTACAAAATTTGAAATAAAATTACTTGACGTTTTACACAGGTAAAGGCGTCCCTCCTCATCCATTCATTTTAATATTAATTTTTACTTGTTGAAAAAAAGTCGCGATATTATCGGTAAATATATCGATATTGACCCACATCGATACAAATATATTGATGTATCAACTTAATCTATCGATATATTTCATATATCGATATATCGTTGCCATCCCTAGCGATGGTTGAACATGGATTTCAGAAAACTTTGGAATTTCAAAAAAGATCTTCATTTATGGAGTTCATCGAGTAGGACAAAATTGCAAAACGATGGATCACCAACAGATTCCCGCAGAGAGGAGGTAATTCTCACGAGACTGCGGATTGGCCACACACGGCTTACCCAAGGATACTTGATTTCTTCCAATTTGTGAAGTAATAAGATTGTCAACTCACAGTCCTACACCTCCTCGTCGAATGTCCATCTTTCATCGATCAGAATTCAACTGACATTCCTAGAAATCTGGACGCACTGCTGGGGAATGACTCGACCCACTTTAAGAAGCTGTTCCATTTATTGAAATCATCTTCGTTGTACCGCCAAATTTGAACGTTTTTTGTTTTATGATTGTAATTAGTAATACTCTCCACATTACGTATGGCTTCAATGGCCATAATAGTTGAATACGCCTTGTAAAAAAAAAAATCACACTCGTGTTTCTGATTTATTTCAAGTTCAACTCTTGAGTCCTCATGGGGTGCAAACCAAAATAAAACAAAAAATTAGGCTCCTCCAAAATCAAAATTTGTACTCACATTTAGGGTTTGGAGCTTTTAGAATTTTGGAAATGTGCGCGCGTGCTTAAACGCTTATTCCTTTGTACTACGATTTCTCAGTTCCTAAATGTCCAAACTTGAATTACTGATCCCTCATTTCATTTTTGTCAGCAGAAGGAACAGCGGTAGGAAAAAAAGCAGAAAAACGTCGAATAAGTCATAAGTCACGAAAAAATCATCCAATTTTGAATTAATTTCTGGACATTCCGAGTAGGCTCATAAATATACATTTCACCCCTAATATGTCACTAACTTGATTTCTCCCGATTTAATCTTCATTTTGCCTCAATTTGGGGGATAGCTAGAAGATAATCCTGAATAGTTGCTGGTGAATATCATATCTATCTCATCAACAGTAGAAATCTCGGAAGATAGTGAATATATTCTGGAAACCCGATGTGTTTCTCAAAATTGTTAAAAGAGTTCTCAATTGTGTGTGTTCAATAAAAAGTTCATTCTTGCAGCATGAATTAATGAGTGAATTTCCAAAGATATTTTTCAGTTGAAGCTCTGGATATATGGAATTTAAGAATTATATGAAGTAATAAGAGTTTTTTTTTCACTTTCCAGGAATCGTTTTAAAATGTTCCAAAATGGATTTCAGTGTAAATTTTTTTCTCGAAAAAGTCCATTCTAAAATTTTTGAGGCCATTGCAATAGTTAATTTTTTTGAAAATTCGCTGAAAACCAACAACTTCATAGATGATTTATTCTTTGTAAGGAAGCGTTACTACTTACCATTAGCCTACTTCTGGCTGTCTCAATTAAGTAATATGCAAAAGTGATATGTCATTTCATGCGAATTTATATAATTTCGCAATTAGTAATACCTAATGAATAAATAATTTTCGAAATATAAAATAGAAGGAAACCGATTATTATTGTATTTTCTCCGTGGTTTGTTCGCTAATTATATACCTGTCGAAGATTCTAGTGTAGTTGTTACCCAGACAATCACTTAATCACCTTAATGGAAACTGTTAAATTATTTGAATGTTAAAGTGGCTCGTAGATGTCCGGTTACCTACTACGCTTTCCGAAGAGCGTGCTTGAAGACCTAACGACTCCCTTAGAAGTAATTATCGCTGAACGAGGAGAGGAGGGAGCCATGAAAGAACACTGATTTGTATCCACCAAGGTCGGACAGGAGAAACCTTAGCCTCGTAGGATGAGCCCTTTTCCCCCCTGAAGGGCACCACTGTCCGTTTTGGTGGCGTCCGACCTAAATCCCTAAGGGCGAACCCCAGGCGGACATCAATCAAAGTAACCCCATTCCTTTTCCGACCCTTGGGAGAGAGTGAATGGATAATCGATTGTGAGGAATTGGGACAAGATTATAATGAAACCATTGATCAACATCTAATTTTGAGTAACTTTATCGACGAATAAATTGTTATCATTGGAGGGGACAAGGATGCTGATCGTTGAATAAACAAGCTATTCACTTCAATCTTACATCAACAAATACGATTGAATTCGATAAGCTTTCGCCAGAATGTTGCAAATACAAGAAATGCCAGTTCAATGCGAGTTCATTGATTTGAAAACTACAGGACGTCCTCGGGATATCGCATTCGTCTCCCACTCCCAGTTGTGGATTGTTCCATGGTATTTTGGTGGGGTTTGACAAAAAGCCTTTGATTTGTGGATACTTTCTTCTCTACCACAATGCCCCAGGGTGGATATAGACAGAGGAGAATTTGTATGGCACAATATAGTTTTACGCCATTTTTCCATCCAGCATTATTTATTTATTTATTGTGGAGGATGTCATTCCTCGCTGTAATGATTTGAGAGGAGAATGTTTGTTTAGAAGTAGGAACTGGAGCTACCATTTCTGTACTCTTCAAGAGGCTGTGCACCAGATTCCTGGAGAGAAGTCAACGTAAATTTTTGAACCCTTCCTGTTCAAGAAACTTGCATGGTGAAGAATCTACGAAAATTCGTTTTTCCATGGCCCAACGTATCCGAAATACGTTGGTAATCATCGTCGAATGAAGAAGGGTAGGTATATTCTATTTCGCGAATATTCCTAGTATTAGAGAGTGGTCAAAGGATATTCTCCATATTACGGGCTAGAAATCGTCTGAACAAAAGTCATTTTGTTGTGACTGTGAAAGACGTCTCCTCACTAGCCAGCCCATGCAAATTCACTGTCCCCCAACCTTTCATTAATCATTTTGCGCCGACACCCTAATTGATAATTAGCCCGGCGAAGTAGATTAGAGATCTTTCACGACCCCCTCACGGAATATCCAAGCATGGGTTGAAAAGGTCACAGGACTCTCCGATCTGAATCTTTAATGAACTTCGTCTCTAACTAGGATGATGAACTTAGTCTGATTCTTAATTCAATGAACTCACCGAACGATCCGTTCAATTAATTTATCTCAGGAGTCTTCCAATTCAACGTGTTGGTTACATCTCAAATTTTCTTTTGGATGTTCATCCTTGACTTCATTGCAAATCGTTGCAGGGTTTTTATTTTTCTAAATTTAAAAGTGAATTACTTGCCTTCTTGGGCGGGGAACGAGGAGACGAGCCTGAGTTTACCGTTGGCGTCCACTTTGGCCAACCTGATTGCCGGGTAAGCAGCTTCTTGGCGTTGAGGTTGAGCTGGAGCGACGTTCAACTGGGCAGGCCTGGGAGACTGAGCCAGGATGGCTGAAGGTCCTGCGGGTTTGGGAGCTGCTGCTTCTTGTCTATAATTATTGTTCATTTTGAATAAATATTTCGTTATAAATAAGGTGGTATCGGGTCCCTGCCAGGACAACATGAACCAGTGATTCTTATTCCAATAATGGATTGGTACCTAAATTACCATACTGAAGGGAGGTGTTGTAAGTGGTAGGTAGATTGCATGAATTTGCTAGAGCTCGGAAACTTTTCAAAAAAGCTTTTTGGAAGCATTTTTGGGATAAGCACCTGAATTTCTCGTAACAGCCTCGCTTGAGTTTCTGTTTCAAGTTGCCAATTACGTGCTTTGAATAAATGTTGGTATGTGGCTGATTACCTTGTAATTTCATACCTGGCATACTGGGATGCGGGGGCCGCAGGGTGAGCCAGGATCCTGGCAGGAGCTGAAGGGTTGGCCTCAGCAGCGGGACCTTCGGACTCTGATTCCTGCTTGAGAGGAGCCGTCGTGTACTCGACGCGCTGGAGACGACCATCAGGCAACACGATGTGGTACAGCCCGGAGTCCGATCCTTCCTCCTGCCTCAGCTGTGACATGATCTCTTCAACCTGAAATGTTGTGAAAGATGATTGTTGAACTAGGAAAGTTATTAACCGTCATATTGAGGGTTTGAAGAGTTGGTAAATTACTTCTTGTGAAGAGCGGTAAGTTTCCGAAAATTCATAATTGTTTCCTCTGTTAACTTAGGAGTGAACCCGATATCTGTCTGAGTCTGTTTCGGTTCCGCAATGGAAATAACGATCCGTAAAGGGTGCTCAAAAAGACAAAATATTTAGTCGCTGTCTCCGATAAACTTTTCCGACAAAGTTAGTTTGGAGGCTCCTTAGCGATTCTGTACAGACAGAAGGTTGATTGACGCTGACTCAAACTCAAAGAGAAGTGAGCTGGGGGTCACAACCCAAGAAAATTGGATCTGAAAGCAGAAACCGCGCTCTCAAGGAGTTCAAGTTTGCCGAAGAGCTAAGAATTCAGTTTCCATTGGATTAGCAAGGAGAAGGATTTATTGAACAAATCGTTTGACAGGATCCATCATTGTTTAGTTCAGATGTTTTTTACTAGTTGGTACAGAACTTGTAAGCAACGCTATAAACAATTTTTGTTTTCTGAAAAGAGCTTTTTTGTAGGATTCTGAGAGGAGTTGGGTGAAATGGGTCACGAATCTGCAATTTGTCCTCAAATTGTCATTTAATCATCCATCAACGGAATCTGTCCTCTCTTGTGTTTTAAATTTTCGGTGCCTTGTTAACTTTGTAGTTATGATAGATACAAGTTTAATTATTCTAAGTCATTGCCCCGACACGTTATATTGATAATGTGTAATTTACGCTCATAAATCGTTGGAACTGTCATTGATATCTTGAGAATTATTTTAATTATCAAACGTGCCTCTTAATCAAAGTTGGCATCCGCTGAATCGAAAATACATTGTCAGACATATTCTCCCTTCACTTCGCGTTGAGTCCACGCCGGAAATTTGATTTCACAAGAGACAATAAAACTTTAAACCGTTCCCTCGTTTTGTTTATGATAATTTTTGGGGCCTCGCATGTATTATTCAAGACGTTTCCCGCCTCGTGGAACGGTTTTCTTATTCAGTTGATCTGCTATAATCTCATGAATGTTTTGTGATTCCTATAACCCTCTTTGATTTGATGGGGTCCAGCGGTGTATAACATGGCTAACAAAGTTTTTCAGAGCAATCTATTCAATTTGATTCATACATTAAAATGTAATTGCATTCATAAGGGCAATCAGGCTCAGAATGAAGGGTGTATGACAAGAGTTATTGTTGCAAATACCTAAACCTGAGATGAGACCTACCTCTACAGATTGGTTCGAATAGAATATATTCACTTTTGCATTCTAATAGCAATCCTAATTCTAGAGCACAGATGGAAATCTAGAAATCTAGTTTTCTCTCTTCCCGTTATCAGACGTTGAGCTAGAATAATTCTTTAATTTCGCTCGGGGTTTTCGTGGTGGCCGACATTTACTCGAAATTGTAATCAGACTGGTACTGAAATGTGTTCAAAGTGTTTTATAGAAATAAGAGGAAAGTTGTTTGAAAATGTGGACTTCAAATTTTCTTCACAAGGGGAGGTCAGCACTCAGAGACAAGGATTTGAATGGACTATTTTCCCTACATTCTAAGAATGACAGCAAGCATTCAGGTGTTTTTAAACCGAGAAGTATTGGGCACGCATAAAGGGGGTTTATGAAACAACTGTCAGGAAGGCCAGAATCACCCCTATAATCCAGGATTTCCTAACGAAGGTGTTTCCATCCTATATTGTTATATGAAAGCAAGTTAGAGAACATTTTCAATAATTGATAACTCCCGACGAATTTTGGTTTATTATTTTCAACAATAAGCCTTTGGAATCGAGCAAGAAAAAAAATTTTAACCCCCCCCCCCCCCCCCTCAAAATTTGATGTTTTACGTTTCAAGGTACGTAGAATACGAAAATCGAATAAAAAAAATTCCGTCCGTCCGCCGTACGCGGCACTTTTCTTAGCAACACTGGACCGATTTGGTTCAAATTTGGTATATGGGCTCCATTTGGGGTCTAGTTGTGCCGCGAAGCTTTTGGTTGATGTCAGTCACTTCTAAGGGGTGAAAATTAAGGGTTGAAGTTTTCAAGAGTGCCCTAGCTCGAAAACTCTCGAAATAAAGGTATCGTTTTTTTCAACAATTTTAAATAGTATTGAATTTTAAAAAATTTTTGAGACCACCCGGAGCTCTGTAGGACAAACCGTTCGGTCCCGAAGCCATTGCTCAAAGCTCACTCAGCTGATCAGTGATCTGAAGAGTGAAGAAGATCTTCTCGAATGCTGGAGACGCCTGGAAGATCACTGATCAGCTGAGTGAGCTCCGAAGCCATTTTCAATCCTATTGAACGCAGGAAGCTGAAATTTGAGAGGGAAGGTCAAGGGAGAATACAGATGGTGGTAGGTGCTATTGATGGAGAACCAGTGATCTATACAGAAGGGTGATCTATACAGAAAATAATAAACCTTTGAGCAATGATTTGCAGCGTTTTACGTAAATCTCATATCCAAAATCATAATTAGATAAAAATCTAGTCAAGTCTAAAAGTGAAAACTTCGCAGAATTCCACGTAACTTATTTCGATTCGAGGATGGTATTCCAATGGTAGAATTATAGACATGTTAGGCAGATAAACTTGATGCTGCCTAAAAATTTAGCACAAGCTGGTAATGTGTTTACCCTGGTTACTCAAACAAGGTGTGGGTATGTGCTTGCGACGGTTTCTGAGCTTTGCTCTACCTTTGGGAACCAAAAAACCACGAAACGTTGGCACTTTTTTCAATTTTTTCTTATAGGTCGATAATGCATTCGACAGAAAATTTTACTCATGCCAAAGTTGACTAGCGTAATATTCTGCGTTGAATGATCTTATCCAGAAGTTGAAATAGGTTGAGCAGTTCAAGAACAATCGGGCGCCATATATTAGCAGTTTTTTCCAACTTGGATGACACAACACCTGTACCTGAATAGAACATATTTCTACTGTCGAAGTTGCATAGGATCAAATTGTGCGTTAAGAGAGCATCTAAATTATAAAATTCAGTCCTACGCAGAGATAACAATAGGATACGAATAAAATCACTCGCGATGAGATTTTTTTATGATAACAATAGGAACTCAAAAGTAATCGTATGGAATTCTTGTTCGATTTTATTTTCAATAATAAGCCTTTGGAATCGAGCAAGAAAAAAAAATTTTAACCCCCCCTCAAAATTTGATGTTTTACGTTTCAAGGTACGTAGAATACGAAAATCGAATAAAAAAATGTCCGTCCGTCCGCCGTACGCCGTCCGCCGTACGCCGTACGCGGCACTTTTCTTAGCAACACTGGACCGATTTGGTTCAAATTCGGTATATGGGCTCCATTTGGGGTCTAGTTGTGCCGCGAAGCTTTTGGTTGATGTCAGTCACTTCTAAGGGGTGAAAATTAAGGGTTGACATTTTCAAGAGTGCCCTAGCTCGAAAACTCTCGAAATAAAGGTATCGTTTTTTCACCAATTTTAAATAGTATTGAATTTTTAAAAATTTTTGAGACCACCCGGAGGACAAACCGTTCGGTCCCTGCGAGTACTTGAAGGTTTTCCTTCGATAAAACAGAATCATGAGTGTGAATCACAAAAGAGGTCTAATCTCCATTCAAATTTTATCTGACTAAAATGCGATCGCTGTTCATTTCTTCGATTTGTATACAGTTTTGCCTTCTGCGTAACCAGTAATCAAATTTCCATAAGAAGCTCTCTATTTTTCCAATCGAGTGTGAAGCGTTTAGTTCTTTTTAATAAACTTGATTGTGAAGGTGTGAAGCCAGTATGGTGTGGTAGGTAGTACCTAGCTGGTAGGTAAAAAAAAGTTGGTAGGTAAAAAACGGTTGGTGGGTAAAAAACGCTGCAAATCATTGCTCAAAGGCTTCTTCACTCTTCAGATCACTGATCAGCTGAGTGAGCTCCGAAGCCATTTTCAATCCTTTTGAATGGAAGTGCTCTTCCAGGCGTCTCCAGCATTCGAGGAGATCTTCTTCACTCTTCAGATTACTGATCAGCTGAGTGAGCTCCAAAGCCATTTTTACTCGTATTGAATGGAAGTGCTCTTCCAAGCGTCTCCAGCATTCGAGAAGATCTTCTTCACTCTTCAGATCACTGATCAGCTGAGTGAGCTCCAAAACCATTTTTACTCCTATTGAATGGAAGTGCTCTTCCAGGCGTCTCCAGCATTCGAGGAGATCTTCTTCACTCTTCAGATTACTGATCAGCTGAGTGAGCTCCAAAACCATTTTTACTCCTATTGAATGGAAGTGCTCTTCCAGGCGTCTCCAGCATTCGAGGAGATCTTCTTCACTCTTCAGATTACTGATCAGCTGAGTGAGCTCCAAAGCCATTTTTACTCCTATTGAATGGAAGTGCTCTTCCAGGCGTCTCCAGCATTCGAGGAGATCTTCCTCACTCTTCAGATCACTGATCAGCTGAGTGAGCTCCGAAGCCATTTTCAATCCTATTGAACGCAGGATGCTGAAATTTGAGAGGGAAGGTCAAGAGAGAATACAGATGGTGGTAGGTGCTATTGATGGAGAACCAGTGATCTATACAGAAGGGTGATCTATACAGAAAATAATAAACCTTTGAGCAATGATTTGCAGCGTTTTTTCTCTCGTGACAAATCTTTTAGAACGCCCATTTATTCGAACTTACGGCAATTTATTCGGGGCCCGACCTGCCTAGATATCTGGGTGCAGTAGTCCAAGGGGGTACGTATTTATCCAGGATTGTAAAAAATGTAGTTTATGACTCACCGGAGACTGGTAAATTTATATTGGTGATGGAGTATCTACGCTGATTCATTGTGACATGAATATTTATGTCGTTTTGTGCTGAGTAGGTGGTCCAAATGAGGCGTAAATTTCATAATGTATACTCGAGAGCTAGCTTTGGGTTGCTGACATCATAGCAGGACTGAATCTTATAAATGCGATAGAGTACCCATTGTTTGTAGAAGAAAAACACAGGATTATCTGACTGAAGTATTAAATGGGTTTGCATTTAATTGTTCGATCAAATTCACCTCTTTACCCCCTTCATGTTGTATCGATACCAATTTTGTTTGTTGAGAGAGAATGAAGGTGCATTGTAATGAATGAAGTTTTAAATTCGAATATTTAATTATTCGGTCAAATTTACCTCTTTTCCCCTCATGGGTGAAATTTGCGGCATCGTTTCAGTCACAATCCGTCATGGAAAAAACATCCGATTTCACCTCACAAGGAAAATTCATGTCAAAAGCTCGTTATTAGGGACATGTTACTCGTCGGTTTTCCACCGATTTCGATTTATGCCGAAATTTTATGCTGACTACTCGGCAATAAAAATAAAGAAACCATGTTAAACGTGGTAACGCTTTTTTGCGGACAACATTTTAGATTGACTCCAGCGATAAAAAATCTTCAAATTTAAAAAAAAATTTTAGTTGGAAATGTTGATAATGAAGGTACTTATGTAGGAATCGTACTGTTTAATGCGATGTGGATCTACCTTCAATTTTATTGAAAAAAGGGATCGTCATCTGGATTTTTGAGTGCGCCAATACTCTTTCAATTCAGAAAACGAGAACAATGCAAAATTGCGTCACTTTCATGGAGCCAATTAGTACTACAACCGAATAGTTTGAACTAACAATGAATCATGTACGATGGTAGCAAAGAGCAAGATGGTAGCAAAATACCCACTGGGAAGTTCATTGAAATTTCTACGGTCTAGGATCGAAGAAAAGTCTAGGAATTGTGGGGTTCCCAGGTAACCCCTTACGTATACAACAGAAACATGTGATGGGTTTATTGGGAAATTGCACCTTCTCTTTCATATTTTGTTTCGACAAAGTTGCTCAAAAAAGCTGTAAATTATTACACAAAGGTTTATTATTTTTTCTGTATAGATCTTCTGCAAAGATCAGTGCTTCGCCATTGTCACTATTTTTTTAAACCTACTAGCCATAGGTAGGCACTACCTACATGTTACCTTCACACCTTCACAATCAAGTTTATTTGGAAGAAATAAACGCTTCACACTCGATTCGAAAAATTGTAGTGTGGTTCCTTCTTATGAAAATTCTGATTTATCTTGAGTCCGACCCTTAAGTACTCGTAGGGAGCGATCGGTTTGTCCCACAGAGCTCCAAAAAATTTTAAATGCAATACTATTTCAAATTGGTTAAAAACAATACCTTTATTTCGAGATTTTTCGAGCTATGGCACTTGAAAATGCCAACCCTTAGTTTTCACCTCTTAGAAGTGACTGACATCTACCAAAAGCTTCGAGGCACAACTAGACCCCAAATGGAGCCCATATACCAAATTTCAACCAAATCGGTTCAGTGTTGCTAAGAAAAGTGCGGCGGAAAAATTTGATATTCGGATTCTAAGTACCTTGAAAGGTAAAACATCAAATTTGGGGGGGGGGGGGGGGGGTAACTTTTTTTCTTGCTCGATTCCAATGGATTCAATTTATTGTTACAATTATGTACTTGTTTTATTTCTGGAACTTTTGTGGGGATTTCAGACATATTGTTAGGTAAGTACCTGGTCTGGTGATACGTGTTGCTTCAACTGCGGCGCTGGGGGCAGCACGAAGTAAACGCCTCTAGGATTGTCGGCAGGCGCCTTCTGGAACAGCGGCGCTTCCCCCAGAACGGTGGACACCAGAGCGGCGAGAGCTAGAAAGGTTTTCATGGCTGATGATGTTTTCTGTCAGCGGACTGAATGGCTTGACTGGATGACAGTTCCAAGTATTTATACACGTGGATGGTTTACCTCCGCGGACTTACGAGGGTGGGATCTGAAGTATCGCCGCCTTGGCCCAGTCCTGCAGTGTCATCACAGTCCATCAGTATTCCTCTGTCATTTTGCCTCGCCTCCGTTTTGGGCCTATCGTCTTCATGTTGTGAATATCATGTATACTTGTTGAGCAAGAATCCTCCATTATCTTGCGCCAGTTAGGTGTTAATCGATATAGAATATTAAGGTGAGTTGAAAATTGTAGGAAACAACTGATGAAACAATATTATGATGTTCTGGTTCCCAAAAAATTTTCTCTGAAAATTTTACGTCGATAAGCAAGGCTACTCACAGGCTTTTACTATAACAGTTGTTGAAACATTCCAAGCCCGTCGACGATGTAATTCAAAGAGGATCGTCTTGACTAAAATGCGATCAGAGTCTGCCCTTGATTTCCTAGCTATACGCATGACACAAAGAATTGACGTATTGACTGATGGGCTATTGTTTTCTAGTTGGCCACTTGAATAAGAAGAAAACGTCTGCCAAGTGGGTGTGGCACATAGCTTCCTCGTATCCATAACCCGATTATATAGATGATCAGATGCATAGTTGTTAATCTCAAAACACCAATCTCTAAGTACCTTCCCCTACCCTCATAGGGGACCATCTACACGCTAATCTGGACAGTCCTAGAAAATTTCATCAAATTCGGATGAAAAATTAAGTGAGTAGATGTATGTGATTGGATCAAAAAAATACTTAGCCTAGGCTGGGATTCGAACCCGCGACCCCTGGGGGACAGTTGAAGTTACGGCTGTTACAAGTAATTCACGTTTGCGCATGCGCAGTCGCTTCTATCAGTCCGGGGATGATGATTTTCATAGGGGACTATCTACAACCTAATCCACATTATCCCTGAAAATTTCATCGAAATCGGGTGGAAAATGTGGAAGTTATGGCCGTTACAAGGGAATTCACGTTTGCGCATGCGCAGTGGCTACTATCAGTCCGAAGGTGATGATTTTCATAGGGGACCATCTAAATACTAATCTGTAACATCCCTGAAAATTTCATTGAAATCGGGTGGAAAATGTGGAAGTTATGGTCGTTACAAGGAATTCACGTTTGCGCATGCGCAGTCGCTTCTATCAGTCCGAGGATGATGATTTTCATAGGGGACCGTCTACACACCAACCCGCACAATCCCTGAAAATTTCATAGAAATCGGACAATAACTTCGTATAGTTATGCGCGTTACAAGGAATTCATGACAGACACACAGACAGACAGACAGACAGACAGACAGACAGACAGACACACAGACAGACAGACACGGAACCAAAATTGTTCAGAAAGGTCTGAAACGCAAAACGCGAGTGGAAATTTTGATTTTGGAGAACTTTTTTTTTTCTTCCTTGAAAAGTGAAAACAAAGCTTCCGCTACCTTGGTAGACTCGGAAGCAAAATTAAAGGTTTGCTTAAGTGTGGGGTGATCAGCCCTTGTAGAATATCAGAAAAGTTCTCCAGAACAACGATAGGCAGCTTCCACAGGAAATCATGATGTAGGCAGATCCTGGAAGATGGACAGTTTTCCCAGGTAACCTCAACCTTTGGTGTTTCCACAGTTTTCAAGTGAAAAACACCGAAAACTTTATTTGTTAGTTGCTTCTCATAAAACTTGTTGAGATTAAAGGAATTTTGAGGTTGAGTGACCCACGGAACAATAAATGAATTCGGAAAACGAAGTTTTGTGAAGCAAATAATGGCTGATACTTAGATGAAAATCAGCAAACAAATGCCAAAAGATGGCTGCCACACCGGACTCCAATAACTATGCAAAGTTGTCCTGAAGACAAGTCCTCAAGGTGCAGGGTGTCCAGCGACCTGGAAAACCGGGAATACTCGGGGAATTTTCCCGGAAACCCTGGAAAAAGCCCTAGTGCCAAAGTGGGTAGTTCCAGCAGTCTGAGGGGGAAAATACTCACACTTCAAAGCTTGACTCAGTAGGTAGTAATTTTATTCCGTGGAACTACCCACCATAGATTGGATGTGTCCTCCAACGCAAAATGTAGGCAATTTCCAAAATGCCGGGAAGCGCCCAATATGAGATTTTTATGCAAAACTACCCGAATGGCTATTTTTGATGAATTTTGATAAATATAGCTACGAACTTTATTTTGTTATTTCCTATCTTATTTTAATGTTTCACGGTTCAAGCCATCGTACAGTATGGCCAATTACAAAAAAATAATTGGTATAACCTAAGTTTTTTTTTCAAATATGGATGTTCCAATTGTAGAAATATTGGAAAAACATAATACATAAAATATAGATTTCTATAAAAACAAGACTTTTATATTTTTGTTATTGAAATTTATAATGCCACTGAAATTGCTTAATTTTTTTAGACAATTTGCTGGAAGTGTTCAAGACCAGCTGCTAATAAATTAATGTTAACCCGCACAGTGTAAATTTCTCCTCAACTAGTCTGATTCTGGTTACCTACCTAATTTATTTTCATAATGAGATTTTTAAATTGTAACACAATAGGTTTTGTTCGGAGATCTCACTTAAATAGTAATTTACCTATTTGAGAATCTATTACTGTTTCATTCCATTTTCTATGATTCCTAGTTCGAGTACATGGAGCACAATGTGTCATACATTTCGAGTACATTCATAATAAATTATTGGAGTAATTGAAGACATAGGTAGCGCTTTTCCCATTCTTGATTTAGTATGTTGCTTCCGAGTCCATCAAGGAAGCGGAAGCTTTGTTTTCACTTTTCAAGGTAATAAAAAAAATTGTTCACCAAATCAAAATTTACACTCGCAATGTACGTTTCACACCTACAGCATTAGTTCTCCTTTCCCCCGCTAGGGATAGTAAAGCATTTTTCCCTTGAATCAGCTGCATCGCATTATCTCAAGCTTTACCAATATAGGTAACTGAGCTTATCTCATTTGATTCAATGGAAAAAACGCTTTACTATCCCTAGAGGAGGAAACATGAACTAATGCTGCAGGTATGGTTTAGACGCTCGTAACAATTTTGGTTCTGTGTCTGTCTGTCTGTGTAACTATGTAACTAGCTATACGAAGATATTGTCCGATTTCGATGAAATTTTCAGGGATTGTGCGGGTTGGCTTGTAGAAGGTCCCCTATGAAAATCATCACCCCCGGACTGAAATAGCTGCTGCGCATGCGCAAACGGGGATTCCTTGTAACAACCACAACTTTAACTCCACATTTCCACATTTTCTCTTCTATAACATCCACATTTTCCATTCGATTTCGATGAAATTTCCACGTATCATATGGATCAAACAATCTCAGGTGGAAACTAACCTTTGAAGGGGTCGTTTCTCTCGAGCAAACCAACAAGTTTCGATGATTTAAATGTTCATTCACGACTTTTTCGAACATGCGAAGGTGAAAACTAGACTTCGAAGTGGTTGTTTCTCTCCAGTAAACCAACAAGTTTCGATAATTTCAACGTTCATTCTCGACTTTTTCTAACAATCGAAGGTGAAAACAAGCCTTTGAAGTGGTCGTTTCTCTCGAGTAAAACAAAGAATTATGTGCTACCTAATATTTACGTAATTTTACAGAATTAAATTTATACCGCACATCCTGCTATGAACTAAATAAGCATGATAAAATCTTTGCATGGATGTATAATAACAGAGGGCTCTCCCTAGAGCGTAGAAGATTTCTATGGTGAAAACGTTGATAAGGTGATAACTATTGACGGTGATAACTATTGCTAGAAAAATACGGCAGGGAATGAAGTATGTTCATACAATCGTATTAATGTTGATTATTATAATCTGAAAAAAAATCATCCAATCGTGAAAATCATATTGGAATATAGAAATCTATTAAGTAATTCTCTGGGAGTAATTTTTAACAGCCCACTCAAATTGGTAGACGTTTTTGACATGCTGCACGAATACAAATTTTCCTTCCCTTGGTGTCGAAGAACCTGGGCGTGACTGTAAAAGGCATTCAAGAGAAAAAAAAATGTATGATTAAAACCGTTGTCCTGTGTATTTTTTTGAGAAACTTTCCTCTTGCTCAATAATTCATCCTGAGAGATTTTCCAAGTACCAACCAAATGTTTCCCGTGTCCAGCCCTGTACTATAGTTTCACGAACTAAATCATTCGTAATGGAGTTGTGGAAACTCCCGTTTCTTGCTGCATAGTTTTTATCTAAACTTTTTCAGTTTTCCTAACCCAGTATCTTCTTCTTTTGCAGGTGAGTTCCCTCGGTGTTTCCTCCGAAAACGTATCAGTAAATCGTAAGTAGAAGTCCAGAGGATACCAACCTGCTTGTCCGAGCCATGAATACTTGAAGGAGTCGTATCATAGCGCCTTTTTTCGGCCGGAGGGTTGTTTTCTGTTTACACATTCATGTTACCACCCTCGTACATCTAACTTACTGCTTCTCCCTTCCCCCCCCCCCCCCCAGGTACTTCCACCCTTCCTAATGGCAAACTAAATAGAGGTAGATATATCCAAGTCGGTACATACCTAATTTCGCTTCCATTTTCGTATTTCTTTTAGTTTAATTTCATTAAAGTAATTTTTTTCCTTCAAATTTTGTTTTTTAAGTTTTCAACTGATTCATTGAACACTAGTAATGGGACTTTTACGCCTTGGGTTGGGGAAAGTTCTACTTCTGTACTGAGGAGCATCTTATACTGTGCGATCTCAGTGGTTAGTTCTTTTCTCATAACACAAAAATAGTTGCCCCAAAGACTTGATGACACGCAAGGTTCTATCGGCAAGGTATTTTCGCCTTAGTCTTCTTAGTCTATAATGATAAACATAATCTCTAATTGCTTTACAGGAAATATGTAAATTAATTTTCCTCAATTTTGGTCCACTCAACACTGTGGATTTTAAACACTCACTGTCATGTTACAGAGTTTACTAGTAAAATTCAATTGAAACACGACTGTGAATCTCCATCAACTGAAAGTTGGGATATTGGAGTTGGAACAACATTGCGTTGTCAAATATCTGTCTTCAACAATTGTTGTCCTAATATACATACATAATGAACTGTATGATTGTACTTACGTCGCCCGACCGTGGGGGACCCGGGTTCGATTCCAGGCCGTGAAATAACATTTTTTTCTTCTAATAAATTTACGTGTTTATCTACGATTTGCCTGCTTTTCGCAGGATTTTCAGCTAGTTATTAACAAAAACCCCAATTTGTGGCTGAACGGGAAAAAACCTATGCTGATCTATTCAGAGAGGCGAAATAATTGTTTGTTCTGATCTTCTTGATCTCTGGGAATTTGAGTTTTTAAAAAAACCGACTGTGAGATTTCTTTCTACCATTGAAATTAGTGAGGTGCACTCAACGATCGTTCCTAGTGGCGAAATCCAAGACATTGAAATAAGGAATTTCTTCCTAGTTTTTGTTAATTTTGCTTCCTAGTTCCTCCGTGTCATTAATGGTACTAATTAGGAGTAAAACTTTTTATCCTGTTTGTTCAATAGTAAAATTCTATAGATTTAAATAGGGGGAAAACCTAAATATACATTTGATAATTTTGGGCTTCATTAATTTTATTACCTCAAACTAAGTAGGTGCGTTGTAATTTTTTAATTAAGGTAGCGGAAGCCTTGTTTTCGCTTTTCAAGGTTGGAAAAAAAAGTTCTCCAAATTCAAAATTTCCACTCGTTTTACGTTTCAGACATTCCTGAACAATTTTGGTTCCGTGTATGTGTGTGTATGTATGTCTGTCTGTCATGAAATCCTTGCTACAGCCACAACTCCCACATTTCTCATCCGATTTCGATGAAATTTTCAGGGATTGTGAATCATCACACCCGCACAGAGAGTATAGCTGCGCATGCGCAAACTTGAAATCCTTGTAACAACCATAACTTCTTCATTTTCCAACAATATTCAGAGATTGTGCGGGTTGTCTTCTACATGTCTCACCCGATTTCGATGAAATTTTCGGGGATAACGCGGGTTGGCGTGTAGACGTTCCCCTAAGAAAATCATAGCCCCCAGACTGATAGTAGCGATGCGCATGCGCAAATGTGTATTTCCTTGTTACAGCCATCACTTCTTCTCGTACATTTCCCATCTCATTTCGATGAAATTTTCAGGAATTATGCGAATTGGGGTGGAGATGGTCCCCTATGAAAATCATGCCCCCCCCCCCCCCCCCAATTGAAAGTATTTCGTGCGCATGCGCAATCGTGAAATCCTTGTAACAACCATAACTTCTTCATTTTCCAACAATATTCAGAGATTGTGCGGGTTGACGTGTAGACGGTCCCCTATAAGGGTTGTGGAAGGTTCTTAGAGATTGATGTTTTGAGATAATCTACCATGCATCGGATCATCTATACAATCGGGTTACGGATACGAGGAAGCTATGTGTCACACCCACTTTCTTAATTTTTTCAGGAGGTATCTAAATAGTGATGAAATTCTTATTCTTTGAAGAAAGTTGAGACATTCATTAGCTCTTTGCCTAGTCCTATTCGACCTGTTAACGAACATAGACACCGGTTCCTAGTTATTCATCTGTTCGCTACGAATTTATCTGGGTACGTTGAGTGGTGAAGCGTTGAAACGCTTGTCAAAATGACAGATTCTGAAATTACTCCGGCCCGAGTGACCGAAATGCGGATGAGGTATGACATGTCCTTCCACATCCTGGTGTAATGGGCCGTGTGATATTATCGCCTGGAGGATCCACCAGCGACCTTATTATCCCTGTCAACTCTAATCCCAGTTAGTCCTTCACACCGAGCAGGGTTATTCAAATTTTGCTCTGTCGTAGGTCAAAGAATTTACGATTTGATTAACCGGTTGATTACAATACCCAACGCTCATTTGTTACAAATACCCTCATTTTCCTAAAACATCAGGTTTTCATAATTTAGTCGCCCGATTTTCCTCCATTGTGGAACATAGTTCAAAGTTGGTTCCAGAATAGTTGGTGATGAATTTTTAGCAATTTAATCAGCAGGGGATTTACTTGTCGTGTTATCGTTTCTAATTGTAGAAAACCATCAAATTGATAGTAAACTGTATGTTTCATATCAAAGGATTCAGGTATTTATTAGTGTTCATCTTAGAATCAACAGTTTTGACGTGTCCACGTAGCTTTACTGCCCACCCGACTTGACAGACCTTTCCTGTAAATAGCAGTTGCTACAAAATTGCCATTTTGTCTTTCTGCGAATCACAAATTTTAGATATTTTGACCGATTTATCAACAAACACAACTGAAATGAAATGATACACGAAATCCGGTGCAAATCATACAAAACGCTTTCAGAATGTGAGTTGAGAATTTTTATCCAATCAAAACCTCTAAATTTGTGTTCCACTGATTCCTCATTATAGAAGATGAATAATTGAATAACAATCTTATTCACTCGTCGGGACTAAAACTCCACCTTCTACGAAATTTGCAAAGCCGTGTACGTCCATAATGACGAAATGTCTCTAAAATGGCGAGTTTTTTTGGAAGTTAAATCAATGATTATCCCCACTGATACGCAGATTCGTCCCGCAACTCTAATAAATCCGAATAGAAATCCTAGTAAAATGGAAGATAAAGTTGTCTGGTAATCGGGGTTGAAATTCGTGTAATTTTTTCGAAAATGGGACATACATGGTTTTGGAGGTTTACTGTCGATATTTCCCCAGATGTTTGCGGTAGAATGGAAGGATACGATATTCAGGATACGTAAGGAGGAGGAATGACATCATTTATGAGCCACATGGACGGACAATATGGCTAACCCAATCTCGGGAGTGACATCAGCGCTTTGCCAGAGACTGAGAACAGAACAGTCACGCAGGAGGCAGCACGTGTCTTCCTTCGATGGGCCTGAAGGATCAGATGTAGTTGGCACGAACTTTTTATAACGACTCCAGGAACTAGGGGTGGGTAGTCTCAATTCGATCTATTGATTTTTTTAAAAAAACTATAATTTCGTGTCAATCGGGATTCGGTCAAAGACTGAGAGACCTCGTCGAGTATGATTTAGGTTATACTCAGTTGGTCCCTCAAAACGAACGAATCTTCAAGTGGTAAGGAATGTGGTTTTTACTTTTTTTATACTCATAGATACTCAATCTTTTGACTGTCAATCCTCTCTTGGCAATCCATGGTAAAATTGGTTTGGTCTTTGGGAACCCCGAATCTTGAAAGTAATAAGAAAATCAATTCTGCCATTTGAAAGTTGTAAGTACAAAATTGCACTTAAGTGCGCTTAATGTTCTTATTCCCTTTTGTAGGGTTCGCCATCAGGTGCTGAATTTTCGTTATTTTCGTTAAAATAGTCGCGCGAGTTTCACGTTGCTCGCAACGTTGTGATATAGCCCTTTCCCCGCAGAAAACATTTTTACTCTGCGTTTTTTATTTAATGTTTTAACTTGTTACTGATGTTTCTTATTCCAATGATGTATCATCAGGTCTAAACGTGTTGGATTCTCCGTGTTACCTAGTTTACATCCATTTCAGTACTTCTTAAAAACAGTATTTTTTTTTAGTAACTTAACTTATTAATTTACTTAGATATTCAATGTATATTTAAGATGTGGTAAAGTAAACATGACTAAATTTCGGGCTTAGCGTCCATAAAAAAAATTAATAAAAAATAAATGCAAAATTGGTTTACTATTTCAATTTTTATAGAGCATTAATTAAAAACCAAAATTCAAATTTATATCTTTAATATAAGCCACATTTTGTTCTCATTAATTTGATGTAGGGCGGTTATTTACATGTGCGTGCTCACCTTGTACCGAGAAAAAAAAATCTGGCAATTTTCAGGTTAAAGGCTACCAACCGAAGTTTTTTCCACTTGCGAAATCGAAAACTTTGATCTAGCTTTCTCAGTTTTTTGTAACCTTTTTTCCATTCCATACCAACGAAGAAAACCGGCATTTTGCCGAGATAGCGTAGTTGCAAAATTTCGTAGGGGCGAAATTTCGTATTCTTGACGTAAAATTCAAATTAAGCGCACTTGAAAATGTTCCTGTACCAGTTTTCAGTTCGAAATTCCATTTAGTTTAGCAGCATTTTCATGAGGAAATGCCGTCCTCACTTGTGTTGGCTTGAGAGCCGGTCAACAGTATAGAAGTCACTAGGCTAAAGGAATCTTTCGATAGAGCGCGTTGCGATCACTACAATCGAGGACATCAAAATAAGGTAATGAAGCATTTTGCTTCCGAGTCTACCAAGGTAGCGGAAGCTTTGTTTTCACTTTTCAAGGTTGAAAAAAAAAGTTCTTCAAAATCAAAATTTCCACTCGCATTTTATGTTTCAGACCTTCCTGAACAAATTTTGGTTCAGTGTCTGTGTGTCTGTCTGTCTGTCATGAATTCCTTGCCACCGCCATAACATCACATTTTTCATCCGATTCCGATGAAATTTTCAGGGATTATGGGTCGGCTTGTAGATGGTCTTGGTAGGCTTTTTTTTGTTATTTTCCTGCTCCTTCGAGTATCGTTGCGTTGACGTCCTCCACAGTTCTGATGTAGCCCGGCAGTCTTGAATTCGCAAATCCCGTTTTTTGAAAGACTCCCTAATTCTTAAGGAAGCTGTTCTGGGAGTTCGTACTTCAAAAATATTCACCAAACAGAAAAAATTTAAAAGATATCACTCAAATACACTATTGATGTAAGGTTGACCCCTATAATGCTGAGCTATGCTAAGAAGGTACTGTTTGGAAAATCCGAAATTCCGTACCACCACCATTTAATCGTGTGACGCGTCATGGCCATTTTGTGCTTGTTATGTTGTTTATAGTTTCATAAATTAATGATGTCGATTTAAAAAATGTTGAAAACACAATCATGATTCATTTTGGGTTTGAAGATGATGACTTGCCGTTCCTCGCGGCTTCTTGTCCAAAAGGCCTTTAATTACTCGTATGCACCAATTCACCTCGTCCGGCTCCATTTCCTCCTTTCCCGCTTTTACTCCGATCTTCGCCGCTCAATTTAACAAATTGGTTTTAATTACGGCTAATGAAAACTGCACTGGCGCTCCTTCCTCATGTAGGTATCGATCCGTGTGCTGCCTCCCAGGTGAGAGAACGCCTTATCTTGATATTGTTACATTTCCAGGAACCGAATTCCTTATTATTACAACGAAGCCTCGTCGATATTATCGCAGTACTTTATAAATTTGGAGTTCGTTCGGAGTTACAAACTGTAGAATAATGTGATAGTGGACCTGGAATAAGATGACCTAATTTGAGGCTATTGGTAACTACTATGGAGAAACTTAGTGAAAGACCTTCATAGTTGAAGCGTTCCATTCAAGATATAACAAAGGGAATGATAAATAACGAATTAAACCCCATAGAGTTGAACTGGGAGGTTTCATGAAGCCACAAATTTAAACTTGGTCGACAATAAACGGATACCTAGAAGAGCCCTTGAACAAACTTACTGTGCAGTTAGTGATAACATAAATCCTTGCATTGTCATTTGGAACTCCAGAAAGAAATTAATTGAAAATCTACCAAGATATTGCTTGTTCTATCTTGATAACATTTTAAGGCGTTGTGCGGGTCAACCTCGAAGCAGTTACTTGAATTTTATCGGAGGATGACACTCGTACAAAGTGTGTTTAATTGGGAGTAATAGAAGTCAATCAACATCCAATGTCATCTAATACTTTGGTATAGGATTTTACAGTTTGTATGAAACCCACTCATTATTATTCTTGGTTGTCTCTCGATGCCAAGGCACGTAGGTACGAGATGTAAATAATATAATACTTAGATGAGGAATCCCTTCAACTTCACTCATCCTAGAGCGTCTTCTGAACCAATCGAAGTTATTGGCAGAATTCCACAGATCAGCTGTGTGGGCGATACAAAAGTGTGTCTTCTTGGAATCAATAGAAGTTAACCAACATCTGTAATCTAATAATCCCGTAAAGGATTTTACAGACTCTGTATGAAACCGGCTCATTAGGCCAAGCAAGATGTAAATAATACAATACAGAGATGAGGAACCCCTCAACTTCACTCATAGTAGAGCGCCTTCTAATGGCGACTCAAAATGATTAGGTGCAAATCTGTGTAAAGACAGATCAGCTGTGCGGTCAATGAACAACAAAAGCGTCAACTTCTCTTCTGTTCAACCTCGGGAACTGAAATTCAGTATGAACTGGAGCTGTAGCTGTGAGCGATAGGGCTGAGTTTTCTCCAGTTCACAATAGCTCTGAAATTTTTTTCTCTTGGTGATCACAGGAAGTCATAGGAACGAGCTTAGTAATGTCAAATCAGCTGTGACTAAATCAAGTTAGTTGTCTTAAGTGACATTAGTCGACCAATCAAATCGACTTCTCTCCTGTTCATCCTTGATCGATTAAATTCAGTAAAAAGCCTCTTGGAAGTGGAAGGAATGAATTCATGCTGAAGGTTAAAAAATAATATGTTATCATGTTAGTTGGATATTATCCTCCTTGCAAATCAGGAAATATATAGAGATTCTCTGTCAGGTTGGTTATAGCCGGAGGCTCTGACATATCCTGAATACCACGCATTTCTCTACTTGCTATCTTTTCACACGGATTTGTCCATTTGTTGATTGCCTATTGTGGATGTCCCTAAACAGAAACCATCAATAGTTCAGGTATTCATAATACTACTCGAGTCGTGTGTCCTGCTCTCCAAGGCCTCATTCCTAAACATCTAGTCCAAGGACGACCTAACACTCCGTGGTCGGTGTCGACGAGTTGTGAGTTATAAGGTGAATATAGTCTTCGATTAGACCCCCATCATTTACCGAGGACCTACAGTTGGGATTCGTATCCTTCCCTTTCACTTCCCAAACCGAGTATCTTCCTGAATAGCGAAGTTGCTCTTCCAGTCGTGCTGAGGTCAATGGAAGAGTCTGTGAATACAAAGCAGTTCAACTCGCCCCACTCACTACCAACTGTCTCCTACTCTACTACACCGGGGAACAATTGAGCTGGGAGTGGTCGGCGGATCATTCGCAATTAGCTGCCGGACGTTTGCCAAGTTGATGCTCCTACCTCCTAAATCATCCTCTAAACCATCCATCTATTGTTTAGATCTGGGTAGCTACGAATTAATTATTTCCAATACCTCTTAGCTAATACAGGATTCGTCCATATTCACAATTCGCCGTTTATTCCTGGGTGTTTCACAAGACGCCGTAAGAACTCCATCGAACTTATGAAGAGTCAGGTTCATATTGACATGGTAGTAAAAAAAAGTAATGTAAACAACCATTTCAGGTTGGATTTTCGTCCGACTGCCATTCCTGGCGTCGCTGACGTCATCAGCTGTCTTCCAAAGGGTAGATCAGAATGTGTTCTGATGATTCGCACGAAAACACGCCTCCGCGGCGAGATTCTAACTCACGGCTTCCCCGCAGTAGCCAGTCCGAGACTCGTGCTGCAGCGAGCGCGGTCTCAGCTGACCCCCATTTGACATGGATATGTCTTTTAGCTTTTGGTCTGTGAAAAAAAGGTTCAACTTTTTTCAGCTCGAATAAGTATAACGCGAGACCGATAAACAAATCTCAACTAGATTGCTAGGATCATTAGTCTGGGAAACCCGGGTTCGATTCCAGACCGTGACAACAAATAGTTTATATAGTATAATAGTAAAACTTATAATCGTAGTTTATATATAATTTTGTTGTTTCTTATCTTCCTACCTTAGATTAAAAAAACGTCTGCCAAGTGGGTGTGGCACATAGCTTCCTCGTATCCATAACCCGATTATATAGATGATCAGATGCATAGTAGTTGTATGTGAAGATGTATGTGATTGGATCAAAAAAATACTTAGCCTGAAAATTTCATCGAAATCGGGTGGAAAGTGTGGAAGTTATGGCCGTTACAAGGAAATTCACGTTTGCGCATGCGCAGTGGCTACTATCAGTCCGAAGGTGATGATTTTCATAGGGGATCATCTAAATACTAGTTTGTAACATCCCTGAAAATTTCATAGGAATCGGATGGAAAATGTAGAAGTTATGGCCGTTACAAGGAATTCACTTTTGCGCATGCGCAGTCGCTTCTATCAGTCCGGGGATGATGATTTTCATAGGGGACCGTCTACACACCAACCCGCACAATCCCTGAAAATTTCATAGAAATCGGACAATAACTTCGTACAGTTATGCGCGTTACAAGGGATTCATGACAGACGGACAGACAGACACACAGACAGACAGACACACAGACAGACACGGAACCAAAATTGTTCAGAAAGGTCTAAAACGCAAAACGCGAGTGGAAATTTTGATTTCGGAGAACTTTTTCTTTCGTCCTTGAAAAGTGAAAACAAAGCTTCCGCTACCTTGGTAGACTCGGAAGCAATAACAATAAACAGTTTTTCCTACCCAGGCGCACACCCTATTATTAACCTTCAACTAATTTCTCCCTTAGCGAGGAAAATAATCTCTAGACATGATAATATTGTTTTTCCCATCAAGGGGGAACTTGATGATTATTTGCTAGATGTATATCTATTGCTCCTCTCAGTTAAGCACCGGTGTGACAGAAGTTGTCGATATTCCCAAAGCCCCAGACAAATTACCTTTGAAATAGATGGTGTTCGGGACCACAATTTCACATGAACAGTTCCGACGAGTGATCCATAATTCCTTACTTTTTCAAGTTGTCAATCAGTTCGGGATTACTCTTTTTTGTCACTCCAAATCATAGTTCTAACGGAGAGTTATAGGAAAACTTGCAATATGACGGGTCGGAAATGACTATAAGTGGGTGAAACAGGGAGAGGAAGAAACGAATTGACGTCAGAGCTGAACAATCTTGCTTCCGCACGTGGGAAACTGAGTTAGGAGATGGAGAATCCAGCCGTGGCGTTATTTCGTTTTTACGCGCTTCTTTCTCGCTCGTTTCTTCTCAAATATTTTGGAGCTGAAAATTGGGGATTTCGAATCCGAATCTGAGGTTCTAAACTACAAATCCCCATCCAAAATAATTACCCATTTTTCCAGTTATCCAAATTGTTTTTCATGTTCAGGAATGATGTTCTTAGAAGTCATAACAATTTTCCACAATTGTTATGCTTCTATTTTTATTCTTCTTTATCATAATTGCCAGGTATGGTACGCTAGTACTTTGTTTTAATGAAGTCAGAATTTGCCTACGTTCTTGTACTGCAATTGTGAAGATCTATCCAATTAAACTAGAGGTCCTTACAGTCGGGAATCGGGTCCACAGAAACTTGACCTCATTTACCCTACTACTAGCCAAAAAAGTTATACTTTTGGTTAGGTGGTAGAATGGGCTCGAAACATCTTGTTTGTAACTTTTAATTGTTAAGTTTGTAACTTAAATGGTAAGAACAGAATGCCTGCTGGATGTGTTGTGTCGTTGGGGAACCCAGTTCGGCGAGACTTGTAGAACAAATTTAGCCCAAATTCATGACCGGGAGTTGAAACATGTTAGGGGAGCCCGCTCGATAGATATTAAACTCGAGGGTGTCGTAAAAAGTCAGTCCCCACGACGAAGCTGTAAGGTCAATGCGTTTACCCCGTGTCTAGGACAGCCCTGCAGTTACGGCTTGGTTTGAAGGAAGCCTTGAGCCAGGCAGCGACACAAGTTTAAGTGGGTATTTTCGTATGCACGTCGGGTAAGGACGTCCTCTCTGATATTGGCAGGATGTCTTCGACTACTTCTACGACCAGAACGCCTGTCTGCACCGAGAAAATGTTTCAAACCTCTGACCTTAAAATGAACTCACATTTTCTATCTAGCCAGCTCAGTTTCAGCGGCCTTTCGGATTCTGGCGACTACACCAGACTGTGAAACTGGCTCAAAGAGTTAGTTGGGAAACCGATTTATTATTCACCTAATGGTTTTGAATTTAGAGTAACAAAAGTCACAGCCCAGTTCTTAATATTTATCAACTGATATTTTATCACTACTTATTAATTTATAATTATAGTTGAAAGAGCACCAAACCCAGCTCGAATGTCATTTTAAAAAAACCCTGCAAATTATTTCACAAAGGTTTATTATTCTCCTGTATAGATCATTCGTCTGCAAAGATCGCAGCTTTGCCATTGTCACTATTTATTTATTTTTGTTTTTACCTACTAACCAGAGGTACCTACTGTAAGTATGGTGACTTCGGATATACCTGGCAACTTGGGTACCAGTGGTGAAGGGAAAGGTTCACCTCTGCTATCAACTCGCAGGCATATCTTCGGTCTTTTTGTCCTAGAGGATCTAGGCGCTTGGGTGGTCGGGCTCACCAACTAGGTTAATGAACTCGACAGCCCAAGTGATCGCACGAGTTGTTGGGGGGTTGATTTGAAAATGAATATTGGCTGAAAAGAAAACAAGACAAAAGTCGAAACACAGATAAATTATAAAGAAAGGTATTTACCTGTGAAGAATTTTAGAATTAAAGATGCGTGGCGAAAAGCGTGGTGAAAAAGCGTGGCGACCTGAAGCGTTCCGTGGCGATTTATGCTGAAAGTTAAAAGCCTGAAGGGCTAAATGCAATTTGGATACACAAAGGTGCTCCTGCCTGATGGGCTTACGTGGCGGTCCTGAAGGGACTTGTCCAAACCTCGAGGCGTGGCGATGCACTAACCTCAACTATTAAATTGGTAACCAGGTATACTCTGACAAAAGGTAAACGAAAATACAAATATATGGCACTTTTATTAATTAAGAGACAACTTCAAAGTTCGTGGCGATTTGCATGAAGGTAAGTTTATAATGTAAATGAATAGTACTTTGTTCAGTATGGATTCCTAATATGTCGTTACAATCCATTAATCATTTGGTATTCAAGTTCAATTGCCAGGTCAGAAAAATCAATGGTTCAATCAGAAAGTCTACTAAAGTTCAATTTCAGATAAGCTTCGTGGCGAAAATGTTATTAATGTTATTATGTTTACTCTTATGACTACACGTCACTCCTAGTTCATTGGCCAATGGAATGAAATGTAAATTAGTTTGTGCACTCACGTTGGGGCCCGTAGGTATCCTTCCGATATTGTGTGGCGAAGAGGTATCCGTGGCGGCTGATGTCCAAAGCAGGGTAGTACAGCGTGGCGGCTTGGGGGGATAGCTGGGGTTAGACTAACTCACGGGCACGGAGCTCTCAATGGCTAGTTAACTGCGCAGAGGTCGGGAGGGGAGTAGTGTCGTCCAGGCCTGACCCGAGGTTCCGTCTTCTCTCCCCCCTCCTCCCGCGAGGTGGTGTTGGCGGGGGCGGCGGTGATGGTGGGGGAGAAGCTCTTGCCGCTTCTCCGGCCGGAGGGGGGAGGGCGCTCAAGATGTTGGTTGGCGCCTTCTGATTGGGCCACGTTGACGTCACCTACGAGTCAGGCCGAAGGGGGTCGGTGGCGTTGACCCGGCCCCACCCTACTGGAGTAGCACTCCTGTGGGCGGGAGCCCACACCCCCCGTCCCCCCGGGAGCCAGGGTCGTCAAAGACGACACTGGGGATGGCTAGGGGTTCGGAGGGGCGCGCCTTCTTGATGGCCTGCTCGTAGGCGTGGCGACGGCAACCTCGGCATCGGGTGGGATTTCGGCTGTTGGAGTGGTCCTTGGCGCAGGTCGGCAACTCCTGCCCCTTCTTATGCATTGCCTTGAGCCGCTCCCAGAACTCCTTGCAGGCAGGACAGCGGAACTTAAACATCTTCGGGGCGGGTCTGGTGCACACTGGGCAGGTGGTCTTCTTGCGCCGCGTAATCTTGACTTTCAACCCCGGTCTTGATGGGGGTGGGCTGCCTGCCTGCAATATGACTTGGGGTTCTCTAATCGGAGTGGGCAGCGGCTCAGGTGGTGTTTGGCTTGCTGGTTCCTCGTCCCAGTCCGAGTCCGCAAAAATTCCAGTTCGGCTGCGCGTTCGTGGCGGAGGGCTTGGTGACGGAAGGGGGACGCCGCAGTCGGGAAGCTCCGGGGAGTAAGATCTTGAGGAGATGGAGAGGATGACTGCCGAGGGAGCTGGGGAAGGGGCCAACTCCCCCACAGCTCCTGCAGACCTCGTCGCAGGTGCCTCTGCTGGTGCCTGTGAGGGTGCCTCAGATGTCCGCGTCCGTGCCGCAGGTGGCTCTGCGTCCACCTGTGCCTTGGCCCGCTTCGCCTCTGCTATGGCCTCGTTCCTTTCCAGGATCAGAGCTCGCCTGTCTTCCAACCACTGCTTTTGCCGACGGAGCAGGGCATTCCGTTCGTGGTTGATCCTTTGGTAGGCCGGGAGCCACACCGCGACATCGAGTGCTGTCTGGAGCGCCGCACGCCCGGTTGTTTGACGGGCAGCAGGGGTGTCGCCGCACATCGTAAAACGTACGTAATTTGCGAGAGTCTCCAGGGTAGGGAAGGGGTCGCTGATTGGTTCTGCGGTCTCTACAAAACCTTCTGGTCGGTCGTCGAGTCTCTCCTTCTCTTGTTCGCAGCGCCTCCGCATGAGGACCACAACGGGGTCGGGCGTGATGGGACCTCCATCTAACTCTGACTCAACCTCATTTTCATGTGCCATATCCTACAACAAACAAAACAATACCCTATGTGACATCCTGGCCTAGGAAAAGTGACTTGCTTCAATAGGAATTCTACGTTGGTACTTCAACTTTTCATGCACGGCCGTAGTAGGACAGTGTAGCCATAAGAGGTAGGCGATCAGAAGGATCAAAGCGAAGTGTTACGACCTGAAGGGTCCAAGTTAAATTTGGTGACCTGAAGGGTCCAAGTGAAATGGGGTGACCTGAAGGGTCCAAGTGTAATGGGACCTGAAGGGTCGGTCAGTATTGCGTGTGTATGTGTGCCCTAGTAGTCCGTCAGTGTGTCTTTTTCCCTAAGTGGAGTAGCCTATAGTCGACAGTTTTGTGCCTTGTTCTTAATGGATAACGACTAGGTGTCTCCTCAGTTTCTTCACAAAGTCTCTTAGCCGGTGGGTCTTCCTTTGCTTCTTCGAACTCTTCATCGGAAGATTCAATTGGCTCTCCGTCTTCATTGACTTCTTCTGTACATCGCACCTTGTGGCGGTCAGCGTTGCGATCGGCGTTGCGAGTGGCGTTGCGATCGGCGTTGCGATCGGCGTTGCGAGTGGCGTTGCGATCGGCGTTGCGATCGGTGGACTCGTCATGAGGTGTGGTGTGGCAGAGTGGAGTTTCGTGGCGATCAGCACGGCTCGTTTGAGGGTCGTCAGTCCCGTGAGGTACTTCACTTCTTTCCGTTTCACGTTCAGTGGAGCGATCGAAATTGTGATCCGCGTCCATGTCACGATCCAGTTCCGAAGGAGTGCCATGTTGGGTTGACGCCTCTTCTCGAGGTGTCCTCGGCGTGTGTTCTTTCGAGCTGGTGGTGGGTACAGGTGCTGGCGCCACGGCTGCCGGTGTCGACCAACCGTAACTTTCATACCAATCTTCTTTATTTGTTTCAGGTGTCATCGTCGTATCGAGGGGTTCTAGTGTCGCAACGTCTCGTGGGTTTAACGAGGAATCGTTGGGATCAATGAACGTTTCGTCTGGTACTCCCAATACGAAAGCTGGTTTCAGGCGATTGATGTGCACAGTTTGTCTTCGTATATCCGGTAAGTCTCTAATTTCATAAGTAACGTCGGAATGTTTCTTCAATACTATCCAAGGACCGCTCCATGGGCTCCAAAATTTCTTCACAACTCCGGGTGGCGGTTGCATGTCCTTTAGATATACGGCGTCGCCTCCCTCGAAGGACCTCAGAGTTCGTCGTGAGTTGATGGCTTCGCTACGCCGCCGCCATGCCTCTTGAAGGCTTTGGTGGGTGGCGTCGCGCGCGATCCTCAGATTTCTCATCGGGGTGGTCTCATCGGCACGGGGTTTCAAGCTCTGCAGTGTTTCGTTGGGCATTCGCAATTCACGACCGAAGGTGAGAAAGTTCGGACTGAATCCCGTGCTTTTGTGCGGAGTCGAGCGATATGCTGCAAGCGCAATGGGGAGCATACTTTCCCATTCTTTCGTCTTCTTGGATATTTTCGCTAAGATGTTAGCTAGCGTCCGGTGGAATCTTTCACAGACTCCGTTACTTTCTGGATGATAAGCTGTGGTAAAAATTTGTCTTATGCCCCAATTTTTGCATAGTTCTCGTGTTGATCCGGCCGTAAAAGCGGTACCACGGTCCGAGACCAACCTTTCGGGAACACCGTGTGTCGGAATGTATTTATTAGCAAGATTTCGGGCGACGGTTCCAGCCGTGCAATCTGAGGTAATATACGCCTCCGCGTATTTCGTGAAATGATCCACGGCGGTGAGTATATACTTAGTCGTGTGTCCATTTGAGATGGGGCCGACGAAATCTATGCCGACGATCTGTCCGGGACGTTCGGGAAGCAACGGCCTTTGGATAGGATTCCGAAGTCCGGACGGTGTATTTCGTCGCGCACAGGTTTCGCAACGTTGAAGATTTTCTCGAACATCTTTCGCAAGTCCGGGCCACGTTCCAAGTCTTCGGACGAGTTTCTCTGTAACCTCAGCTCCTGGGTGTCCTGCCCATTCGTTCTTATGACAGCGATCAATTAGCCATTCTCGTAGCGAAGTTGGAATTAGTGGTACCCATTCGTGTTTTCCGTCTTGACGGACGCGTGTTTCCCATACGCCGTTCGTGTTGCGTAAATTCTCGTGTTTTCTATCGAGAACGAGGGCTTGAATCCAGTTGTCCAAATCTTGAGCGGCAATCATGAGTTCTCGCGGAAATTCGAGGGTTACAATCGCAACGTCACCTCTACTCAAACCGTCGGCGTGTCCCATTTGTGTGCCTGGTCTATATCGGGGTATGAAGTCGTATTCCGCTAGGCGTAATATCCAGCGTCCGATGCGCGAAGTCGGGTCACGAAGATGCATGGCGGCGGTAAGAGCCATGTGGTCGGTCTGAAGTTCGAACGTTTGTCCGAGCAGGTATTCTTGGAAATGTCGGACCGCCCACACAACCGCTAAAAGCTCTCGTTCGGTGACCGAGTACCTGGTTTCGGCCGGGTTCAACTTGCGACTCGCATAAGCTACGGGCCTCTCTTCCCCATCAAAATTTTGTGAGAGGACGGCTCCCAAGGCGAAGCCGGATGCATCGGTTGCGAGGATAAAAGGTTTCGTCAGATCGGGGTAAGCGAGGATGGGTTCGCTGGTCAGTTTGTCCTTGAGTTCGTCGAACGCCCTTTGTTGTCTCTCGGTCCACTCGAAGGGATTAGTCTTCTTCAATAGCTCGGTCAACGGAACAACAATCTCGGAGAATTTAGGGATGAACCTCCGGTAGAAACTGGCGAGGCCCAAAAAGGATTGCAATTTTACCATTGAGGTAGGTATCGGAAACTCCTTAATGGCTCTTGTTTTCTCCGGTTCCGTGAGAATTCCGTCCGTGGTGATGCGGTGTCCTAAGAATCGCACTTCGTTCTTGAGAAAATCGCATTTAGCGATATTTACTTGTAATCGAGCTTCTGATAGACGTGTGAAAACCTGGTTGAGCTTCTCGAGATGTTCTTCCCGCGTGGCGGAAAACACAATTATATCGTCGAGGTAGACGAGACAGTTGTTTCCGAGGATTCCATCGAGCGCGTCATTCATCGCGCGTTGAAACGTGGCGGGTGCGTTCTTCAACCCGAAGGGCATTTTTTCATATTGGAAATGGCGTCCAAGAACGGAGAAAGCCGTTCTTTCCTTTGAGTCGGCGTGTACCGGAATTTGATGATACCCAGCTATAAGATCGATCGTAGAGAACCATTTGCACTGTCCGAGCATGGCGAGTGTTTCTTGTAGTCGCGGAAGGGGGTATGCGTCTCCTTTGGTGATTTTGTTAAGTTGACGGAAGTCGGTACAAAAACGCCAAAGCTGCTTCTCCCCCGGCGGCGTCTTTTTCTTGACTAATAAGACGGGCGCGCTCCACGGACTAGTGGACGGGCTAATTACTCCAGACTCGAGCATGTCTTTAAGCTGTGTCTCAACAACTTCTCTAAGGGCGTGAGGAACCGGATAAGGTTTTTGTTGAGTAACGGTGGGTTGAGTGAGGATTATCTCATGGGATACATTTAAATTGCACCCCTCCCCCGTAGGTGGCTTGAATAAGTCCCGGAATGTATTCAACAAATTCCTCGTCGGTTCGGCGTCCGCTTCGTTCAGATGTTTCAATTTGTCATTGAGAATGGTGTCAAATTCGGGTAATGGCGGATCCCATTGATCGGTGGGGACTTCTTCCCATTCCTCATTTTCTTTGTCATCTTGTAGGGTGTTAATTAACCCCCTTTTTTCATCGTTTTGAACATTTTCGTCGTTTTTCGGGCTTCGGTCAGCGTGTGCTTCCTCAATTTGCATCAGTGATTTGAGGTGCTGCGTGACGATTTTCTCAATCTGCATGTCGGGTGTATTTTCACTTTTCTTTTCTTCTTTCAACATTGTTAGAATGTCAAGATCTGTATTTAGTTTTTCGGGCGTGGCGACCACCGTGGCGACGTGGCGATTTGGCGTGGCGACCACCGTGTTGTCATGTTGGTGTGGTGTAACCATCACGGTATCGTTGAGTCGCTGTGGCGTGGCGATGATCATGTTTTCGTGTCGATCGGGCGTGGCGTTGAAGCTCCGTATCATCGTGGCGACAGGCGCGTCGAGTTTCCGGATTGCCCTTTCGACAGCTGCATCAATGTATTGGTCAAGCGACAATGTTTCAGGTTGTTCGTAGCTTGGGTCGAACCGAATGGGCGTCGCTTGTTCTTGCGTGGCTGTTTCTTCATCACCAAAAACGGTCACCATGTCCTCAAAACGTACTCTTCTTGGTTCTTCGGGGACTCTTTCGGGGTTTCTAGGCGTCTGTTTTTCATTCGGGGCTTCGTGGCGAGATGCGTGGTCGTACAGATTGACGGGTGCGTCTATCGGCGTGGTGACGCCACCATAATTCCTACTCCAAAACTTCATGCTTCCGGTTCCGCTGATGTTTGAGGCGGGCGTGGTCGGCGTACTCGTAGCGTCAGTATGCGCGTGGCGAACAGGCGTCGCTTGTTCGTCAACTTGGGGAGTGGCTGTTGCTCCCGAAAAGGTACTAGGGATGGGTGCGCTTGTGTCAAAATGTGGTTGTTGACTATCAAGCGTCCCGTTTTCCCGCCAATCCGGTCGCAACACCACCCCCACGCTATACGGCTCGTCGAGTAGGTCGACAGGAGTATATGGTCGTGCTTTCTCCTCCAGTGCGTGAAATTTCATGGTTGGACCCGTGGTAAAGGTAATTGGTACGCGTCTCAATACGTCAAGTCCTAGCAAATCGAGTGTGGCGCTTTTTCTCGCGAACACGAGGAAGGTGTGTTCGAAAGTGCAACCACCGAGTCGCGTGACAAGGCGTTGTTCCCCTGCGAAGTGTAGCGGCATCCCGTCCGCGCCCCACGCGACAGTGCGCGTCGGAAGCAGTTTGATCCCTTTTACGGGAGAAGACAATACCGAAAGCGTGGCGCCGGTATCAACGATCATGTCGCGATCTTCGGGGCCTAGTCCAACGGTTATCTTCATTGTGCGTGACATAGGGGCTTCCACGGCGGGGATGTGGTTCTCTTCGGCGGGTTTCTTGTAGCGTACAACTTCCATTGTGTGTGCTGGTGCCATCACGGGTTGCGATACGGGGAGTAGGCGTTTCTTTTTGTAGCAATCTTGTTCCAAGTGCTCTCTCATTCCACAAAAATCGCAAAAAATTGTTTTATGCGGACTAAAGGGACAGTTCACGGGAAAATGTGTTCGATCGGCGCAAAACATGCAGGGATAACGCGGAGTCGGCTTTTCCTCGTTTCGTGGTTCATTTTGTTTGTCCCGGCGGTGATCTTCTTCTTTGTGGCGGTTGTATTTCTGCGGGTTGTCATCTTTGCGTGGGCATCGTGCGGCGAAGTGATCGTGGCTACCGCAGTTATAGCACCGACGATCATTCGTGACGGCCGCTAGATCCCATCTTTCTTCTAAGTCGGTCGTGTCATCGAGGGTTTCCTCGAGTTCTTCGGCTTTGCTTAGAGCGTCTTGGATGCATCTCGGTCGGTTTGTGATTAGGAGGGCACTCATGTTCTTCCCGACGCCTCGGATGAACGCGTCCATCGTCTTCTTCTCCACCCAATCGTTTCGTTCGTGGCGTCGCAGACGCGCTCCTTCTTCCATCACAGCGCAGCGCGCCAAGCCTCTCACGCGGTCAGCGAACTGCCGAAGCGTCTCCGTCGCGTTGCGCTTTACTGTCCATAGTGAAGCGGCCGCATGTTGGGGGTTTTCTTTTTGGAACCACCGCAACATGTCCTCCCTGACGATTTCGTAGACGTTGTCAACGTCCATGGCGTCATCACGGTCAATCAAAAACTGCTTCGCGATCCCGCGTGTTTTTGTGCGCAGTATTCGATAACGTTGTTGAGAGGTTAAGCCCGCGGTCACTAGGTCAAAATTCGCAAAGAACGAAACTACACTGAGTGCGCCGGAAGCGTCTGGGTCCCATGGTTCAAGTTCTAGAAATACTGAGCGCGGTAAGTCCCCGCGTTCACCCTCGTGTGTGGCTGTGTTATAACGTTGAAGGAGTATATTCATCTCCCTCATCGTTTGTGTCATGGCTTCTACTGCTTCGGGACCGACGGAGGAGTGTGTACCTTCTCCTCGGTCGCTTGCTCCCGACAAATTTAGAGACATTTTGTCGGTTCGTTAGAAAGAAGTGTAGGTGAATGTGTTGGAGTTTAACTACTACCACTAGGGTGAAAAATCTGTCTGCGTCTGTGTCGGTCTTATTGAAGAAAAAACAGGTTACTACTGGAATTTTGAAGAATTTTCGTGGCGATCGTGGCGATCGTGGCGATCGAGATAGGAGGCTGCGTTTACGTCACTTTTCCTATAATTACAATAAACGGATGCACATCCTACCTAACAGTATACCTGGTTAGACTATGTGTTTCGCTTTATTTAAGTTTGAATTTATGACTCTAAATTTTGAAAACAACTCGTGGCGATACAAAACTTACGATTTAATTTGTGGGTCCGTGTGAGGCTAACTCACACAAAAATCCCGCTAGCTGCCACCAGTTTGTAAGTATGGTGACTTCGGATATACCTGGCAACTTGGGTACCAGTGGTGAAGGGAAAGGTTCACCTCTGCTATCAACTCGCAGGCATATCTTCGGTCTTTTTGTCCTAGAGGATCTAGGCGCTTGGGTGGTCGGGCTCACCAACTAGGTTAATGAACTCGACAGCCCAAGTGATCGCACGAGTTGTTGGGGGGTTGATTTGAAAATGAATATTGGCTGAAAAGAAAACAAGACAAAAGTCGAAACACAGATAAATTATAAAGAAAGGTATTTACCTGTGAAGAATTTTAGAATTAAAGATGCGTGGCGAAAAGCGTGGTGAAAAAGCGTGGCGACCTGAAGCGTTCCGTGGCGATTTATGCTGAAAGTTAAAAGCCTGAAGGGCTAAATGCAATTTGGATACACAAAGGTGCTCCTGCCTGATGGGCTTACGTGGCGGTCCTGAAGGGACTTGTCCAAACCTCGAGGCGTGGCGATGCACTAACCTCAACTATTAAATTGGTAACCAGGTATACTCTGACAAAAGGTAAACGAAAATACAAATATATGGCACTTTTATTAATTAAGAGACAACTTCAAAGTTCGTGGCGATTTGCATGAAGGTAAGTTTATAATGTAAATGAATAGTACTTTGTTCAGTATGGATTCCTAATATGTCGTTACAATCCATTAATCATTTGGTATTCAAGTTCAATTGCCAGGTCAGAAAAATCAATGGTTCAATCAGAAAGTCTACTAAAGTTCAATTTCAGATAAGCTTCGTGGCGAAAATGTTATTAATGTTATTATGTTTACTCTTATGACTACACGTCACTCCTAGTTCATTGGCCAATGGAATGAAATGTAAATTAGTTTGTGCACTCACGTTGGGGCCCGTAGGTATCCTTCCGATATTGTGTGGCGAAGAGGTATCCGTGGCGGCTGATGTCCAAAGCAGGGTAGTACAGCGTGGCGGCTTGGGGGGATAGCTGGGGTTAGACTAACTCACGGGCACGGAGCTCTCAATGGCTAGTTAACTGCGCAGAGGTCGGGAGGGGAGTAGTGTCGTCCAGGCCTGACCCGAGGTTCCGTCTTCTCTCCCCCCTCCTCCCGCGAGGTGGTGTTGGCGGGGGCGGCGGTGATGGTGGGGGAGAAGCTCTTGCCGCTTCTCCGGCCGGAGGGGGGAGGGCGCTCAAGATGTTGGTTGGCGCCTTCTGATTGGGCCACGTTGACGTCACCTACGAGTCAGGCCGAAGGGGGTCGGTGGCGTTGACCCGGCCCCACCCTACTGGAGTAGCACTCCTGTGGGCGGGAGCCCACACTACTAAAAAGGGTTACCATTCTGTGATGACTTTGTTGTTGGTGTAAGTTGACATTTTGCTTCCGAGTCTACCAAGGTAGTGGAAGCTTTGTTTTCACTTTTCAAGGACGAAAAAAAAGTTCTCCAAAATCAAAATTTTCACTCGCGTTTTGCGTTTTAGACCTTTCTGAACAATTTCGGTTCCGTGTCTGTCTGTGTGTCTGTCATGAATTCCTTGTAACGCGCATAACTATACGAAGTTATTGTCCGATTTCCATGAAATCTTCAGGGATTGTGCGGGTTGGTGTGTAGACGGTCCTATGTGAAAATCATCATCCCCGGACTGATAGTAGCCACTGCACATGCGCAAACGTGAATTCCTTGTAACGGCCATAACTTTTACATTTTCCATCCGATTTCAATGAAGTTTTTAGGGATGTTACAGATTAGTATTTAGATGGTCCCCTATGAAAATCACCACTTTCGGACTGATAGTAGCCACTGCGCATGCGCAAACGTGAATTTCCTTGTAACGGCCATAACTTCCACCTTTTCTACCCGATTTCGATGAAATTTTGAAGATGATCTCCAATGAAGATCATCATCCCCG
This sequence comes from Apolygus lucorum, assembly GCA_009739505.2. Lineage (NCBI taxonomy): Eukaryota > Metazoa > Arthropoda > Insecta > Hemiptera > Miridae > Apolygus > Apolygus lucorum. The sequence goes on from CM019176.2 coordinate 33,641,645, forward strand.
GACTGATAGTAGCCGCTGCGCATGCGCAAACGTGAATTCCTTGTAACAGCCATAACTTCTACATTTTCCATCCGATTTCAATGAAATTTCCAGGGATGTTACTGAGTAGTGTTTAGATGGTCCCCTATGAAAATCATAGAGAATGTTTTTTCATAGAGCGATTCATTCATAGAGGGATGGTCCTCTGTGAGAATCTCAAATCCTATAGTTGCATTACTAGGCCTCCACAGCTCAGTTGATAGCGCATGGAATTATCCCCCAGGGGTCCCGGGATCGAATCCCAGCCGAGGCTAAGAATTTTTTTGATCTAATCACTTAAATCTACTCACATTTTTCATCCGAATTTGATGAAATTTTCTAGGATTGTCCAGATTAGCGTGTAGATGGTCCTCTATGAGGGTAGCGAAAGGTACTTAGAGATGGGTGTTTTGAGATTACCTACTATGCATCCGATCATCTATATAATCGGGTTATGGATACGATGAAGCTATGTGCCACACCCTCTTGGCAGACGTTTTTAAGTCGAAAGAGTGCTTAGCATTAAGGTTCTCACAGTAAATCGTGGATGCGGAAAAAATTAGGCCATTTTTTCATGAACTCGAGTCGAAAACCTCCTGCATTGAGTTAATTTTTAGTGCATTTTACATTCAATTTGCAAAAAATAGATTTTTTGTCCCGTGTAAAGTAGGAAAAAATGAGATTGGTCACGTAGCCAATTCACCCTCGATTTGCCACAATCTACATCAAAATCGGCAGCATCCAAATATAACATACATAATATTATGTACAGTGAGCTTGAACTACAGGGTCCTCCTCTGGCCAGCTCTTGCCGGTGGTAAACGACGGTTTCCATAATAACTAAGCGTGTTTCGAACTTTATAAGGGGCTGCTGCATAATACTGGTCGCCGAATAGTTGGGCTTCAAACTCCGCGCTTCCATTTAATTGAAAGGTTAATTAACTGCCGGGGTCGATCGATTTGGAATACCGACAAGCTGAGACCGCGAGAAACTGAGTTTATTTCCGTCTCGTGGTGGAATTTATATCACGGGGGAGAATCGATCAGTTGAGATTCATTCATTTATGCTTAAGTAGGTATAAGTAGAAGAATATCTAGTGGTTTAGGTATGTATTCACGATTTATTTGTTTCCGCTTTACTGAGCGTTTCAAAGCATTCGAACAACTTTGATTTAATACGTAATTTTTTTCAAAATGTTTATCAATCTCTGTCTCGGTTTTAACTACTTTACGTCTTGGCCCTATTTTTAAACATTTTCGGGGTTGACAGGGTTGATGCAGGTTAACCTCGAGACCCTTTGAATTTACTTGGGTTTCTGTGAATAATTAACAGATTTAAAGGCAAATGGAACAACTTTTATTAGGAAAACTTCGACGAGGAAGACACGATAGATAGGAGAAGGGGACTGCGGGACCTTAGAAATTACGGTAGGGCGAATGTAGAGGAGGGTAACTCGTAGGCAGTTTAGCCAACTGTACAATAGGGGAACTTGGCAACTGCCCTTCCGGCAAACTGGCCTCCTACCTCTTTAGGTCAGTTTAAAACCCCGGTTTGAAACTGCACTCCTAGGCCATCTCGAGCAACTGCCCTCCCAGTAAACTGCCCTCCTGTTTTAGGAGGTTAGTTTCGAACCCCGGTTTTAAACTGCCCTCCTAGACCACCTCGAGAAACTATCCTCCAAACTACCTGCTTCCAACTTTTGAGGGCCAGTTTCGAACCCCGGTTTTAAACTGCCCTCCTAGACTACCTCTAGCAACTGCCCTCCCGGTAAACTGCCCTCCTGCTCGGAACGGATCTCTACCTGTGCGACTTCTCATTTCTGGGACATGGGTCTCTCAAAAGTATAATGAGCTGCCAATGATAATGGATCTTCAGTCACGATCATCAGTATATATTAGGAATAAAATAATTAGAATATCAATTTCATGGAGAAATTTCATGGAGAAGATCGAGTTTTTACGCGAAAATCGGAGTTTTTTCCATTAAATCGGCATGAGACTTGAGGGTTGGATGGTGAGCAGATGGCTGGAAGGAGGTGGGCTGTTGCCTCCGAGACGGTGATTTCGCTAAAATCGACAAGGAATCGCAAAGTTGACCATTACATTAGAAAGTTGATTACATTTGCAAGTTTTCCCGAGATTAGACAGTTTTCAGCAAGTTTTTATTGGAAATGTAGTTAACGTACCTACCTACAAACAAGTTATTTTAGGAAATTTTTAGAAAAATGTTTAAAAAATTTTCAATTTTTAAACTGCAATTGCGATCCGTTCTTGATTATGAATCTGCTTTAGGCGTAAATCCGATAATGAGGTCAAAAGTAGAAGAAATCGTTTCAAAGTGAAGAAATGTGGGGTTTTTTTTTATGGCAAAACGTGGTTTGCTGAGCAAAAAAAAAAAAATTAAAAATCATATCTCGGGAACGGATTGAGATATAAAGGTTTGGTTGGCGGCGTTCTACTAGGCAGTTCTACAGGCTTGTAAGGGCTAGGAGGCCAGTTTACTGGGAGGGCACTTGCCACGGAGGTCCATTTGTAAGGACCGATTCGATAAGAGGGCCCTTCTAATACGTGGTGTGAGCAGGAGGGGAGTTTCTCCTGACGCACAGTAAAAACTGGCCTCCTTGGAGGGCAGTTTACCAGGAGAGCACTTTCACGGGTGCACATTTGTGTTTCGGGTTGAAACTACCCTCCCGCAGGAGGGCAGTTTGCCAGGAGGGCACTTGCCACGGGGGGCACCTGCCCTAGGTCCTACAATAGTATGTAGGTCTGGGGAACTTACGTTCATAAACTCAAAAAACTAGCATTTAGGCACGCCAAAACGTGATTTTCTTACGCATCGATTTCTCACCATCTGATTTTGCTCAAATTTCGAGGGAAGTTTGGGGCTGGGCCTTAGAAGAACACTCATTGATTTCATCATGATCTAATCAGTAGGATAGATCACGTGTTCATCAGGTACATGTTTGAAATCATCAAAATAATAGCGCACAACTCTATAATAATGTTGCTGTTTGTTGACTTGGAAAACCAGGACCATAATAGTGAAGCAAATTTCATATTAGGGAATTTATCAGTGGTACTGCGCCATAATTAATGAACATTTTTACTCCAACTAATTCTATACGCTCTTGTTATTTTATATGATTAATCTGCCCACTCAACTTGAACCAACCTCAAATGACTGAATTGGATTCTGAATGAGTCCCCGAAAGATTCAAGGATCCATTAGGGAACCACCAAAGAAATGGATTAATCGTGTTGTGGGGAAGCTGAGGTATATTAGTAGGTCGGGAGAATTTATTTTCTCTTTGATAATCGAGTTTTGGCGATGCGATCCGCTAATTGGAGGTTCAGACGTTCGACATCGCACAATTAAAGTGGGTTATTAATTGTCGAAAGGAGAAATGGGATTTTCCCATGGCCCGCGGGGTTCCTATTCTCTTCACCTGCGCTAGTGTGAACTGTGGATAGTCGAAATGGCTGTCCGTGATTTTAAAGAGAATGAAATTGAAAAACCGTTTGGCGTGTTCTTTTGTCCTGTTTTTTAATCCGGTCAAAAGGGAACGAAGGTTTCCTGCGGAGTGGGATGTGAATTTTCAAGTCTCCTCTATTTCGAAGTTGATTTGAAGCTGCGTTATTCATGTACGCCGGACCACTCCATAGATTCAACGGAAGTACATTATGTTGATCGAACCACACTTGCTCCGTGAAACTCGAAATTTCGTAATTCGATGGTATACAAGTAGGACCAACTGACGTAGGAAATCTAATATCGACTTCCGATTATCAGGTACCCTATTCATTGAACATAAATAAACTTATCTGGACATCGATGATCTTTAGAAAAGAATATGCTTTGGATGGATGGGAAAATGAGAAAAGGTGATATGCAGTACGTTCTATGTTGGAATAAGGATATTGCGATGATTACCTGCCCTCGTTTTAATTTCTTTAAAGGATTCCACATCACATAGGCAAACAAAACTACAAAACAATCCTATGTGGGCTCAGGGTGTTTATCTACTAGGGAAGCCACACAATGAAGATAATTTTATTTTGCTTCCTCACTACCGAAGGTAGGGAAGCTTTGTATTCGTGAAAGAAGTGAAAAAAAATGTCCTCCAAAATCAAAATTTCCACTTGCTTTTTGCGTTTTAGAGCTGCCCGAACAATTTTGGTTCCGTGTCTGTCTGTCTGTCGGTCTGTCTGTCTGTCGGTCTGCCTGTGGTCAATCCTTGTCCCGGGCAAAACTATAGGTACTAACCTGTGGTCCGATTTTGATGAAATTTTCAGGGATTGTGCGGGTTAGGTCCTAGACGGTCCCCTATCAATTTCAGCACCTTCGGACCAATAGGAGCGAGTGCGCATGCGCAAACGTGAATTTCCTGGAACCTCGGTTTCTCGGTTTCTAATGAACCGATTTTGCTCAAATTTGGAGGTTAGTTAGGGACTAACTTCTAAGAGACACCCTATAAGTTTCAATCAAATTGGTCAAGCAATAGCCGCTGCGCATGCGCGAACTTTAAATTTATTGTTACAACCAAAACTCCGCAACTATTCAACCAATTTCGATGAAATTTTCAGGGATTGTGTGGGTTAGGTCTTAGACGGTGGACCGCTAAATAAAATTCTACGTTGAAAATACAAATATCATACTACTCGTGCCCACACTTACTTCCAGGTTCCCTTGTAAATTGCTTCTTTTATTGTGTGATCAAATGTGGTCTGCAGGTCAATTAATGTTGAAACCAAATTGACCCCTCATCACAGTCTCTTCTGCATCTTTCTTTCTGTCATCGAGTTAGTGGTCCACAGGTCAGTTTTGAGATGAAAATTGGCACTTCTCGTTTTTTGAATGCGCCGAACTAGGATTTTACAATGCGAATTTACACTCCATTGATTCTATACGTCCATGTTACAATGAGTGAGGAAACTATACTGCCCACCCAACTTGGCAGACGTTTTTCATAAGCCGTCGACAATTATGATTCGATTTGTTGTTTTGCAGGCTCATGGTTATAAAATGTAATAATTCGACTTTTTGTTCTACTATTAATTTACTCTACTATAATCCTTTATTTTTCTATATCCAGTGGTAAATGGCACTAAGTTCCCAAAATTGACAAGTTTTTATTATCCCCTCAAAATTTCGCGGTATTTCTATGATGCTTGCACATCAGCATATTTCGGTACCAAAAGGAAAAAAAAAAAACTGGATCAAAATCACACGCTTTTGTTTATCTAAGCAGTTTTTTGCTTCTCCTGAAAAGTGGGGTTTTTGCTCTTGAATAGTACCTTTCACCACTGGTATATTCAATTATTGGCTGGGCCTAATTTCGTGATACTTGAGACGGGAAAGTTAAAAAACTTTTATTGAATTTGAAGTGAAATTTCAAAAACTACAATTGCGGCTATTACTTTATAAATGCTGAGCACATTCGCATTTTCAGATTGAAAAAAGTGGATTACATTCAGAGGAGATTCATTTAAACGTTCGATCCGCCACCAACGCTATCCATTTTTGTGAATCACACTAAGAGGCCGTCCGTCATAGCCTCCAGTTGAAAATCCCTCCAAATTTGGGATTTTAAAAAATCATAAATATATACTCCTGCTCAAAATTAGTGCACCACCATCTATTTCTTCGTTTGCCCCCTTATTTTTTCCTTTATCAAGTTTTTATCTATTTGCACACATTGTTTGCAAACTCAGAAAAAAATGTAACCAAAAAAGGCACAAATGCGAGAAAAAAATATGTTTTTAATGAATTATAGAAAAATGTACTTCTTGTGGTAAAATTATAAAAATTGAAAAAAAGGTTTGAATTATGCCAGTTTAGCTTTTCAATACTTGTCCTCTAGCTAGGATGAGGGCTTGCAGCTATCGACCCATGCCTCTAATCAAGTTTTGGATACCTTCCTGGGGATATTGTCCCACTCCTCTTTCGCTCCTGTTTCCAGCTGCTGAAGATTGTCTGATGGGGGATCTCTGGCTCGAATTCTTCTTTTCAGCACATCCCAAACATGCTCTATCGGATTCATGTCTGGGCTCCTTGGTGGCCAGTCCAGGATACAAAATTTATAAGGGAAGAAGGAAAGAGATAAACGAAAAAAATCGATGGTGGTGCGCTAATTTTGAGCAGGAGTGTATATAAAGGACGCATACCTTAACGTTTTTCAGGTAGAAACCTGTCTCGTCAACTCTACGAGTCATCATCTCAACTTTATGTATTTGATGGAAATTAGTTGAAAAAAGTTGCGTATGTTATTCGATCAGGATTGTGAGGTACAAAAATCAAACCATTTCCTGCAGTGATTCATCGCTTAGATTGCACCATAGCGACTCGACTTTCATCTGAACAACATCATTTACATAAATTCTTCATTTTTTATATGAAGTTCTCATCTAAGTGTATGATTTTTCCAACGAAATGATGCAGAATTCCTGTAGGGTTAAGAAAAGAAAAAAGTAAGCGTCATAAATGTATGACCTGATTTTCAAATTGCAAATTACTTTGATGTCAAATTACTTACCTACCTAATTGGTACGTTCCAATAAATTGTAATTCACGATTCGGTTCGGGAAAATTTTGGAATCTGGATATCTACGACTTATTCTCTCGCTATCACTTCACCTTTTTAATAACACCGAAAACTCTGGATCATTGCCGTACATCAAACGGAATTCAATTCTCGTTCAGGTGAATCTTCCCTCACCAAAAAAAGAGAAAAAAAGATCGGAACTAGAGGGCGTTTCGAGCGGAAAGCCGTAAATTTGCCTATCGTGAGGGGGTCAGCCGTAATGGCGGTATTTTAGCCCGATTGGACCTCCAAGATGGTTCGACTCTTTCGCCTTCCTCCACGACCTTCCCCAAAATGGGGCACGCCTCTAATATCCGGCAGAAGGCAGAAAGTGCGGCTCAGATATTTCAGGCGACTGTTTCAGCTGTTATTTTTGTAATGGACATTCCTTCGTTAGTACAGAGTGTCGAGATAGAAGTCACATTGAAAGTATTGCAAAATGGTCAATTTCGAAGATTGAGGACTCAAATTGTTTGCTTCTTCACTACCAGGAAGGTGGTGGAAGTGAATTGAACAAATTTATTTACGTGTCTACCTGTCGGCATTTGGTGTTATTGAGTGTAAAATTGTACAAAACTCATGAAATTTCTGCGGGTTTACACTGAAAAATTACCATTAATTTCATCACCATCGGACCTTAGAGTGGGCGCACCTTGTTTCACGATTTCTTGACTCCAAGTGGACAGATTTGAGGGTTAGTCCAAGAGTCCAAGAGTTGAGCTGGGTCAAAGATAAATTGCCTTTGTATTGTATAGTCTAGTCCAAGATTACCTTCGGCGCACCAGGAGTCAGGAATTCTAATTTGACAAACAACTCAATCGAGAAGTTGGTTAGGTTGTTCGCATTTTACCTACGAGTACTTATGAGATCTTGAAGAAATCATCTTGAGACTTCTTTGAAACTTCTCTCCGGATTTTGACAAAATCCGCTGATGAGATCGTGAAAAATTTATGTTCAAGGAGAATCACGTTTGAGAGTGAGCAGACGATGTCTTTGGTGATAGCGATAATATTTAGTGAGACCAACCCGCACAAACTCTGTGAAATCAATTAAAATCGAACCATGATGCCGTGGGACAAGGAATTTACCTCAGACAGACACGAATACAATTGACCACTGCTGCTCGAATACAAAGCTTCTTCGCCTTAGGTAGTGAGGAAGCAACGCATAACCAAATTAGGTAGATAAACGCCGACTATTCTTACTTTGAGACTGGATTCCTCTTGCAGTAACTTCGCAAACACTTGTAAAAATAATAAATGGTGAATATTGACCCTATCCAGACCATTATTAACCATCTTGCTATCTTCTCGTACCTACCTGACATGAGTCTACATAAGCGATACCGCGATGGATTTAGGATGTTTAATCAACTGGAGCAAACAGTTTCTCGCTTATCCGCACCGTGAAGTAATTCTCCCTCGCCTATTCCTTCTACATGAGCTCGGCGAGGCTGCAGGCCTTAATTTAATTCGCGGCGATCCTTCTCCCGTTTGCCGTTGCCCCTCCTACCTTCCCCTTGGAGGAATCGATAACCAGCAAGGAAAAAAAAAATATTGTCGAGGAAAGGTAATATTGTCGAGGTCTCTGCCCCAGCACAATTTGTCGAGTTCTAGTGTGTAAGGGTGTAGTTAGAATCAAATGTCGTAAGTAGTTACGTCACTCGTGTTGATTGATTTTTTTCAAACTCTCTTGTAGCCCGACACAACTTTTCTCTCTCTTCGCAAAAGTTAAGGTTTACTTACCGTTCAGAGGCAAATCATTATTTCCGGAATCATCAAGGAGGTTGAGTCCCGTTTTAGACTCTCATTGTTTCCGTCTCTTCAAGTGTATGCACCTCTTGTTGTCTCTAGGCTTCTATTTATAGGTGAACTAGGCATAGTCGGCTACATCTTTCAAAATATCGTCATTCTAGAAGCAAGTAAAAGTAATCATTGGATTTATTTGAATATTACGTTACGTGGACGTAGTTATTACCTAGTTTCACATTTAGGTAGGTACATAAGAAACTGATTATACAGGGTGTCCCAGAAGTTATGGTCCACCCTCCGGCATTTCCGTGTTTAATTACGTAATAAAATGGGTCCAACGCTATTTTGTATATTTTTCTGTAAAGAATTCAGGAAATCATGCGCCAATGTCAATCGTGCGCAATTGACACTAACTTTGTTTTTTCAAATGGGAACCCACATTTTTTATTGCAGATTCAGATTCTACGTCAAATTTCATGAGAAATTCATACCCGAACCGATTTTTTTTCATTGCGCGCAACTGGTACTTTTCGCGCACAAAGTGACCAGGGTGCGCAAAAGTGAATTTTTTTAAACCCCGAATGTGGCACATGTTTTTTCATTATTTTTAACGCTGAATCACGTGGTGAGGTCCTTTCTTCGATTTCATCGTTATTTTTCCAAATTTAGAAGGAAAAATAATGTTTTTGGACTTAATTTTCCCTCCCCCTTTCGCGACACGGGCTGGGGACCGGCTATGGCGGGATTAAAAATAAATTCATCACTTTTAAATGTTGAAAAAATGTTGGAAAATAGGTAGGTACTTACCTACTTTGATGTAAAAAAAAATCAAAAAGCTTTTCATCTCAAAATTTTCAAAAAAAAATTAAAAGTTACAAAATCTCCGAAAAAAAGTAGTAATAAAAAACTAAGATAATAATAATGAAATTACAAAATCACAGCAACCGCTCGAAATTACCTTTTTTGCGTGCAGACAAGTAACAAGTAACTTTTAATTTTTTTAAAGATTTTTAGATTTTAGATTTAGATGAGAAGCTTTTCGATTTTTTTTTTACATCAAAGGTAAGTTACTACCTATTTTCCAGCATTTTTTTAAATTTAGAAGTGATGAATTTATTATTAATCCCGCCATAGCCGGTCCCCAGCCCGTGTCGCAAAAGTGGGAGGGAAAATAAAGTCCTAAAACATTATTTTTCCTTCTAAATTTGGAAAAATAACGATGAAATCGAAGAAAGGACCTCATCACGTAATTCAGCGTCAAAAATAATGAAAAACATGTGCCACACTTGGGGTTTAAAAAAATTCACTTTTGCGCACCCTGGTCACTTTGTGCGCGAAAAGTACCAGTTGCACGCAATGAAAAAAATCGGTTCGGGTAAGAATTTCTCATGAAATTTGACGTAGAATCTGAATCTGCAATAAAAAATGGGGGTTCTCATTTGAAAAAACAAAGTTAGTGTCAATTGCGCGCAATTTTTTTGCGCGAAAGTACCGTATTTTTCCTGAATTTTTTACAAAAAAAATATGAAAAATGGGGTTAAACCCATTTTTTTACGCAATTATTTACGGAAATGCCGGAGGGTGGACCATAACTTCTGGGACACCCTGTAGAAAGGCCTAGTGGCGTAATACTTCGTGGAGATACGAAGTTTTAGTGTCTAAATGTTTCGGGAACGGCACCCTTGGATTAGCTGATTTAACATGTCGCACTCGTCGTGGAATACCGTAACATGTCAATGTGTGGCCATTTTGGGGTTTGTTATTGATTTGAAGAGGGTACCATGCCTAGATGATGACGTTAACCGCCAGAAGCAGATTTATCAGTATTCCATTGAGAGTTCTCAACACTGTTAGTAAATATCCGAAACTCTGCAAAATTCTGCCTACGAATTATCAACGATCTTCTGGTCATTGATAAATTTTCTGTACTCATTACTGTGTTTCTTGAATACTTTTTATTGCATGAAAGAAACATCCTAAGTGCATAGTAACATGTACAGAAAATAGTCAACTGAATTTTGCAGATTTTTGGATATTATGAACCTGTAATGACAAAATCTTGATTTTTTCGTTGTTTGAACGGAAGAAAGATAGTAGGGAACGACGAGTCCAAGGACGGTGTGAGTGGGACAAAAAGCAGTAAAGTAGGAAGTAATTGAAAATGACAGAGAAGGAGAGGAACAATTCTCTGTTTTGGAGATGTAACAGTATTCTATGAGCCGTACGATGTATTGGCTATGTTGATAACAAGATAGAGACAGCTCTAGGTCAATCTGATTTTTCTTATCAGAAAATCAAAATGTAAACTGAAATAAATTAAAAATAATATTCTGCTGAATCTATGAGAGTAATAATTCAAGACCCTGCAGCTACAACGAACCAACTCCAAAATTGTTGTTCATGAGTTACCTACCACTCATTTTGAACTTATGTACTCACCCTGATCGATTGGTGACGCGGGAAACTGACAGAACTACCTAATAGGCCAGTAGGTAGGTAGTTCTGTGAGTTTTCTGCGGCACCACTAGATCAGGCGAGTACATACGAGTTTGGAATGAGGAGTTGGGTCTTTGTTGTTGCAGGGACTTCAATGAGGAATTTCACCATGTCGGAATTTCCTATTTTTGACCCCAAAATCGGATTCAGCACCTCTAAAAACCCCCTAAGGCAAACTTTCAGCCCGAACTTCCTAATTTACGAATAAACAAAACAGTGTAGAAAATACGAATGTTTAAAAAAACCGGGAAAATGACGTCATGCTGGAATAGTTCATTTATGGCCGCTTGAAGCGCTGAGATCGAGAAATCCATAGTCCCCAGATGCAAAATTTCATGAAACAGTAAAGTTCGAAATCGAAAAACTGAAGAAAAAAATATAAAAAGCGAGATGGGGAAAATTAGGTTTCCTCTGTTTTTGTTTGATAACTTTTCTCTTAGAAAACACGATTTCGTCGTCCCAATGGGCAACACTGGGAGGAGACGGCGATCCGAACAGCCCAATCAGCGAGCGTTCCCGCTGCACGTCTGTTTTCCCGGTTAGTTTTGAAATTAAAAATTTTGACTGTCTCCCAAAAATAACAGAAGACTTATTTTCCGAGATCAGCCCGATTTTCATCTATCCCACCATTAACTATTCAGGAAAAATGCAAACAGAAATCGGTGAAATTCCTCATTGTGTAAATCATAATGCCTTTGCGAAATCAATTGTATTAGGTGTTTCTAAGTACTTCTTCTTAGGTTCTTCTGCCTCCACTTCTACTTAACTTTTTTTCCCACTTTTCCATTCGTCTGTTACTCGAATATTGTTTGTATTTTTGGGGAAGCCCTCAACGGGTATGTAAATAATATCTGAGTAAGAATAGGTATATATTCAAGATGAAGGTTAAGTCAACCAAGGTCCTTTGTTGGTTTAGGCCCTTCGAGGAGAACGAGTAAACCTCCAGCAAGTTGCCTTTTATCGAACCCGGCACCGGGCACTCTTCTCGGGTCAATTCAGGATTACAAAGCCTTCCTAAGAGATGTGTTTCGCTCTTGATAAAAGCTGCCAGGGGTCCCCGCAAGGAAACACGTTGACGCAAATGAACTATTTTCAAAGGGATGTCGTAGTTCAAAGTCAGTAGATTGACGCTACAGGTTCTCTAAGAAGTAGACAAGAACTGGATTGGAGCAAGGAAAATTAGTCTTTTGAAGGCATTTTTTTTAAACCATTCCTCCGTTACCTACAAGCTACCAGCAACTAATTTTCGAGCTCAAGTCACGATGGAAAATTTTTCATCCAAGTTGGATGGGCAGGCAGTATATCTTCCTCATTAAACATAAAATGAACACAAAAAGAATATTTTGGTACGAAATTGATTGAGCTGATCAGAACTATATGACATGGAATTCTTCTGATCCAAATTTTTGGAGGTCCCGTCTAGTGCACTGTGACAAAATTTCCTCATCAACGACGGTGAAGAAGCAAAAAATGTATACACGTAGGTAAATATATTTTCCTGTTTGACTCTTGGATTCCTTCTGGATAACCTTAACTTCTTCCTGTACCACCTGACTTGACGCATGGTTGAAAGATGGTGACATTATTCTGATGGATGAACTCTTTGGATTTATGTGGGTACTACAGGAGGCTTTCTATACAGCGACCCAGTTTGCCGAGGTACCATTTCTTCCTCAGACTGCATTTTGAGAAACAACGGAATAAATAAAACTAATAAGGAGAGAACTTGGTAGACGAATGCCGGATTAGGAAAGTAAACAGTAGCTGGAGGTAAACTTGGTTCAGAGTCAACCTCGCTGGATCGTCCCGACGCCACTTTCTCCGTCTCTAAAGTAGCAACCTTTCTTCGACCTTAAAAATCGGGTTGGAGGTCATCTCGTTGAAGATCACAACTGACCTCAACCCCAATTCAGATTCCTACGCCTTTATGGTAATATCTACACTTTACACCAGTCTTCCATCTCGTCCGAAAATTTCATCAGGTTCCTGAAAATTGCTGCTTTCATCTTTGGACGCTTCTTCCGTGTAAAACACTCAAATTATGCGCGAGAGCATGAAATTTTTAAAATCGTTCACATCCCTTTTCAAAAACTACCGATATTTTCGGTAGGAATCATTGGGAATAGTCACGGTGGCGGCTGGTTGTGACGTGCAATTAGGTTCTGCCTACGCTTCCTTCAGGTGCTGACAAATTTGTAGGTAATAGACCTCTTTGGGTCAATAGTCCTTTTGACAGAACTTTACTGTTCAATAGTTTTCGTATAACACAATCAAATATTGATTAGCGGATTGTGGGGTAGAAACCCGTTAACGTACGTGTTTTGCACGTTGTATCAATCTTTTACATCATTACTAGGAAAAATGTAAAGCAATTCCTCAGAAGAGAGTGAAAATTTGTGTTCTCGGAAAACAAGGGCACCCAGGTGATCTAGTTATGAAGAACTTAATCTCGTCACGGCTCTTGATTAGTTTTAAGAAGAAGTTAAAGAATTTTCAAATTTGGAACTGAGGGTGAATGTAGAATCCTTCCAAATAATATGGAAGGAGCCAATTTGTAGAAATGTACTACTGATGCTTTTGACAATAACCTACCAACTATACTAGTAGCTCAACTACTCCATTTGGGTCAAAAATGGTCTGATATTTGAACGAAAAATGAGAGGACATATCATAGAAATTTTAAAGGGCTGTCAGAAATTTTCTTCTCTTCTGCCAAAGTAGTTTTTAAAGTAAGTAATGAGACTGCTCACAAATGAGTTCAAAATACCTTCCATTACGAAAAAAATCACTCGCAATGAGATTGTGGAAACCATTTTAATAAAAACGGAGTTGAGTAGAACGATGTCTATTTCCACGAAAATGATGCGTTACAAGTTGAATCGATTTAGACGGTTAGGTCATCATCAGTAACAAACAATAACTTTATATTACGTTATTGTTTGTTACTGATGATGACCTAACCGTCGAAATCGATTTAACTTGTAACTCATTATTTTCGTGGAAATAGACAACGTTCTACTCAACTCCGTTTTTATTAATACCTTCCTTTGGCTGGTCGGCTACAACCGCATTGTATGAATGTTTTCAAGTGTTTCAAAAGGATAGGGATGGCATATCGAATGAAATATATCGATATATCGATAACTGATATATCGTCAATGAGATATCGATACCATCGATATATCGCAGAAAATATATCGATATTTCGATACATCGGAAGATCTTCTTTAAAAAACGTGTGAACTTGGTAGGTTTTTTTTTTAATTAAATTTTTATTACGAATGCCTGCTCCCATTGCTGACTACAGACAATTTACACAAAGGCACATTTTTAATGTGCACAGGCAAATTTTAATGATATTTACAGCTTACATCTATATCAAAATAACTTTACTGGTTCAAGTAAATAAAGTATTAAATAAAGTAAATAAATAAATGATTAAAACATTGAAAATGAAAGTAGGTAGGTGAATTTAATTGTTTTAAAACAATATAAAAATCATTTAGGATGACATTTATGGACATATCGGAATATCTACTTTGAAAAACTTGAAGAAGTAAGTAGGTAGGTGAATTGAAAAGTTACTAACATCATTTTGGAAGAAATATTATCGATATGCTAGACATATTGGAAGATATATTAAATATATCAAATAAATTAATATATCAAATCAAATTAAATATATCAAATTTTGAAAAAAACCTGGTGAAATAAGTATTAACCTACTTTCAAAAGTTACTGGGTATGAATAATCGAAATTCATTGTTTAAAAACTGAAAAAAATTGCGAAAATGTCATTGCAATGTTAAATTAATTTATAAATTGACAGGGGTGTATACTGTAGACAACTATGATCCTTCAAAATTGAAAATAATTGTTGTGAAAACCTGCTTCACTTTCGTATAGTAAGTAGTTTTAATCTAGACGAGCCTTCATTACTTTTGATTCAAGTCAAGTAATTGAGCCTTGAGAGCCACTGTAGGTGTAAAACATTCATGTACACAATCATGTCTGAGCTGAAGTCAACAGTCTGAAATCAACCCATCACTAGGTACCTAAAAAATTTGGAATAAAATTACTTGATGTTTTTACTGGTACAGGCGTCCCTTCTCGTCTATTCATTTCAATATTAAATTTTTACAAAAAAAAAAAGAAAAATTTTTTGTTTACTTTAAAATATGTCACGATATATCGGTAAATATATCGATATTTACCGATAATATCGGTTCTCTATATCGATATAAATATATCGATATATCAAACGTAATATATCGATTTATCGTTGCCATCCCTACGAAAGGATTATTCAATCTCTGGAATGGAAAAAAGGTACAAGGACTCAACTCAGGCTACTAAGGAGGCTGAGTAGCCACAGGAATGTTTTTACTGGCCAAAAACGCTTTTTATTGCAATTGATATTTGAGGAGCATTATCGCAACACCCTGTTGTTCTTAATGTTAGGTCTCACATGAATGATCTTTTTTTCGAGGTTTGTCAAGAACCTCAAGTTATCAACACTTACCGGCAGATTCCAAATGTTGGTAAGCTGACTTGTAAAAAACGCAAGGTGCCTGGAAGGAACTAGCGAATTGTTACTCCAAGTTTCTCTGAACTTTGGTTTGAAGATGTCATTTTTCAGATACCTATTTCATGAGTAGGTATTTCAAGGGTTATGAAAGGCTTTCCCGAAGAAAAAATAATACTCGTCTCTTTCATAGTTGTCTTGGGATGTTTTTCTTTTTTTAATCCCACGATTTGAATTCACCTTAACAACACTGCTGTTTTATAATGACCTTTCATAGCACTCTTAACGTGAGTTCATTTAAATTATTTCCCAACTCAAAGCAACCAGCAGAAGCTAAACTAACTACTAAGTACTCTTTGTCAGATTAGCGGAGTGAACCTGTTTTTCGCGGTTTCGTGATCAAAAACATTAGGGCGGCAACTTCACCAACGGAACAAAGAGGCCTAATCACCCACTTCAAGTCACGTATTTTAATGATAACTTCATGCTCATCCAGGTCGGTCGATGAATCAACTGTAATTGTTTTCAGAGCTTTTTACTGAGTGCAACTGAAAGGAGGATTCCTAATAAAATAACTTTAATACTAATTAATTAATGAGAATTGAAAAAGGAAGTACTACACTGTTCGACAAAAATCAGCATTGAATATTCTTGAAGAAAATTATGAGTTAGCTGGTGAAAATAGTTGATATAGAAAGAGAACGTAGGAATTTCTTAACTCTCTTGAAAACTGAAGATCCCGATCATCTATGGTTGCTAGATAACTTGAATGCCCAAATTGCCATCAATGTCATACACTGAAGAGATGAAGAATATTTAACTAACACGAAAATTCTCGGGGAAGTAGTTTTTGAGTTCAAAGCGCTGCAAATTATTACACAATGGTTCATCATCGAAAATAATAAACCAAAAGAAAAACTGCACTGATAATCGGATATATAGATCATATTCGTGGAGCAGTCCAAATAAAAAGTGGATTTCTTAAAATCAAAATGTCTGTCAGTGCCTATTTAGGATTGGGATGTGAATTAAGGAAGAATAGATAATACTGAAGAGTCTATTTTGCTTCCGAGTCTACCAAGGTAGCGGAAGCTTTGTTTTCACTTTTCAAGGATTAAAAAAAAAAGTTCTCCAAAATCAAAATTTTCACTCGCGTTTTGCTTTTTAGACCTTTCTGAACAATTTTTGTTCCGTGTCTGTCTGTGTGTCTGTCCGTCTGTCATGAATTCTTTGTAACGCGCATAACTATACGAAGTTATTTTCCGATTTATATGAAATTTTCAGGGATTGGGCGGGTTGGTGTGTAGATGGCCCCCTATGAAAATCACCACCTTCGGACTGATAGTAGCTGCTGTGCATGCGCAAACGTGAATTTCCTTGTAACAGCCATAACTTCCACATTTTCCATCCGATTTCGATGAAATTTTCAGGGATGTTGCAAATTAGTATTTAGATGGTCCCCTATGAAAATAACCACCTTCGGACTGATAGTAGCCGCTGCGCATGCGCAAACGTGAATTCCTTGTAACAGCCATAACTTCCACATTTTCTACCCGATTTCGATGACATGTTCAGGGATTACGCGGATTAGGTTGTAGATGATCCCCAATGAAAATCAAGGCCTTAAAATTTACAGTAGCCTCTGCGCATGCGCAAACGTAAAACCCTTGTAACAGCCGTGCATTTGTCGCCCTCCCAATTCTTCACCCGCGTAATTTCGCATCTGTGACGTGAGAATTACGTATCACCAGGCCTCAATAGACAGAGATAGCGCATCGGACTTCGACCCAGGAGTCCCGGGTTCGATTCCCAGCCAAGCTAAGTAATTTTTTGATCCAATCACATCTTTAACCTTTGACACTGCTCAAACCCCCAGATTCTTACATACTCTCTTACTACTCACTTACATTTTTCATCCGAATTTGATGAAATTTTCTAGGATTGTCCAGATTAGCGTGTAGATGGTCCCCTATGAGGGTAGTGAAAGGTACCTACTTGTTTTGATGTTTTGAGATTAACTACTATGCATCGGATCATCTATATAGTCGGGTTATGGATACGAGGAAGCTATGTGCCACACCCACTTTGCAGCCGTTTTTCTTTATTATTTGCAATTCCCCCCTTAATTAATTACTCAAATCCTAACTCTCCAAAGTCTCTCCTCGTGGTACCTTCACTTCGACGTCCGACGATACTACGAAGGGGCTTGATGATGAAGTCCGTCGTCGCTGTAGTGAAGACTTGGAGATAGGAAGAGTGGCACTGCAAACCAAACAAAAGCTATGCGTCTGGGACTTTTTGCTTTTTTGAACTTTTCAAACAATTTTGCCTTTCAAAGCTTTCTAACAATGTAGATTTTCTGTAAATATAACTTGAGCTAGGCTCGAGGCCTATTGATTTCATCACTGTTCGATCAGCAGTAGCCAAGGTAGATCAGAGAAAGGGAATCTTCATCAACATAATCGCCTACGACTTCTCAATCGTGTTGCTGTTCGTCCAATTTAAAAGCTATCAAAACGATTGTAAAAATCATGTTTCATATTGAGGAATGTGGTAGGTATCTTTAATACTACTTTATATAGGTAACTAAAATCAATGAACTTTACACAATCGAATTCTATATAAAATTTTCTATAAAATTTCGAAAAGAAGCTTTTGCAATGACTCAAAATTTTCAGCATGGGAATTGACATTTTTTTCACTGAAATTCGGTTTGGAAAATTGTAAAACGATTCCTGAAGTTTTTTTCAAATTTTCATGTGTTTGTATTTAACATTTTCAAAACATACCGAAAGTTGACAAAAATCAACAATTTTCGTGTGGGTACTCTATGAGTTCGAAGTGACGAAAAGAGTATTTTTTGAGGTTATTGAAGTGAAAAATTGAAACTTTCAAAATCGCTCTAGCGGGACTCATGCTGTACGAATGGGAATTTTTATTCTAGTTGAGGAAGCTGCCTACTGAACTTGGTAGAACTAGTTTCTGTAGGGCGTTTTAAAAATATCATTCTTTGTGTTTCCTCTACAATAAATGTTCTAGTTGTTGTATAGAGTAACTGTTGAAAGTAAGTAGTTACTTTGCTAGTTATCGCCAGACAAGAATATCTTTCAAGCTTATCTCTAGTACAAGACCTTATAGTCTTATCTTCTATCCCGAAGGAATTGCTATTATTCAGTCCTAGAATGGGGTTACCAGATGGTGCTCAGCACATCTAACCCTCCTCTACCTCCACGTCTCGTTCTATAACTACTTTTTCGCGTGAGAGTTCTAATAATTTCTTCGTTCACCCTCCTCGGAGGTAGTTTCTCAGTTCTACCATAAAAGAAAAATATTATTGTTTTTGCCAGTTCGGTTTGACCCACGCCCTCCCCCCCCCCCCCCTGGTTCTCCCTCCTACACTTGATTAAGTTGTTGAAAAGGCTTTTGTTGAAAACTCACGCGTTTTATCTCTTTTTGTTTCAGGCTAAACAAAGGGCGACTGTGAAATGGATGCTGTCGAAAGCCTTCAACAACCGGGTTCCGGAGAACCTCCAAGAGCCTTTCTACAGGAACCACGAGGTACCTAACGTTCTTTATGAAGCACCTAGACAGTTTGATCACTTTAACGAGTGCTCTAACGAAACCAAATGAAGAGATCAGGTTTGATGAGAAGTCGAAACATGTCTGATGCATCGGGTGATCAAACGAAGGGACAGTCCACGTTTGACCCCTATGTCTCCTAGTTTCGCGGACATATTTACTTGAGAAATTAAATTCTAAGAAGATAGTTAAATATTCACGCAATAGGGTAAGGAAAATTAACCAAGACATAATTTTCAATACCTCAACTTTTTACGAAGATAAAACAGAATCCGAAGGCGATGATTGATGTATTTTTTTTTAGAGCAAAACGATGACATTATTCACGTCTTTTTTAAACTTACTCAATTTTTGAGTTTTAATTTCTCGATTTTTAAAAATTTAAACTTTAATATTATACGATTAAAATCACTCGCGGTGAGATTGTGAAAACCCATTTTAATAAAAAACGAAGTTAAGAAGAATGTTGTCTATTTCCACGAAATGAGTTACAAAGTTGAATCGATTTCGACGGTTAGGTCATCATCTGTAACAAACAATAACTGAAGTTTTATCACACAGAGCACAGCTTATGTATTCACAGGTGAAAGGGATCTTGAATCCCGTAGGTTGAGAAAGTGAAAGGCTTACCCAATCAGATTGAAGCAGATTTAAGTGAAAGGAGAACTTGAATCCTATTGGTTGAGAGAAGTTGAAGGGATCAGGGAGGATCCATAAATGTCAATGTAGGCCTAAACAGTGGTGAGGGTTATATTGTGAAGGGGGAGGGGGGGAAGCTATTACAGGAATGAACCTATAAACGGTGAAACATGTTGAGGGACCGCCTCATTTAGACATTTACCAGACCTACCCATCACTCTTAAGAATCTTGCACTTTTCAAGGACATCCAACATAACTCCCTTCGGGCAAAAATGAGGAAATTCTACGTACTGTCCGTTTGTTAGATCAAAACTAAAGCTATGATTGGATTCTCTCAGGTGATTTGTAAAAGCAGAATCACCTTTGTTATCCCTGCAATCTTTTTCATGCTCATTGATTCTTACCCCTTAGTTTTTTTAAGATTTCATTTTACAGTTCTAAATGTCTAATTCGAAGCTCATACGTAATGAAATCAGGCAATTAGGCAACATTCTTCCTTTGTCACAACGAACCAGATATGTACCATAATTCCTTGGTCTTAACATTGCGACATTCCCGAGGTTTCTCGTTGAGGTTGCCATTATTTATGCCTAAGATGTTTTCCGCTTACTAGAAGTTTTCCTTTTGATTTCAAAAATAAAGGCAAGCCTTCTTTATTGTCAGTCCAGTAAGTCATTTGAAAATATCCCCAAGTGCAAAGTAGGGAGACATTTCACCTTTGTTTTGTTGCGACTTTGCATATCCTGAGCTCAACTATGTATGGTCGTGGACTTATGCTTCAATTTGCTCTGTTTATTTTTAAAATAATTTTCGTTTTTATTATTTTGTTTCATCAACATTTTCAAATGCACATACGAGTAGCATGTATATTAAACAACTTAAATTTAGACAAATAAATTGTGCGAGCTGAGTGGGTGCTCTAGGACACATATAACAAACAAAAAACAAAAAAAAAAAACTGAATGAAATTGAACGAAAACTTGTATTGTGGATAGAGGTGCACCCTTGGCTGTTGCAAGAGAGAATGACGACTGGCAACGCGTGACACGGGGGAAGGTTCGTGCGTACGTACGTAGGAGGAGGGATGCTCATGAAGCCTTCTGATTGGAGGGACTAAACCGAACTAAGAATTCTTTTTATTGTAGAACTAAACATAGAAAATTAACCTTTATGGTATTTCGGTTTGAGTAAACGGTTTTACGTAAATTCAAACTCATTTTTAATTAATGGTATCTGAAAAAATTGATTTGTCAGTATGCCAACATTGTTTATTTGTATAAAATTTCTTGATAGATTCTAGATGTACTTTGTAACTTACCAGCTAACCTTTAAAAAATCATCGTGTCTAAAAGCTCTCCATAATATGTCATTATAGAATAACGAAAAAAGCTAGTATTGGGGGGAGGGGGGTCGCAGTAAATGATTATGCGTCCACGTGCAATTAATCCAAATGATATAGTGAAGAAAGATAAGAATTTCGTAGTTTTTATAGTAAAATGCTGCAAATTATTACACAAAGGTTTATTATTTTTGACATTTTCATGTCTTTGCTTTGGCACATGAACTGAAAAATCGTCACGAAAACTAAGCAAATCTTGCTCACGCGACCAATAAATAAAATAGACTCTCTGTGTTGCGTAGAGAACAATCAACAACCTTACATTTTGCTTTGGCACATGAACTGAAAAATCGTCACGAAAACTTAGATGCTTGGGTTGAACTAACAACCTTACTTCACTACCTTGTTGTGTAGTGGTTGACATGAAAATGTCCCAATGTGTATGTCCCAATTCAGACTCGTATGCAAGCATTTCTGAAGCATTTGTACATTAGATCGTTGATTCGTTGATGGTCTCGAACGAATTTGGTTTTCATAATTTTAAAGTTTCTATATACATCACTCGTCTGCAAAGAACACGGCTTTGCCATTGTTAATTTGGACGGAGATTAGGCCTCTTGCGATTCACACTCGTGTTTCTGATTTATCGTAAGTCCAACCTTTAAGTTCTCGTAGGGAGCGAACGGTTTGTCCTACAGGGCTCCGCGTGGTCTCTAAAGATTCAATACTATCTTAAATTGATGAAAAAACAATACCTTTACATCAAAATTTTTTGAGATAGGGCGTTTTCAAAACTTTAACCCTTATTTTTCAACACTTAGAAGTGACCTTGATCAACCAAAAGCTTCGGAGCACAACTAGACCCCAAATAGAACCCATGAACCAAATTTCATCAAAATCGATCCATGGTAGGTAACTAAGGAAAGTGCCGCGTACGGCGGAAAGACGGAAAAATTTGCATTCGATTTTTGGATTCTACGTACCTTGAAACGTAAAAAAAATAAAATTTCGAGGGGGTTTAAACATTTTTTTTCTTGTTCGATTCCAAAGGTTCATTATTGAAAATAATAAACCAAAAGTAGCAGCAAACGGTTGAACTAACAAAACACACTCGAATCTCTTAAGGGCTGTTGATTGTCGAGCAGAGTTTGGTGTCCGCCAGTGAATTTTTTAAATGCGAAGGTAGGTATCATCGAGGATGTTTGCCAAGTGGGTAGGCGTGAATGAATGATACTGGTCTGAGTTCTGAGTTGTGTATTATTTCTGAGTATTGAGTGTTCCGTGGGATGCCGTTTCCGAAACGATGTAGGAGGAAGAGATGGGTAGGTTGCCGAGATCTTAGAGAATTTATCATCTCCTTCATACCTTTGATCTGAATCTGCTTTAATGAACTATAAATTTCGTTGTTCTCTGTAAATATTGTTAGTTGTAAAATCTATTCAATCGTTTTTGTAAAATAAAACCCCTTCAACGAAATAGAACCCCTTTACTCCATTCAAGATGTGTTGAAATACAATAATTTTCCCTGAATCAGTACATCAACGTCTACCAGTCCAAAATCAACATCACTTTGAAAATGCAGAACGATCTCATTCTTATTGCTGAAGCATTTTTGTGTCCTTATTTTTCTTAACCTTAATTTGAAATCTTAGATATTGGTATCTATTAAATAAAGAAGAAGAGTCTAGAAATTTTCTAGACTCTTCTTCTCTTCTCTGTGTAGCAGTAGGCAATTCGTCTTCTCATCATTTCATTTCAACGTTACCTTCTCTCTATGTATATGAATGCCTGAAATTGATAAAGAATGATCAGATATCAACCAAGTCACATTCCAATTGTCACCGGTACAAAACCCGGTTTTGTGGAGACTTGTGTCCCCCGTTTGCTCGTCTTACGAAAACGTTGACGATGGATCAATTGCAGAATGGGATCCGTTTTTTCAATAAACTGCCAAAAGAGCTTAGGGACCTACCGGAGACAACATTTGCGAGGCGTTTGAAACCCATTTTGATCGGCGCGGAATTGTATAGGGTCGATGACTTTTTCAAATTGTGTTGGTGACGACCAGACATTGTCTTGAACTTTTTAATTTATTCAACTGTTATTTTATTGGATTTTTGTGGTATCTAGTTATAAAATTTTCCAGCAGCAGAGGAATATTCATAGTACTCTTGCTTGCCCTTATTTGTAGTATATGTTTTGTCGTTATTGTCTAAATGGGGTGTGCGCCTTGATTTTTTTTAGATTTTTAATCGAAAGTAGACTACATCCTGAGAATTTTGGCACCAACCGCGACCTTCTAGCGTGAGTAGATCTGTTTCTATGATTTTTCAAAGTTTCGACCGTTTATGACGTCATGCGCCCCTCCCGCTTGGGCGAGACCCCCCAGCCCACTGTGACGTCATAAACGGTCGAAACTTCAAAAATTCATAGGAAAAGATTTACACGCGCTAGAAGGTCGCTGTTGGTACCAAAATTCTCAGAATGAGGTCTACCTTAGATTAAAAATAACAATTAACAGTTTTTCCTACCCAGGCGCACACCCTATT
Source organism: Apolygus lucorum (assembly GCA_009739505.2). Lineage (NCBI taxonomy): Eukaryota > Metazoa > Arthropoda > Insecta > Hemiptera > Miridae > Apolygus > Apolygus lucorum. The sequence goes on from CM019176.2 coordinate 33,665,123, forward strand.
GTGCCTTCATACCTACTCATTATTTATGTTGCTGTGATTCGAAACCGACTGTGATAATTATTTGACTTTGACTGTGGCCATTCTTATTTATTCAAAATGCCACTATTGTTACTGTTTTGATCACATGTTCCGTTTTTAGTTTTTTGTTATTGTTGTTTTATATTATTGTTGGTAGGTAGGTACTTGACTGTTTTGATAAAAACTTAGTATGTTAGTCTAAAGACGATCTATTTTTGACGATTGTAATACCACACTGGCTGGTTTCGACAATAAAAAACGATTTGATTTGATTTGATTTCTTCGTAATAGTAAACCTCCTTTACTGAGAGGTCAATGCTGACCACAAAGCAGAGACTGGTAAATCAAGATTTGACTTCGTTCAAGTTGACTCGTGATTTTTTAATTGAAGCGCGCAAATTAAAATTTTTCGATTACATAAATTCTTCTATATGGATCAGTAAACTAGATCGCCGCATTTTTGAAATGTTGGTACATTAGAGTGTCCAAACAACGTCGGATTTATCGATTCATTTGCTGAAAAGGATTTTCAAAGTTCAGTCGCTAGAAACACCGTAATTACCAAGGCAAACTTCGTTTATTGATTAGATAGATTGCTGTTTTTGTTTCTCACTCAAACCGAAATGAGATTTCATACGATCTACTCCCGTTATTGGAAGGTATTTTCACGATACAGGGGATTGATAACTGCTTTTATTTAAACAATTTGATAGAGTTGAGACCTTGAATACATTTCTTTGAGAAAATCTGAAAATCGCATGTTAACATTCAAGTGTACATTCACTGAAGAATTCAACTCACCGTCTTTCTGTTTTATTTATTTATCAACGTAGGACTTGATGGTTAACTCTCATGATGTTAATTGTCGCAAATTTCCTATTTTACAACATTCATTTGTATTCGCAGGACCAGGAGCACCTGAAGCCGCAACTGGTCCATTTACTGGCGAACGCGGAGCTGTACTGCATGGCTCTGTCCAACATCTACTCAGACCCAAACTACAACAACCTCAACCATTGGGGCGTCCTCCAGGCCCTCGCCCGTAAAGGGGTCTACATCTCCGATCCGCACATCACGGAGACGGTTCTCATTCAGACCACCCCTCTGAAAATGGTTAGTGTGATAACTTTTTGGCATCAATCGTTAGAAAGCCTCAGTAGGGCTTTCAACAAAACATCTACCACTTCAACAGTGAACCTGAAAACCACGAAACTCCACTTAAATTCTGGCCTATTCTTTGAATAGAGATCAAAATGTTGGGAAGTACGTGGTTTTCAAAGTTCACTAACGACTTGTTGGATCGAAGTAATTTATGGGAGGTGGATCTGGCGCTCCCGAAAATCGCGCTTGATAATCTTTGAAACGCTATTTGTGACCTCTACGGGATGGCATAGATAAAAGCATACCAGGGCAGAACCTTCCAAAAGACTTCATCTCATGCGGTGGAAGTTTTTGGAACTAACTGATACCAATCCCTGACACTCATGGCTACAAATTTTTTCCACATTTACCAATTGTCTATCAAAAGCTCTCTACCTAACTTTGAAAAAATAAGTCATGAGACAGACCTGTCAAACAAAGGATTAATTTATTCATAAATACAGGTTCACCCTCCGAAATGAGGAATTTCACCATGTCGGAATTTCCTATTTTGACCCCAAAATCGGATTAAGCACCTCGAAAAACCGCCTACGGCAAACTTTCAGTCCGAACTTCTTAATTTACGAATAAACAAAACAGTGTAGAAAATACGAGGGTTTAAAAAAACCGGGAAAATTACGTCATCCTGGAATAGTTCATTTATGGCCGCTTGAAGCGCTGAGATCGAGAAATCTATAGTCCCCAGATGCAAAATTTCACAAAACAGTAAAGTTCGAAATCGAAAAACTGAAGAAAAAAAATAGAAAAGGCAAGATGGGGAAAATTAGGTTTCCCCTGTGTTTGTTTGATAACTTTTCTCTTAGAAAACACGATTTCCGTCGCCCCAATGGGCAACACTGGGAGGAGACGGCGATCCGAACAGCCCAATCAGCGAGCGTTCCCGCTGGACGTCCGTTTTCCCGATTATTTTTGAAATCATAAATTTTGATTGTCTCCCAAAAATAACAAGAGACTCATTTTCCGAAATCAGCCCGATTTTCATCTATCCCACACCATTAACTATTCAGGAAAAATGCCAACAGAATTCGGTGAAATTCCTCGTTGACACCAGGAGCAAGCTGGCTTCTCCAGCTTTAACCCAGTAAATCAACGATTTGAAACGCCAATTTTTGCGAAAAATTGTTTCTCATTATTTGTAATTAATTATATGTACAAGGTATGTCCAAAAAGTAAGGGCACTGAGGCTCCCATTGTCACTGAGAAGTTGTTTTCCTATGTTGGCCACTTTCATTCCATCCCAAACACTTTCTATTCTTCTGTGCTCTTTACTTCCATACTTGGTAAGGAGTATTATTTTTTCAAAATGACTGCGAATCTCAGAGGCGCATTGTTACCAATGCTGTTTCATTGCCTCCAACTTTATACTGAATTATAGAATTTCAGCTTTATCTATTTCAACTTTATCTATATTATAGATTGATAAGACTGTAGCCTTAGATTGATCCTAAGAAAATCTATGTCATCCTGAAAATTTAAGTTAGAAGCCTTAATCTAATCAATCTAAGGCTTCTAACATAACTTTTCAAGATGTTTCGTTCCTCTATAACGAGTCATGTCCATAATGTAAGTGTACTGAGGTTCACATTCCCGCAGAAATTTGTTTTCGTATGTTGGCCACACTGCCGTGTAACCTGACTTCCCCCTTCGATTAGTGATGCGACATCGATAGAAAACATCGATGTTTCTCAACATCGATGTTTCTTAACATCGATGTGCCCGATCATAATTATACAAATATTCGAGATCGTTTGCTTGTAGGTACCTACTCGAATAGACTTTTTTTTTTCATCTGATGAATCAATTTCTAGCCACTAGGTCAATTTCTACCCCAGTACATTCGCCAAATGAATATTTAAAGCAGTTACACCCCCCATAAGTTAGGAATACACCTCAGTTAATAACAAAAGTATATATTGTTCATTATTTTATAGCACTTGTCCAGGCATTTTTTTAAAATAGGAAAGCATTGTAAGGAAGATAATATTGCAGATTTATGACAAATTGAAAAATCGGTAGGAAAATTAGCTATTATTTTTATTCCTCCAAAGAGATAAGAATGTAATAATTCATCACGATTGGTATTTTAACGCTTGTTTCATTCATTATTTTAATGTGTAAACTATTGAGAAAACCAATGGGAACAACAAATCAGGGGAAGTACGACATCGATTGAAACATCGGTAAGAAACATCGATGTTGTGACAACATCGCCATCGAAACATCGATGTTAAAAACATCGTCGATGTCGCATCACTACCTTCGATACAAGACCAGAATGAGCTCGTATGTTATGACTGTGGTCTTAGCTTTTTTTCTAAGTTAAATTTGTTGATTGAGTCTGCCGCTTTTAGTTAACTTGTCGCAAAGAAGAAGATATTTTGAGAGGGTAAATCGGTTTATGGTGGAAGTCATATGAATCGCACGAGTGAAGTGAACTACCAGCCATCTCAGGTTGAATTTTCGTCCATCTGCCTTTCCTGGCATCGCGGACGTCATCAGCTGTCTTCCGAAGGGATGACAAGATGAAAGACCCGCTCCCTTTTCAAAATGTCCCAAACATGTACCCTAAAATCTTTAATGTTTTAAACTGACTTTTTAAGTAGGTAGGTTGAGGGGGATTTATACTGCGGCAATATCCTTATAATTTTTATTAATTACCTAATTGACTAATTGATAAAAATAATGAGTTTATTGCCGCAGTATACATCCCCCCTAAACCTACCTACTTCAACTGAAGAAAGGCCCAACACACACGATATTAAACTGACTTGTTATTGGTTTTCCGAAACAACTTCTCACTCTCTGCCACGTGATAATACCAGTTTACTCTTTTCTGTAGAGCGCACACCAAGTAGTCATGCAAGCGGTGATGACGCTGTACGCCAAAGAAGTCGCGACGCCAGAGTTCGTCTACGCTGCGGTGAAGCGACTGCTGCCTTCCGGAGTCAGCGTCGACCCTCCTCAAGACTACGAAAACGCCCTCCTCTTCTGGATCAATCAGGTTACCTCAGCACTCAAAACGAGGTCCGATCAGGAGGACAGTGTAAGTTTTACAGGAAAATTGCTATATCGCTGTTCTTTATTGAGTTTTACGACATTTTCAAAGTTTAATTCAAAATTATAAAGAAAAATCAGCACCTAAAAAATTCTAGAAATTCTGAAATTGTGAATCCGTTTACAATTACTCGGAAACTGGATTGATTGTACCTATTATATAAGGATGTAGCTTTGTTAACTAAATAGAAGAGTAGCTCTCATGCAGCTGTTCCATCCTCTTTTTTGCAGCTTTCAGATCCTTTCGTTTTTTCAGCTTCATAAGACTAATTTAAGTGAATTTAACTGGTCAAGAAGGACTTCACCAGTATTCGTATCTAGAGGTACAAGGGAGATTCCATCTGAAATTTCAGCTTCGAGGGACCAAGAGGAGTGAAATTAGCTCACTCAGTATATTCCAACTACTCTCAAAGGCAGTTTACTTCTTCCAAATCTCTTTCAGTTGTCCCCAAGAAGCAGTTCATCAACTTTCAGCGCTTCTTTTTACTTGGGAGATTTCAGCTTTATCACTTCATCCTGCTGATCCGTTTCGTACACGACGAATTTTGACCTTTCAATGATTCTCGTTTTGCTGCTTCTAATCCATTTCAGCCGTTTGAGCCTGGGCAATCTCAGTTCTTCAACGTCTCGCGGAATTAGGAGACCTATAATAGTTGCATCTGGAGCTTTACTGATAAAGTAAACAACCATTTCTCAGGTTGGATTTTCGTCCGAGTGCCATTCCCAGCGTCGCGGACGTCATCAGCTGTCTTCCTAAGGGAAGATCAGAATTTGTTCTGAAGATGTCGCTCATGGCTTCCCATTGCCTCGCCGCCCTGGGTTGTGACGAGGGGGGTGATGAGCCCATGACGCACGAATACACGGCCTGGCGGCTAGACTCGAACACACGACCTCCCGCAGTAGCCGGTCAGAGTATTGCCACCAAAGGATGCGTGCCGCAGCGAACACAGTCTCATCGCTCCCCAAAATGCTTTACTGATAATGCCCTTATCACTCAATTTGGATATTGTATTTTAAACAGAATCCTCCTAGCAATGAGAATAATGGTTAAAAAAAACTCGGATTCGCCAGGCAAAATTAATTTTGTTATTTATAAAATATGAAAGATATTTCGTCAACTGAAGTTGGAACTCGATCAGACCTACCGTTGGGACATGATTACTGAATTACTCTGTTTTATGTTACTTTTAAAGCTTCGATTCTGGTTGGAATAGTAATTGCAATTATACTCTTGCCTTTATTTAAAGAGCTCTGGACCGCGGGTTCCAAAACCCCTTCCCTGCCAAGAGGTGGCAACGTTGCAAGGTGCTCACCTTGCAGTGAAAACCCTTGCGGTGAAAACGGTCACAACCCTTCGCGGTCAAAACCCATCATCCCTCTTCCTCTTCTATCAACATACAATTTAATTATTTATCGTTCGGTGAACATTTTTTGTAATTTAAATTCGTAACGTACTAATTAATCTGATGAAAATGAGTCCAAATTTCCTGTAATTCGGCGAAGAGGGTGTAATTCGTTTGGGTGGATTGGCCGGGATAGGGCTGCTGAGTTTTAATCGTACCTGCCTCGAGTTTATACTCGACATGTTCAATTTTTCTCGCTGATCACGATTTTGGTGATGGGATGATCGAAATAATTTGTGAATCAAGTGTGCATTTGCAGAAGAGGGTAAACTGTTGGGGGGCTGGGGGGGTTCACGGGCGGAGGGGCCGCGCAGGTATACCTCGACCTTCCGCTGGGGCTCGGATTCTTGCAGCGATGCCGAACCTTCAGGGCCTTCAAAAATCCCAGAGCTCTTCAAATAAAGGCAAGAGTATAGCCATGTAGATCCACGTCAGTCTCCAATCAAATTTAGAATGGGTTCTGAGGCTCTCAAATGGGAGAGACGAGTCAAATTGACTGACATGCAAAAAAACTGCGAATTTGGTGCAAATTTTATTAAATAATTACTTGATATGAAGAAAATTATCTCGTAAAATTCAAGGTATGGCGAAACAAATTTTAAACTTTTCATTGATTTTCAAATGAAACATTTTGAATTTAAAAGACAAGTTTTGCCGGGAAAAATCTTGAACTTATTTTGAAAAGATGTGAAAATCTACCATGCTATAATGAGACACAAGTCTCGTATTATGTCAACCAGTTCTTGACAGACAGTAGAATCTTCTTGTCTGTCTTTTATTGAACGTTTTACTCACTAATATTCATCATGGATTGTTATAATTCGGCTTGTGGTGTTTAGGGTCACAAATGTCCGGAGTTCCCAAAAGCAAACAGCCTGCAGGACCTCTGCGACGGATCAAGCCTGGCAGCACTCGTTTCCTTCTACTGCCCCGAAGAGCTCCACTGGTCGTCCATCGTCGTCTCCCAGCTTCCCAACGTATCAGACTGCGTCCGCAACCTTTCTCTAGTCAGCGAGTTCTGCTCCAAAGCACTCCCCGCAAATATCTTCCACATGGCTCCCGAGGATATCTATTATATGAGAGGGTGAGTTGTAACTGAGAGGACGATGCCCTAATGTATAGGGATATATAATAATATTATATATCCCATATAATACACATATTATGTGTTCATAATATACCTACAGGCCTTAGGGCCAGGGATACAAGACTCGTTTGAAATTAAACTAAGCTTATCTGTATCCCCATTTAAACATTGACTTGCACCCCAGGGCCTTAGTAAATTAAACGAAGGTAGGTTTACACGTGAGCGTACCTGAGAGTAACTCTTAGGGCGGTATTCATAGTCATTCCTCAAGGCGCGGATTTCCTCGACTCGAGTTAAGGTTTCCTCCAACTTATCTTTTCTCGAGGATTCCTCACCCTATTCATAGACGAACAGAACGCATTTGGAGGTCGACCTCAGCTCATCCTCAACTCGAGGAGACCTCGAGTTACCAAACGACGGTCGAGGAAGAATTGGCAGCCCTGTTCAGGTAACAGCTCAGTGAAGGTTTCATGGAGAAGGTTCGAATGTTTATTTCAGAATGGTTGGTGTTGTTTTTCAGCTTTGACTTTGGACCATCACTGTTCCTGTTGTTCGCGTTCCTTCTTCAATAAACTAGTGTTTGCTACCTTTTAATTTTTTATGTTAGTTTCCAAATGGAAAGAGAAATGAAGAGAGCCGTTTTTAAGCGAAGCTGAATAAACTACGTTGAGGAAATTCATAATTGAAAATAAGGACATTGTGGAAAAAAACAGATGGGGTCGAAAAAAAAAAGTGTTGGGAGAAAATCGCGAGTGATTTCAATTTCAGAGGAAAGTACCCAACAGAAAGTAGCGTATTATATTCAATAAGTATATTATATTTATATTGGTGCTCCTTTTCTTTGCACTCGTTCGTTGTTTTGTAATTTACAAAGTACCAAAGCGCTTTTCACCTGAGTGAAATGGGCCATAGATTAAATGTGCATCTAGACTGACCCGCAACACTTCCCGAGTCCCGCGGCCGCGTCATTCCGTTACAACAGAACTTCTCATCCTCATACTTCTCAAATCAGTAGAAAAACCAATTTCTACTTTTTCTCCTATGGGGTGACACAAATGAAGGCTTTAGAACTATATGAAACAAATTTCCATTGGTATTAATACGTGCTTTCAACAAGAAAGGTAGGTACCTAATAGGTAGGTACAGTACTATGAAGAGTTGAACATAGTCGATTACTTTTTTTAATTCGAAATTCCCACCCACCATATTTTGAAAATTGTTGAGGATATGTTGCTCTAACATTTACCAGAATTCGGAGCGATTTGAAGATGGCGTTTTTTTGTAAAGTGCGAAAATGCCGTTCTGTAGGGCTTATGACTACAGAACCTTGGCTTCGAAACAGATGGCTCGGCAACTTCTAAAATCGATTACTTCATTTAATTCCAAATTCCCCCACCATATTTTGAAAATTGTTGAGGATATGTTGCTCTAACATTCACCAGAATTCGGAGCGATTTGAAGATGGCGTTTTTTTGTAAAGTGCGAAAATGCCGTTCTGTAGGGCTTATGACTACAGAACCTTGGCTTCGAAACAGATGGCTCGGCAACTTCTAAAATCGATTACTTCATTTAATTCCAAATTCCCCCACCATATTTTAGTATATTGTTGAGGACATGTTGCTCGAACATTCACCAGAGTTTGGAGTTATTTGAAGATGACCATTTTTTGTAAAGTGCGAAAATGTTCGACATTTCTACTGAAATCAGCTATCATCAAATATCGGCGGGCGGTCATGACTTTTCTTCCACTGAACCGGAATCGACCAAATTTCAGTATATTGTCGACTAGTTATGTAAGAAACATATGTCAGAATTTGGTGCAAGTAACTCAGTCGTAAGTACCCAGCCCTAGATGATGAAGAGATAGATTCTGTTCTCTCCTGTTCACAGAAATACTCTCGGGCAGGAAGAAAATCGGGAGTAGCACGTTTATCACGGTCTCTTTTGTAAAACGAAATTTCTTCCGAAATGTTCGATCATCCAATACCTACACAAATAAGAACATAACTAAATTACTGGCATTCACCGTGTTTATCATTATTATCATTACTTTTGAGTACCTACCTCCGAAGGGTTTTCTTGATCCCGCAAGTAACATTTCGGCCTTCGCTGATCTCGCGAAGATTCCTACAAATACTCATCAAATTCCTCCAATCTTTCAATATCTTCGAAATCCATGTTTTCGGACGAAATAACCGAAGAATAGATCCGTAGAATATTTTATAACGACAACGCTTGTGATAACAGGTAGATATCATCAAAATCTTTCCTCAAGGTACCTTTTCACCTACCTTGGACTGAGGAAGCTCGAAGCCCCTTTCTCGACTCGAAATATCTCGATTCGGCCTTCAAATTTCTCGACTCCACCTCCGAAGTCGTCTATGAATACCGCCATTGGAGGACGCCTTTGGCGGTTCGAGGACGCCTTGAAATGAGGCGACTATGAATAGCTTAAGGAGCCGTCGGTCCTCCTTAAGGCTTCCTCGAGACCTTCCTCGACTTGGAGGATGAGTCTGGCCTTGACTTTGGCTTAAGGCTTAACTATGAATAGCTCGAGGAGGAAAGGACTCCTCAAAGCGTACTTTGGAGGAGTCCTCCAACTCGAGTCATGACTATGAATACCGCTCTTAGCCTGTGCTTTCGAGAGGCACTCCCATAGCCCTTAAGCTTAGCTGTATCCCCATTTAAACATTGACTTGCACCCCAGGGCCTTAGTAAATTAAACGAAGGTAGGTTTACACGTGAGAGTACCTGAGAGTAACTCTTAGCCTGTGCTCTCGAGAGGCACTCCCATAGCCCTTAAGCTTAGCTGTATCCCCATTTAAACATTGACTTGCACCCCAGGGCCTTAGTAAATTAAACGAAGGTAGGTTTACACGTGAGAGTACCTGAGAGTAACTCTTAGCCTGTGCTCTCGAGAGGCACTCCCATAGCCCTTAAGCTTAGCTGTATCCCCATTTAAACATGACTTGCACCCCAGGCCCTTAATAAATTAAACGAAGGTAGGTTTACACGTGAGAGTACCTGAGAGTAACTCTTAGCCTGTGCTCTCGAGAGGCACTCCCATAGCCCTTAAGCTTAGCTGTATCCCCATTTAAACATTGACTTGCACCCCAGGGCCTTAGTAAATTAAACGAAGGTAGGTTTACACGTGAGCGTACCTGAGAGTAACTCTTAGCCTGTGCTCTCGAGAGGCACTCCCTTAGCCCTTAAGCTTAGCTGTATCCCCATTTAAACATGACCTGCACCCCAGGCCCTTAATAAATTAAACGAAGGTAGTTTTACACGTGAGAGTACCTCTCGAGAGCACAGGCTAAGAGTTACTCTCAGGTACTCTCACGTGTAAACCTACCTTCGTTTGATTTACTAAGGGCCTGGGGTGCAAGTGAATGTTTAGATGGGGATACAGCTAAGCTTAAGGGCTAAGGGAGTGCCTCTCGAGAGCACAGGCTAAGAGTTACTCTCAGGTACGCTCACGTGTAAACCTACCTTCGTTTAATTTACTAAGGGCCTGGGGTGCAAGTCAATGTTTAAATGGGGATACAGCTAAGCTTAAGGGCTATGGGAGTGCCTCTCGAGAGCACAGGCTAAGAGTTACTCTCAGGTACGCTCACGTGTAAACCTACCTTCGTTTGATTTACTAAGGGCCTGGGGTGCAAGTCAATGTTTAGATGGGGATACAGCTAAGCTTAAGGGCTATGGGAGTGCCTCTCGAGAGCACGGGTTAAGAGTTACTCTCAGGTACTCTCACGTGTAAACCTACCTTCGTTTGATTTACTAAGGGCCTGGGGTGCAAGTGAATGTTTAGATGGGGATACAGCTAAGCTTAAGGGCTATGGGAGTGCCTCTCGAGAGCACAGGCTAAGAGTTACTCTCAGGTACGCTCACGTGTAAACCTACCTTCGTTTAATTTACTAAGGGCCTGGGGTGCAAGTCAATGTTTAAATGGGGATACAGCTAAGCTTAAGGGCTATGGGAGTGCCTCTCGAGAGCACAGGCTAAGAGTTACTCTCAGGTACTCTCACGTGTAAACCTACCTTCGTTTGATTTACTAAGGGCCTGGGGTGCAAGTGAATGTTTAGATGGGGATACAGCTAAGCTTAAGGGCTATGGGAGTGCCTCTCGACAGCACAGGCTAAGAGTTACTCTCAGGCACTCCCATAGCCCTTAAGCTTAGCTGTATCCCCATTTAAACATTGACTTGTACCCCAGGCCCTTAGTAAATTAAACGAAGGTAGGTTTACACGTGAGAGTACCTGAGAGTAACTCTTAGCCTGTGCTCTCGAGAGGCACTCCCATAGCCCTTAAGCTTAGCTGTATCCCCATTTAAACATTGACTTGCACCCCAGGCCCTTAGTAAATTAAACGAAGGTAGGTTTACACGTGAGAGTACCTGAGAGTAACTCTTAGCCTGTGCTCTCGAGAGGCACTCCCATAGCCGTTAAGCTTAGCTGTATCCCCATTTAAACATGACTTGCACCCCAGGCCCTTAGTAAATTAAACGAAGGTAGGTTTACACGTGAGAGTACCTGAGAGTAACTCTTAGCCTGTGCTCTCGAGAGGCACTCCCATAGCCCTTAAGCTTAGCTGTATCCCCATTTAAACATTGACTTGCACCCCAGGCCCTTAGTAAATTAAACGAAGGTAGGTTTACACGTGAGAGTACCTGAGAGTAACTCTTAGCCTGTGCTCTCGAGAGGCACTCCCATAGCCGTTAAGCTTAGCTGTATCCCCATTTAAACATGACTTGCACCCCAGGCCCTTAATAAATTAAACGAAGGTAGGTTTACACGTGAGAGTACCTGAGAGTAACTGTTAGCCTGTGCTCTCGAGAGGCACTCCCATAGCCGTTAAGCTTAGCTGTATCCCCATTTAAACATTGACTTGCACCCCAGGCCCTTAGTAAATTAAACGAAGGTAGGTTTACACGTGAGAGTACCTGAGAGTAACTGTTAGCCTGTGCTCTCGAGAGGCACTCCCATAGCCCTTAAGCTTAGCTGTATCCCCATTTAAACATTGACTTGCACCCCAGGCCCTTAGTAAATTAAACGAAGGTAGGTTTACACGTGAGAGTACCTGAGAGTAACTGTTAGCCTGTGCTCTCGAGAGGCACTCCCATAGCCGTTAAGCTTAGCTGTATCCCCATTTAAACATGACTTGCACCCCAGGCCCTTAATAAATTAAACGAAGGTAGGTTTACACGTGAGAGTACCTGAGAGTAAGTCGCAGCCTGTGCTCTTGAGAGGCACTCCCACAGCCCTTAAGCTTAGCTGTATCCCCATCTAAACATTGACTTGCACCCCAGGCCCTTAGTAAATCAAACGAAGGTAGGTTTACACGTGAGCGTACCTGAGAGTAACTCTTAGCCTGTGCTCTCGAGAGGCACTCCCTTAGCCCTTAAGCTTAGCTGTATCCCCATTTAAACATCGACTTGCACCCCAGGCCCTTAGTAAATTAAACGAAGGTAGTTTTACACGTGAGCGTACCTGAGAGTAACTCTTAGCCTGTGCTCTCGAGAGGCACTCCCTTAGCCCTTAAGCTTAGCTGTATCCCCATTTAAACATGACTTGCACCCCAGGCCCTTAGTAAATCAAACGAAGGTAGGTTTACACGTGAGAGTACCTGAGAGAAACTCTTAGCCTGTGCTCTCGAGAGGCACTCCCATAGCCCTTTACACGAGAGAGTGAAATTCTCGCGGGCTCACTCTCGGAGAGCAACTCTTGGAGCCAGCTCTCGAGAGCCCGTAAAGACTGTTTTCAAGGCTACGAGATCAGTCTCGAGAGTGATTTCGTGAACGTAGTATCTACCTGATGTCGTCAAAACGGAAAACTATTACCAAAAAAAGAAAGTGGGTGAAGGAATTGATAGAGAGGAGGAATCGTTCAGGCGCGTATCAGCATTTATTGCGGGAATTGAACCTGGAAGATGCCCAGCAGTTTAGAAATGTTTGTAAATTTTCCAGTGTTGAAGTGGAAATTCATTTTTCAAGTTCTCATAGGGACCGAACGGTTGGTCCTACAGAGCTAAATTCGATTCTAAAAATTCAATACTATCTATAATAATATACAATATTGATGGAAAAACAAGGCCTTAATATCAAATTTGTTTGAGCTAGGGGGTTTTCAAAATGTTAAACCTTATTTATCAACGCTTTTAAATGACTGACATCAACCAAAAGCTTCGGGGAACCACTAGACCCCATATGGAGCCCATATACAAAATTTAATCAAAATCGGTCCATGACAGGAAAGTGCCGCGTACGGCGGACTGACGGAAAATTGTTTATAGATAATCCACGAATCAGAGAGTTAAACCATTTGGAAGGGTGGTTTAAATCGAGGTGGATTAAGTCTTGATAAGATCTAGATGAACTGTGATAGTGCGCTCCTGTATTCTCTTTCGATGATCAACTCTAGTTAATCTGCGAAGGTGAAGACGTCCCTTTGTGTGCACCACTGGGAGACACGACCTACCTTCCCAATACTTTTAAACTGAAATTTGCACCCAGATGATGGGAAACGAACTGTCACTGAACAGATTTTCAAATTACTTACCTATCAATGAATGCTGTGAGTATTCATGGTAGTTACAGCCGTCCTAAGTTGGCCAATGGGGGGTGCGCCTTGATTTTTGCGTGAGTAGATCTGTTTCTATGATTTTTCAATTTCTACCGTTTATGACGTCACGCGCCCCTCTCTCCTGGGCGGGACCCCCCAGCCCAATGTGACGTCATAAACGGTTCGAAACTTTAAAAATTCATAGAAACAGATCTACACACGCTAGAAGGTCGCGGTTGGTACCAAAATTCACAGAATGAGGTCTACCTTAGATTAAAAATAACAATTAACCGTTTTTCCTACCCATGCGCACACCCTATTTTAAAAAAAAAACCTCTTTCTTCATAGCGTTTCATCATTACCATGACATTCTGTTTTTGTTTCTTTTCCAGATCCATGAAGCATAATCTAGTTGTATTTTTAGCCGATTTATTCAATATGCTCGAAATACACCCCGCTCCCTGCGTCACGCTCAATAGTGCCATGCGTAATATGGTCAACGGTAAGTTGAAAACTTTGAATTAATTAAATTTGTATTCTCGAAAACCTGCTGTTGATGAGCAGTAAATGACACGAATAGCGATGGCCAAACTTTGGCGTGGAAAGTTATTCTAATCAAAAATTGCTAGGCAGGTACCTCGGGTATCAACACGGAGAAGTGACGTTGATTCCGCTTGTCTCGTCCGTGTGGATTTATCAAGTACCTTCTACTAACACTTACGAAGCCTTCGTGAATGTTCGTTCATTGTACTTTGCATGTTCGTGGATATTTTCAAAAATAATACTGATGAGTGTAGGTCTAGGCTATCGTTTCAATTTGTTAGAAAAATGGGATGTTAAATCTTACTCATTAAGCTACTCAACGTCTATATTCCAAGCTAAACGAATAATTCTATTAATTTATATTTGCGTAGTCTAATTTTAATCTTAGGCCAAAACAGACTATTGGATAGTCTATTGTTTTCTAGCCAAAGTTCGTGGTTGTAATAGCTGTTATTCAATCTTCAAATTCTGGGGAAACTCGTATTTCAACAATGCCCAACAAAATTTTGAGTCTAGTCGCTCATTGGAGTTCTTATGCCATATCTGCTTGGAAATTTCAAGAGAAATCCAAATCTAAGGTTTTTTTGCTTCCTCTCTGCTGGCGGCGGGGGGAGTTTTGTATTTGTGCAGCAGGCCAAAACATTTTTGGTTCTCTAAAAATTCCACCCATACTTTTATGAGCCTTTTGAACAATTTTGGTTCCGTGTCTGCTCAAATGCCATCAAATTGGGTGGTAAGTTTGAGGCTTGGCCCAAGAAGAATGCTATTGATCCGATCATCAACGTAGTCCAGAGAAAAAAATCATCAACACAATCGGGAACAACTTCACAATCGTGTTGCAGTTTGTTTGAGTGATGCTGGAACCTTGAGTGATAGGCTGGAGTTGTTAGAAGTTATACCCCGTGAGAATTTCTAGAGAACTACCGTTTTCAGTTCCAAAATTGGCTGGAAAATATGGGTGATTTGGTTTCAAATATTACGCAAGAGGGGTTAGATAAAAGACTAGTGCACAAGAACCCCGACGATTGACGAAAAAATTGTGGAGGAGGGAGCACCAAGTAAAAGTAAAAGTGAGGAAGCATGTGGCTTTAATAGAAGGACTGAAACCCTCTCCATTGCCTTGGGTTCCCTAACCCTTGCGTTAACATGGCAAAGACAGTAATGGTACTGGAGGTCAGGAGGAAGTGGGCACCTCATGCCACCTCAGTGATGTCACGTCGAGGTTACTAGTTTAGCGATCCTAAAGACCCGAATGATATGCTGGGGTTTTCAGACCCTGACGTGAAAAGTTCACAAATGCCCAATAGATGACTTCTAGTTATTCAGAACTCGTTCAGTTGGAATAATCGTCCCAGGCTTCTCTGATTCTGACGGCCTGCAGTGTGGAAGCATTCGGCTCATTTAGGAGGTCTGGAATCCTCTGCCTTCACTCTTCAGAGAGTACATGACAACTACTGTACTGAGTACTGGTACTAGAGGGCAGAAGCAAGTGCGCACCTCTGACCACCTCACTGATATCAATTCGGGGTGATATCAATCCTGGAACATTGAGTGATGTGCTGGAGTTCCCTGACAAGTTCACTAATGCCCTATAGAGCGTTTCCAGTTGTACAGACCTTGTAAAGGTAGAATAATCGGATGTCCATCACAGGACTCGCCTTCCTAGGATTCTCTGTTTTTGAAGGATAACAGTGAGATAGCACACGGCTCACCTAGGAGGACTGGAATCCTCTGCCTTTACTCTTCAGCCGATGGTCAGCACAGCCAGGCCTACTTCAGCGAGTACATGGCAACTACAGTAGTGAGTACTGGTACTAGTGGGTAGAAGCAAGTGCGCACCTCTGACCACCTCACTGATATCAATTCCGGGTTATCAGTTGTGTGGACCATTGAGTGGTGCGCTGGAGTTCCCTGACAAGTTCACTAATGCCCACTAAAGCATTTCTAGATTTACAGACCTTGGAAAGGTGGAATAATCGGATGTCCATCACAGGACTCGCCTTCCCAGGAATCTCTGTTTTTTATGGATAACAGTGAGATAGCACACGGCTTACCTAGGATGACTGGAATCCTCTGCCTTTACTCTTCAGCCGATGGTCAGCACAGCCAGGCCTGCTTCAGCGAGTACATGGCAACTACAGTACTGAGTACTGGTACTAGAGGGCAGAAGCAAGTGCGCACCTCTGACCACCTCACTGATATCAATTCCGGGTTATCAGTTGTGTGGACCATTGAGTGGTGCGCTGGAGTTCCCTGACAAGTTCACTAATGCCCACTAAAGCATTTCTAGATTTACAGACCTTGGAAAGGTGGAATAATCGGATGTCCATCACAGGACTCGCCTTCCCAGGAATCTCTGTTTTTTATGGATAACAGTGAGATAGCACACGGCTTACCTAGGAGGACTGGAATCCTCTGCCTTTACTCTTCAGCCGATGGTCAGCACAGCCAGGCCTGCTTCAGCGAGTACATGGCAACTACAGTACTGAGTTATGTTAGAGGTCAGGAGCAAGTGGATATCTCAGACCACTTCACTGATATCATGTCTGGATCATCAGTTTGTGATCACCAGTAGAGCACTTTTAGTAATGGAGGTCTTGGACTCTTGGAATATTTGAGAATAAAAAAGCATTCAACTTCGTCTTGAAAAACCAGTCTCATGTTGGGGAATTAATCCATGATACTCCATAATAAACAATGAAGCATTTGTACACCAAATGAATTCTTCATGTCCAATTGTTCATTATTCTTTACGTGGAAGCACTACTGACCACCCAACTTGGCCGGTGTTTTCCAATCCCTATTATTTTTATCCACACTCCTATAGTTTTCAGAATATTTCGATCTTTATCTGAACATGTTCAAGCCAACGCATTTTGATATAATGCCGATTTTGGTTAAAAAAGAATATCAGACATTTTGAGTAGAAGAAGACCAAATGGACAAAAATTGGACCTCGAATTCCGAACAGAAAAGGTATAGGAGAGACGTGAGAAAATCGGACTCTAAATTTTGTTGAGCTGTGCATTCTGCCGAACAGATGAAAACCAAATAAGAACATCCTATTCTCCGAATAATAAAAAATTTTCTCACACAAAAGATCGTAGATGTTGAATTATTTGAATGTTTTAACAGTGAAATTACCTCAACGTGTTTTCTTGGTGTCGCTTGCTTTTTGTCTAAAATTGAGCTACATGTGCACTTGCTTATGTTTTGCTTATAACACGTCTTTGAAAGTCAAAAAGGACCCTGATATCTCTAGATCAGGTAACCTACCGTATTCTTCTTGAAATCGTCGAATAATAAGCAAGTGTTCATTTTTAGGTTGTATTTCGTTTGTCTATAGCTCACGAAATTCAATTAGAATTATTTAATCTAGAGTTTTAATAGATTCACTTGACATCAGAGCTTTTCCACCGAGTTGATTTTTTTTTTTACATTGGTTTTGTGTCATTATCACTTTTGACACATTTAGATCTGAACTATTTGGTTTTTAAGAATGGGTAGTTTTGGAATTACGCTTTTAATTTTGGAGTCACATAGGTTAGGTACTGATCAATAATATTGGCACCTTAGATTCTAGTATAAAAGAGTAGGATATTGCGAAAAATTACCAAGGTGCAGAACTAAGTGTGTTGTGCTGAAGTAGGTAAGTTAATATGAGCGATTAGACGAAAACGATTTGAAGGAAGTCGTTGTTCATGGAATGGAAAATATGGACGTTTAACGTCCATTCTATAAGTTTTCGAGAAGCCTTTATCGATTGAGGTACATTAGATGACCGTGGAGTGTTGTTTTTCTTAGCTGAAGGAAGGAACAGCCAAGGCGTGCCGCATAAGAGAAGCCTGCCTCAGGCTGTGTGCGCAATCCCAGACCTGCGCAGCGGGATCGACTCTCCGTCTTCCTTCTCAGGTGACCCAACCCTCGCCTGACGGTTTCCTTCCCTTTCCTGTCATTTGGATCCTTGCGCTGAATCTCCAATACAGAATTCATTCATCCAAAACTGCACTCAGGACCTCCTTCTCTCAATTCATACGGGAGCTTCAATGTATTTGCGAAACGTGCCATCTCTCCATTTACATTTATCATAGCAACTCACAAATGAAGTCGCCTCTCTCGTGTTGGTCGAACTAGTCATCATGAATGAGACAAGCAATTCTAGATAGAAGCTGAGCAAAACCTCAGACTTCCGTTTTTGGAAAAAATTTTAAATTTCATCTGATTACTACAGAATGCAGTACTCATTGAGTATTTCTCAACAGTTCACTTAGAACGCATCATCTTACCTAATAATTTCATGTCATGAACTTTATTGCCCCTTATGTGTGCATGCATTTTGTTTAACGGAATAGATACGCTTTTCGTAACATTTAACATTCATGTTGCTTCCTCATTAAAACGTCTGCCAAATCATTCATTCCATGCTGCCAAATTCATCAACATTAGTTAACCTCGAAATTTGATTAATAAGTTTCTAGATATGTAGAATCCAACAGTCAAATGAAGGACTATTTGCGTTTTTACGAAACTAGGTACTGTTTGCAGATAGAAAGAATGCGGCTGGCCAATTTTTCAAAGGGTAGGGTAAAAGCACCAATTGTTGACACTATTAGAAAGAAAAATCATTCAATTCTGCGTTCCACAAAAGGGTTCAAGAAAATGAAATTTTCAAGTAGTTATTATGAATTATGAGTTCCTTGTGAACAGTTTGCACGTATTAGACTTACTAAAATATTTTTTTATATTATCATAAACGAATTTTTTCTAAAATGGTTTTTTGTTCCCAATGTTTACACATTTGTCTTCGAAAATTCCATTTGTTGACATCTGCAGTTCCTAATGTTGACACCAATTTAAATATTGACCCATCGCTTTCCTGAAGTTATTGCTCAAGGTAAATGAACAAGAGAGATTCGAAATAGGTTACAATATATTTCAAGAAGATACCTAATTACCTAGGAACAAGAACATACTTAATTGAAGAGCTACAAGAACGGAAACAGGGAACACAAATTTATTGGGATTGGCCCCATAAGATTTGGGCTTGGGCAGTTTGTATTTGACGTTATTGACCGGTAGGAGATGATTCCCGTCGCACGAACGCTTAAAAACATCCTCAGTCTGTTGCAGGGAAGAAGTGGTGTTACTTCCGCAGCACCTTCAGAATCAACGTTGACAACCAGGCAAACGCATTCCGTCTCACGTTTTTTGTTAGGCAACACAGCCACAACCGTGTCTCCTTCATTTATTCGTCCAACTTCTTCCTCGACATGGCACAACGTCCTACTTCTTCCACGGTGGTGATTTTCTTAGCAACACAGCGTTGTGGACTTAGTTTTGCCTGGTCGACTTCACTGTTTGAAGGTCCACTTTGTTTGCTGTCCCCTGCTGGTAAGGATATCGGCTGACAATTCCTCTTCCCTTCCTCCAATTACGGTATTCTGCTGGGCAACATCGCTGTCTTCATCCATGTCCCTAAAAATCTCAAATACATCTATGTCGTCCTCGGTGGCAATCGATGGGGCCACTCCTCTGATTCACTTGAACTCTCTGATAGGAACCTACGCTCCTTCTACTTTTCTTCATCGGTCGCGACTTCTTAACTTTCAGCTCTTCTTTCTTCTTCTTCATTTCTTCTTTCTGGCGCTTCATGTCTTCTTTTGGTGTATTTGATAAAATATAGTTTTCTTTGAAAGTAGAAAAAAAGTTGATGTCAACATTAGGAACTGAATGTCAACATTGGGATCAGACGGTGTCAACTTAAGGTTCCGCCACGTTAAATTGGAAAAGTCGATAGTCGTGATACACTACACAATTATTCAAATCCAAATATCACCTTAGCAACCAAATCAACAGTTTCCCCTAATGTTGACACAGGTGTCAACATTAGGACACAAACTATTTCATGAGACCCTAATGATGACACCGAATTTAACCATGTTTTCCTATTGAAATTTGGGGTTTTAATGCTTACACATTCTTCCTTATGTTATACATGAAGCAGACGATGTGAAATGGTAATTTTACTCACAAAATTTTACTTCAAAAGACTAAATTTGTTGACCTACCTCACTAACTTGCGGCAGAAGGATGGCGTCGCTGGAGTTACTGATACAGCTCTCATCAGCTTCAATTTCAGCCAGCTAAGTTATATCGGATATTATGACTAGTGGAGCCGGCCAACATCAATAACTACATTCTTATCAACAGAATGACGCTAATTTCGAGTACCTACAGTGACCCAATAGCTTATTTTTACATTTTAAAATTGAAGTGTCAACATTAGGAATAGTGTCAACAATTGGTGCTTTTACCCTATACCTGCTAACATAGACGACTACCTGTTCCAAAATCTTAGGTAGCCTGGTGAGTCAGGCTGGGGAAAGGGCCGAGCCTCCGTATCTCAGACCTTCGTAATTTGGGCATTGAGCGACTCGAGTCATAATGAGTTAGAGAGCCCCTCCACTCTGCCAATTGTTAGGAAAGAAGTCCATCTCGATTGTGAGTTCACTAGCCCTTCAGGTTTACTCTTCATCCACCTTTAAAATTTGAAAGAAGCACCATCCTTTACTGGAAATAATTTTTTGTAGGAGAATGGATAATTTGGCGCCCTTTCTAACAGAACCCTTATTTTTACATGTTTACGGTAAATTAAGGTAGTTCTGGTAATTTTAGTGACCTGTTCAAGAACACGAAAAAAAAAATTGAAATTGAAAAAAACTTGGAAAAACAAGGGGTTAAAACAAAGATGCTACGATACATTTTCTTACTTAAATTAGATGTACGACCGATCCTTGAAGTTTGGTCGACACCCTGTATAGAATTGGGAACCACTGCCTTAAAGTACGCTAACAGTCTGTGAAAATGAATCCTTCTACTTCATCAATGGTCGGTAGTCAACAACCCTCGGTCTCATTTTCCCTGGCTTGAGTGGCAGGTAGAAGAAGGAGGATGTTTTTGGGACTGTAATACACAAGGACACCTCACCAAACCATCCGCATTCTTTCCATCTGCAAACAATAGTTAAGATGCGAGTCTAGCCCCCAACAATCCTTGTCGGGTTTCAGCGCTACCTCCCGCCACTTCAACGAACTACCATTCCTGATTACCATAACTACCATTCTTAAGATTGTTGTCTCGTAATAGTTTACGTTTCTCTTATTGTTTTTTCTCTGAACAGTTATGGACGTGAAAATTATGCCAAGTGTCGTTTTATGTTGCGAAACGTGCCCAAAGTCATTCAATTTCGAAGCTGATCTCCAAAAATCGTTACTGGTTCATGTTATGAACAAGAGAGACGAAAACGATTACGAGACAACAATCTTTAGAATGGTAATTATGGTAATCAGGAATGGTAGTTCGTTGAAGTGGTGGGAGGTAGCGCTGAAACCCGACAAGGATTGTTGGGGGCTAGACTCGCATGTAGTTAAGTCGGTAGGTAGCAGATCTTCCGAAAATGCCATCGACAAAGAA
Organism: Apolygus lucorum; assembly: GCA_009739505.2. Taxonomy (NCBI): domain Eukaryota; kingdom Metazoa; phylum Arthropoda; class Insecta; order Hemiptera; family Miridae; genus Apolygus; species Apolygus lucorum. The sequence goes on from CM019176.2 coordinate 33,686,419, forward strand.
AACGTGGATACAAAATTCCCATCGGTCGAACTGTGGTAACCGAGGGCTCCCGACTGACATCGTCCCTTCGCCAATATTGATTTCGATGATGTCGGTGAATCGGAAATCTTAATCAACGAAGAATTCTCGACGTGTCGAGGGACCCGCCTCATCACTCAAACTTAGTTTCATGGATACCGGATTCTTTTTCGCTATTCCTTCAGCTGTGAAGATTGAAACTCGGATCCCATTCCAGTTTTCTCCCCGGGAGACCTATGGAACAGGATGGAATTAACACTTACTGACTGTTTCCATTCCCCAAAAAATTCTTCGCAAAAACAATTTGGCAAACATGAATTGTCAAAAATGACAAGAGAATTTAATAAAATATATCGTTCGTTAAAAAACGCTGTTTTTAAAAACTAAGTGATCAGTGTTGCCAGTATCAGATGTGTCGAAGCGGGGGTCTGTTTTGCCTCCTCTTGCCATGGATGCCATCGCCATTTTTAAAGCTTCAAGATTGACTTCACTTGGATGATGAGATTTTCGTTAATATGGACTCAAGCGTTCAATGAGGAAAATGGTAAAATAATTTGGACATAAAATTTCCGTACAACCTAACAAGTTGTTAGCATTCAAATGTATGCTAAATTTTAATCAATGTTCCAAGGAGTTTCTTGTTCTATCTGATTGACTGCAGATATTGAATGTCGGTATGTGACCACTCCTTGTACTTGAGAAACGTGATTGATTGACTGTGACCTCCACGAAATGTTACTCATCCAATGATAGGTGAAAAAAAAATATCTACAGAAGATCAGTTATCTCTGCAGAATGAGTACCTATCAGTACAATAACCTTTGTGTGGTCAGTGTCATTGTCCATTCAAGGCCGCCACATTCTACCAAATTATTTTTTTTTTGAATTTTTTTACGAGCTCATTGAGCGTCACCAAAGCTCCTTTAACAATAAATTTTACAACTTAGAGTCAAGAAATTCACATTTTAGTGGCAAAAATTAATGGCAAACAAACACTACTCTGTTTCATCATTCACCTCTAAATCATTGGAATCTGATGTTTAGTAACTTCATTGTAGAAAAATCAAAGTTAATAAGAAAATGGTCGAAAAAAATAGTTTTTTGTATTCACAGAGTCTGCTCGGAGAGGCAGTCCTGAACGGTTTGGAGGAGTTCGGAGGAGTCCATTCACCTCTATCCCCTCCCCTTTTCAGTTCCGGTTTGGCTCCGAACTGGTTCCGGACTGCCTCTCCGAACAGACTCTGTGAATATCAAAACTTTTATCACTGTTTTCACAAAACCACACCAGTATCTTCGATATGGACGGGAGATCACCTCAATGTTCCCAGAGGCTCAAAAAAGCACCCCAGTGTTCCCCTAGAAAGTTGGTCTAATGTTCCCGGGTCTCCCGAATGTTCCCTAAGCGACGCCTTACGATTTAGGCCTCCATTCCATCCGTACCTACCTTGAAACGTAAACCATCACGTGATTATTTACGTTATCACGTGATTTATTCAATTAAAAAAGTGATTAGTAGTTTAAAGGTATGGCTTCTTCATTTACCAGGATTGAGCAAGGTGAAACTTACATCCAGTGATTTCCAGACCTTCTGGTCACACATTTCTGACTGTGTTGCGTATTCAACATCAAAGTCAGTTGTACAGACCACAGGCCACAGCTCTTGACCCACCAGCTCTTCACACTTAGCAGCTACGCTACCAAACTCGAATGTTTGCTGCTGCTTGTTGGGCAACAAGCAGTAAACTAATGGCACATAAAAACCATTTCTCATTCCGAGATATGGGAACACAGAGACTAACCAGCTCGTAGGTCATCGGAACATCGCAGCTACTCTTATCGCTGGGAGGAAAAGTGAACGGGAACGTTCAGGCGTTGGTGCTTTCACCTAATGGTCCGCACTGGAACACTGGAGCCGTCACCCATAGGATAATACCATCTGATGGGGAAATTCATAAATGGAGCCATTTAATAGGAGAAATACCGCAAAACAACTGATAACCTTGCTTTTTACATCCAAAACAGTAGGTAGGTCAGTGGCTTTAAGTGGGGCAAATTCGTGCCAGACGGTGCCTAGGTAAGGAACAAGGTGGAGTTAAGAAGAACGTAGTCTATTTCCACCTAAATAAGTTACAAAGTTAAATCGGAGGTTAATCGTCAGTTTGGTCATCAACAGTAACAAACAATAACTGAAGGTACAACACACAGAGCACAGCTTATTACAGTCACAGGTGGAAGGGAGCTTGAATCCCATTGGTCGAAAAAGTGAAAGGCGTACCCAATCCGAGTGAAGCAGATAACTGCAGCAGATAGCTTGTTATCTGCTGCAGATACCTGGTATCTGCTTCAATCTGATTGGGTAAGCCTTTCACTTTTTCGACCTGTGGGATTCAAGATCCCTTTCATCTGTGACTATACAGGGTGTCTACACTTTCAATGGGCATAACTCCAGGGTTCGATTCTACAAGGTATTTCCAAGAAAAAATGTCTCGTAGCAAATTTCTTTTAACCCGCCCAAAATTCTATTTTTTTCACTTTAAAATTTTTCTTCGCGTTTTCGACCTGACGGCACTGATATGGTAATAACTCCCTTAAATCTCCTGAAAATTCAAATCTGACTACACCGTTAGAAAGAGCGTTAAATTACCAAGCTACCTTAAGCAAAATAAAATTTTTTTAGCAATAAAATAGTATCAAAAAATCAAGTCAGAAAGCGAACTTTACAATTTTTTTTGAAACTTGACTTTATTCGACCATCGTTTTCACTCTAAATCGCTGCCCATTTCGATGGGCGCTCTTCGGAGAAAACATGCTCAAATTGTCACCTTTCCAACGGTCTATCAATTTTTCTGTTCACAAATCAAAAAGAAAGAGTAAATGAAGTTTGAATGTCAAAAAACGTGTGTTTTACAAGCAAATCCAGTGTTTCATGCCGGTTTATGGTCCCCCTCGATCACCAAATGGCTTGACGATTTTGGTATCATTTTCTATGTAATTATTTACGCTGAATCCAATGGTGATACTTCCGAATGATTCCGACTGCTAGAAAGTGGATTTTTCGAAGAAAACCTTCGGTTTTCGTTCATAAAATGCGCATTATTCGTAGATATGTAAGATATCATGAAGTAATACCTTTCTACTCAACAAAAACTTCAATCAGATAGAAATTCGGTGTTTTATTGAGTAGAAAGGTGTTACTTTATGTACGATTCGAATTTCATGTACGAAAAACGAAGGTTTTCTTCGAAAAATCCACTTTCTAGCAGTCGGAATCATTCGGAAGTATCACTATTGGATTCAGCGTAAATAATTACATAGAAAATGATACCAAAATCGTCAAGCCATTTTGAGATCGAGGGGGACCATAAACCGGCTTGAAACACTGGATTTGCTTGTAAAACACACGTTTTTGACATTCAAACTTCATTTACTCTTTCTTTTTGATTTGTGAACAGAAAAATTGATAGACCGTTGGAAAGGTGACAATTTGAGCATGTTTTCTCCGAAGAGCGCTCATCGAAATGGGCAGGGATTTAGAGTGAAAACGTTGGTCGAAGAAAGTCAAGTTTCAACAAAATTTTAAAGTTCACTTTTTGACTTGATTTTTTGCTACTAGTTTATTGCTAAAAAATTTTGATTTTGCTTTAGGTAGCTTGGTAATTTAACGCTCTTTCTAACGGTGTAGTCAGATTTGAATTTTCAGGAGAAATAAGGGAAGTTATGACCATATCAGTGCCGTGAGGTCGAAAACGCGAAAAAAAACTTTAAAGTGAAAAAAATAGAATTTTGAGTGGGTTAAAAGAATATTGCTATGAGACATTTTTTGTTGGAAATACCTTGTAGAATCGAACCCTGAAGTTATGCCCATCGAAAGTGTAGACACCCTGTATATGCTTTGCTCTCTGTGATATAACTTCGGTTATTGTTTGTTACTGATGATGACCTAACCGACGATTTAACTTTGTAACTCATTACTTTGGTACAAATAGACCTTGTTCTTCTTCACTACGTTTAAAAAAAATTAAAACGGGTTTCCACAATCTCGTAGCGAGTGATTTTATTCGAACAAGGTGGCTCTGATAGACATCAGACATAGTGAATGTGTTGAGAACACGAATCGCGATAGAAGTAGTTGTGAATCACGAGAACTAAAGGTCAAATGACAAGGCCAAGATGGCTAGGCCTGACGCTAGAATGACTCAGTTATCCCAACAGAAGAACACTGGAATATTTCGTTTGTTTCCTTTGAGACAAAATTCGAACTTAGTGAATTTTGCATCGTCAGAGGTCTTGCTGCTGCCAGTAACCATCCCAAGAGATTACATTTATCGTAATTCCTGAAAAAACTGTCATCATCATCATTCATTTTTCATCAACATTACATATTCTTTCATCATTGTAGGACATGTAGGTACCAAATAACATTTGTGAAGAAAAACTGCGACTTCCCAAAAGGGTGATGAATCTTCTTCAATCTAGACTGCAAGAGATTTTTTGCCCCAACATCAGAACTAGAGCTCAGTGCTACCCAAACACTGTTATTCGAAATTCCTTTTTCGATGTTGTTTCCGCCGAAATTGCCGAGGATCACAATATCAACTGGAAGTTATTCATTCTGGAAACTGAAACTGACTTGACACGTGACAAGACACATCATCTACCGAATTGTGGAGAAGAGAACATTGAAACAACGTTTAATTTTAATGTATCTTTGTTTTGGAATCATTTAAAATATGCAGAGCGAAACTGATACCAGAAAATATAAAAAATACACAGTTTTTGACCTTGTGAAAAAGTTGAATTCACAAAAACCAAAATTTAAAGCGATGTCTCATAGTGTTGCCTTCAGATACTCCCCATCAGGGATACCTTCAAGTACACAATTTTTGTTTCAAAGATTTATCATGAAAAAGTCATTTAAATTAGGTTGAATTTGCAAAACTTGCTAAATCTTGCTGGTTCAAAAGTTGACGCATCCTGTACACCACCTATCATAACACAATAGTTCGCAATTGAAAGGCTTTCGCTTAGGGAAGAAGACTACTCTTGATGTTTCTTTTAATACGATGCCTTCCAGTGGATTCAATGTTGCGATATTTTGGAATTCAGATGCTTGGATCCTTTTCACCTCCTCTTTCCTGTTGAATGTTCACTTCCTAACCTTTCCGCCCCTCGTGTGGCTTCCCAGGCTTACAAAGCTAGCTTCGTGTTTGTTTCGTGTGTTAGCAGTCACTAATCATAGTTCCTATTCGTGTTTTACCTGCTCTCATAATGAAAAAGCTGTCCATCCTGCCTATCTAATCTGAAACAAAACGAAGAGATGTTGGATTTTAAGCTTTTTCATTCTGATGCTGTGTGTGTGTTCACGTGTTAGTGTAGTCAGCGCACTGTTTAACTCAGCGCTCATTGGCATGTCTAAACCTCGAGATGGAAAATTCATGTTTTGTCGATGCATCAACTCCTTATGTGTTTGGCTGAGAAGTTTCTAAGGTCCTGCATTGGGAAAGTGGGGAGGTGTGAACAAAATTGGATGTAAGTTTATGATAAATTGATATTTGGTCTTTTTAAGTAGCCTCAAGTGACCCATATTACCAAGTAGGTACTCAAATATTCCAGAAATTGAATTTCAGTGTTTCATCATACAAAGTGGGACAGCTTCATTTTTGTCGTGTTCCGCTGCCCTCCAGATAGCGCCTCAGTCGTTCATTCCCTTCTAAAGTCCTTATTAATAACAACGATCTTACAACTTATAGACTTTTGCAAGGATATTCATAGCATGCCTAGTTATTTATGCGTAGATTGTCGCTTAAGAGGCAACACCCTCTATCGACCATTTTGACGGATATGGGATCTGTGGTTATTCCTATTCCTCTTCTCCCGTTGCATATAGTTTTTGCTTTCAAATTATTCCTCCTAGATGAAGAAGTCAAGGAAACTCGAAGATGATAACAACCCCTATCAAAATCGTTAAAGGCAACAGCCAGTAGTATTTTTGCTTCTCCTGAAAATTTGGGAAATGGTCGATAGAGGACGTCGCTTCTTAAGCGACGAGACCTTCTGCATAGACCTCTGACTTGCTGCATTTCTGAAAACCAAAAATCTCTATCAATCTGTCAGTAAATGTTGCCAACAACACAAAGATCATAGAATTGAAACTGCGCTAGCTGCAGGCCTAGCGGGACTCTGCAAACTAATGATGCAGCTCTCCCCAGGCAATTGTGTCAAAACGCTGAGATTAAAATTCATATTTCCCATTTTAAAACAATGATCTGGTTATTATTATTTTTAAGTATAATAGTCCTATCTAACAAATTAACGGCTTTTTAATATCGATTTATAAACATTTCGATGATTCTTCCAATGGGTGGGGGGGGGGGGGGGGGCTTGTAGGTTTTCCTCAGAATGGCGCTGCGATAAGAGCGGCGCTGCAAACAGGAGAAGAGCGACGAAAACAAACACAGTTGGGGGAGTGCAGGGTGGAGTGGCTGGCGCTTCAAGTTCAAGCAAAGATAAGAGTGAAGAAAACAAGCCGGTTTGTTTTCGTCGCTCTTGTCGGTGGTCCCTTCTACGCTTCTCACTGCATACTCAAAGCCACGCTTAGTTTTTGAAATTAACTTGATTGGAGTTGTGTAAACCTTTTTGGGGATCAGAGGGATCCCACGATTTATTTTACACCAGAGGTGCAGAAACTTGTATTTACCTAGAAGTAACTGCTAGGCAAAATTGGATTTAAATTTAAATTTGACCGCCTCTTCACCAATATGTGCTGAACTTTATCTAGCAAGTAGTCGAATGTAGAGATATCCAACTGAAAATATTGACAACCCCCCCCCCCCCCCCCAACGGAATCTTCTTGGAAGTTTTTTTCTCGAACAAACGAATTCCTCTTGTACATGTCGCGATTGATTAGTGACTTGAAAGTAAAAAAGTAAAGTAAACAACCATTTCAGGTTGTATTTTGTCCGACTGTCATTTCTGGTGTCGCGGACGTCATCAGCTGTCTTCCTAAGGGAAGATCAGAATTCGTTCTGATGATTTCGCTCGTGGCTTCCCAATCCGTCACAGACGAGGGGGGCGGCGAACGGTCGATAAAGCGCCAGGCAACCGAGATTTGAACTCACGATCTCCCGCAAGGATCGTTTCGTGTCTCAGACCCAGAAACGCTTCGTCGAACGAGCTCGGCTATCCGCCAGGGATGGGTATCGATACTCGATATTTCAAAACATCGATACTTTTGTACCGATACTCGATATTTTAGTATCGATACTGCACTATCCGATATTTTTGGATATCGATACTTTGGATCCGATATTTCTAAATATCGAATATCTATACTGTTCTCCCGGAAAATTCAACATAATGGCTAAAAAATGAAGAAGATAGAGAGGCTTTTGGGTCATTACTCTCAGGTTGCACAAATAACGTTTATATCATGGAAAAAATCACTCTGCTTGGACTCTTAATAGTGAAAAATGAATAACAGTTGTTGAAAAAATTATTTTTCTTGAGCAAATTGGATGATATTGATAGTTTGTGACACTAAAGTATCGATACTCGATATCTTAAAATATCGATACTTGGGATATCGATACTCGGTTACAATACAGTATCGATACTTTTATAACGATACCCATCCCTACTATCCGCACCACCCATTAGTGACTTGAATCTCCTCTACTTTTCGCCCTAGAAGAAAATACAACATTCTCAGTTATGGGTTTTCCACACACAAAAAAAGTATCGTCCACTCTCCACTCTTAATCGGCTACCTCTCTGCTCCTTTTGCTCTTCTCCCACAGCATTCATCGCCGCTCTTATCGCAGCTCCATTCTGTAAACACTCTCAGGTCTTCAGAAGTGCTGAATGACTGCCCCACATCTTCCCTCTTTAAAATTCAGAGTAGATCAGCCATCAAGAACGCGGATGAGTTTAACATTTGTCACAAACTTCCTCACTTTCCCCTGCGACTTCTCATTCTTCTCCAGTGTATGTTTACTGGTTTCTTGCCGTATAGTATTTATCGTAATTGCAATCTATTTAACAACAGTTTTACGGCAAGACCTTTCGGGAAGCGATAGAAAATTCAGCTCGACCAGAAATCAAGTCAGACATTATTTTCCATCTCCTCGAAGGTTGTTGAAATCGCATGGTTTGTTGTTGTGTCACCTTTCATATAGTCTTCACTACTAAAAACATAGTCTCCAACACTACAGGAGTTCGGAATATACGCTCTCAAGATCAGATTACCATCATTAGAAAAATCAGTTTTTCTCAGCATCCCATTAGTTGTTATAGATCATTTCATGTACGTTGTTGACTGTTATTCGTGCTTATTCAAGATTTTATTATTTTAGCTTACTTTTTTAAATGCATATTTCTCCTAAGTATTCTTATTTTTATGTCCTGGATCAATCTCAAATCAGGTACCGATTTTACTTGAAATTCGTAGAACAGTTAAGCTGGGTTCACATAAGTGCGTAATGTCCGAAGTGCATAGGTAATGCGCAAAAAGAGAAGTGGGGGTGTTCTGCAATGCAGAAAGTGTGTTCACATGGCTGAATGATCATGCGATTACGCAGAATGCGCAGTACGTTCTGCGCAGAATTGTTTCCAAACCAAAACAATGATTCTGGTTTTGTCAATAAACAAGACCGAGTCAATAAACTTGCTGTGAACAAATGACGAGAGTTCGTTACGAAGTTTATCAAAGTTTGTCCGTAATCCGTAAAATATTAAATTTTTCAAAACGATACACTCTGCTCCAAAAGTCGACATCCGCAAAGATCAGTCCCGCCCCATCACTTGGCTCCAGCCAATAGCATCCAATTACGCACTACGCCCAAGTAAGCTCTGCTACCAAGCTTTAAGCTTGGTTCACATAGGCGCGTAATATCCGTAATGCGTAGTGCGTAATTGGATGCCATTGGCTGGAGCCTATTGATGGGGCGGGACCATGGAGGTAGAAGATCTTGGACTATGAAACAAAAACAGTAAATTCACGTGAAGAAATTAGGTATAATCAGAAGAAAGTTAACACGAGTGAGAATATCACATGGACAAGATGGTGACTTCAGAAACTGATGTAGGGGGTAGGGGGACTGATCTACTTCTAGTAGTGACCCAATGGGGCTAATCAGGATTATCCCTCCTAAATTCAACAGAAGATAGAGAGGAAACGGCCTATGCCAGCCTACCTTGGGGTTTGGTCGGGAAATGAAAGTCATTTTCAAATAAAGCATGACATCATTTATCCAAAGAAGCTTCTAATTTATTACTTCCTTCAATGTGTGCTTCTATTGGAAAAAATACAGTTTATCAATTTTTGAACAGGTTGTTCTACTCTAAACATAAATGTCCTCAAATTCCACAAAGAACACGTTAAAGGAAGTAATTCAAAGCTTCTTTTGATACATGACATCATGCTTCATTTGAAAATGAAATGTTGAATTCTGTTGTGTTTGCGTGTATTCGAGTGAGGGCGATGGGCCTCTCGATGCGATGATTTGTTGAACTAGCCTGAACCCTACTCAATGGAGAGATTGCTCCCTAAGCCTACAGCTTGGCACTAGATCCGCGGCGCCTTGTGGCCAACCGTCCAGATAAGTGCTTGAATTATTTATCCGCAAACCTCGGCGTCTGGACCCAGACCAACGGGTGGGAAGCAGAGCATATACCTAATGAAGCCTAGTTGTTCTGAAGAGGTCCCTAAGGGGAGATAGAGGTTCGGCGCCTTTATGGGGCAAACTATTCCCTCTGTGGAACTGGGCAATAGGTAAGGTGAAGGCTAGAAATTATGAGTCTGATTGACTAGGTACAAATGCATGTAGGAAGACCCCTGAGTGCGGCTTATATACTCTAGCTATTATGGTGAGGGGAGAGTGGAAAAGAGGTGACGTCAGATGACGTGTTCTTTCCCTTCCTCACCTCATCCGTATTGGTGACTCATGCCACTCTGGGTTTTCCTACACGTCACTTTATTGGAGAACTACCGAACATAAATGTATGACATTACAAATTCCAACAAGGCAAAATATTCGTTTTTTACTTTCAGCCTCTTTACTGCCATCATATTCCGAAGTAGCTCCGTGATATGCACATGATTGTATAGATTTTTTGATGCTCTTTCACGTTTATTTTGGTGTGTTTTTCGATTGGAGGCCCCTGTTCCGACCTATTGTATTTCAAAAACATCCCTCCTATCGTTTAACACAGAATTAGAGAGTAAGTGTACCTCCTACTTTTCAGTCTGGGTGAGGGGGGGGGGGGGGTGAACTTTCCCTTTCACTGGCCAACCACAGTCAGACTAAGGCGTTTCCTCTCTACCTTCTACCTCTATGGGCGGGACTGGTCTTTGCGGATGTGGACTTTTGGAGCAGTGCATTGAAAAATTGGATATTCTACGCATTACGGATAAACTTTGATAAACCTCGTAACAAACTCTCGTCGTTTGTTCAAAACATGTTTATACGAAAATACCCGAATCATTGTTGGTTTGGAAACAATTCTGCACAGAACGTACTGCCCGCCATGTGAATGCTTTTGCGGAACACCAGCAAAGAAAACCAGCACTTTCTGCACTAGGGAACAACCCCACTTCTCTTATTGCGCATTACGGACTTACCGCACCCATGTGAACCCGGCTCTGTTCTTTGTAAAGGTTCAGTGAGAGGAGAAATTTATCTAATTATACGTATCTAAATTGAGAATGGTTCATCTCTGTTGAAAACTGGTATTACAAGTAATCATTACTGTTTGGTTGTCGTCATTAAGGTGTTTGTTCTGTGTTTATTACTTAGTTGTTCCGATTTATGTTCTCTTAAAACTAATGTACCTTGTCGTGATTGTATCGGATTCTTTCATTGCTCATGTTTACATTTGTTAGATTAGAATCTACAAGTTATAGAAATACAGAAACTCAGTAAGTAGCACTAATTCTAGAATAATTGAATTTTCTATTCACTTCATTTTGAATAGAAATTTTGTTCAGAATGTTTTGAGCTCAACAATCGCTGTAATTCGCGGTTAGTCTGCTTGTTTGCACAATCCATCATGTAATTTCAGACTTCTAATTACTTTTGCCTCTTCATTGTTCATTTTCAGCATCATTTTTGCCACTTTTAATTTATTATTTTTTAAAATTCTGTCTTAAACTCATAGTGCCATTTTGACGAGGTGCTGACATACGGTCTTCTTGAATTCGATTTACCCCTTAGGATAAATAGATATTTGGCGTATCTACTTGCTGGGTCCCCGTGACTTTCAAAACCTTCTAACCTGTTGGTCTGTTTTTCAGGATCCCCAGTCATATCATCAGGTAGCTTGAAGAAAAACCATTCCGGACATCAAATCGAGAGTACAGCTGAAGTTAGGTGAGCTAAAACAACAATCTTGAATGCTTTAACGAAAATGTATGATTACTATTAATGTGGTTGCAAGGATATGAGAATATGTATTCCTTTCGAACATTTCTGCCATCCCCTTATACGTTTAGTTCCAAGGTATAACACCGTTAAGTTTCCTAGTGTTGCTATTTGAGAAAGATTTGAGCAGCTTATGGTATTTTATTCCCAACATACAAGCGCCATCCAGAAAGTAATTTTGTAACATTTTTTGAAAATCAAAAAGTTCTTGTATGAACTTTACAGAATACCCATTTTTGATACTGAATTACATACTGATCTATTTTTCCAAGTAATCCCCGTTGAGTTCGAGACATTACTGAAGCCTGGCCACCTGGTGTTTTATGCCAGTGCCATAGACCTTCCTGCCACCTCTTTTAACCGCTTCTGAACATCTTCCTGAACCTCTTGATCGTCTGCAAATCGTTTTTCGTCTACAAATTCTTTCAATTTAGTGAACAGATGGAAGTCAGATGGTGCTACGTTGGGTGAGTAGGGAAGGAGGTTGATAATGTCTCATCCAAACGAAGTCAAAAGTTGTTTGGTGACTTGGGGGATGTGGAGAATGGCACTGTCGTGGAGGAGGCTGACCCCCTTAGTTGAGATACCTCTTCTATGGGTTCAGCTGTTGCCGAGCGAGTTGGAGCATGTGTCTCTGAAGACGAGACTTGGACCGGTTGCGGGCTGTGAGTTTGGGGCTGTGGAGATGTGTGCTGATGTGGAGAATGGCACTGTCATAGAGGAGGCTGACCCCCTTAGTTGGCATACCTCTTCTATGGGTTCAGCTGTTGCCGAGCGAGTTGGGGCACGTGTCTCTGAAGACGAGACTTGGACCGGTTGCGGGCTGTGAGTTCGGGGCTCGTCTCTGGAGCATATTTTCAGGTAAGCTGGATGCAGTTCCCCCTCGTCCCAACCCAGGGTGGTGAGGCCAATGGGAAGCCGTGAGCGAAATCATCAGAGCAAATTCTGATCTTCCCTTAGGAAGACAGCTGATGACGTCCGCAACGCCAGGAATGGCAGTCTGACGAAAATCCAACCTGAAATGGTTGTTTACTTTACTTTTTACTTTACTTGCCTCTTCTATGGCTCTGAATTGAATCAGGTTTAAGGATATTGCAGTACGTGTCAGAATTAATTATAGCCGTCTCTTTCAGCTTAAATTCGACCAAAAGGCCACCCTTCCAATCCCAAAAGACAAATGACTTCACTTTACTGGCTGAAGGTGTTGTTTACAACTTTTTTTGGAATCTGGTGTGTAGCTAACACTCCCATGCCTCATCAGCATGCGAGGTCCAGGGTTTGCTCCTTTTCAGTCGCCAAATTTGTTGTGGATAGTCCGGAAGTCGTATTGTTTCTTATTTGAGTGCACACGAATGTGTAGACTTGGTTTCATTTAATTTTAGTATCTATTTCTTCGACCAGTAACTGCAAGCTTACTTACATTGGGGCGAAGTCCCATCGTAGAGCTCTCATCCCCTACCCGAGTCAGCAGGTGCTGAAGGTCATCCAGACGGTGACCAACAAATACCTCATATCAGAGTCAGTAAACTGTATTGCTGAGATCAGCGAGTTTTTTTCGTTTCCACAATATGGTGACAGAATACTTCTGTTCTAAATCTCCAGAAGCAGTCACATCTGCATAGGATGTGCTCAGCAGAATCCTCTTCTTGTTCTCATGGAAACATCCGTGATTTTCGATTATCCATAAAGTTTAGCATTCTATAGAAGTCATAGTGTCCTGTAGAATGCCTATTATTTTAGCCCGATAATGTTACGGCTTTTAGAGGTCAGCCGTAAGGCCTGTTTTGGGGTTCAATGAGGTAATAAGCATTATGGTCTGTGTATTTATCGGTTTATTTTAACCAGAGTACCCCATCGGTTTAGTTCGTATTCCCATTTATTTTATTAAAATTTTCGTTGTAAGTATTCTTCAAAGTGCCATTTGCTAGTGAGGGTCCAATGAATTTTTTCCTGATTAAGTTTTACCTGGAGTTAGGTAACATCGAAATTCAAGTCAATATTCCAGAACATAATTTGAGATAAGGGAAACCGAATTCTTAGCGATGGTATTCTTGGATCGAGGCCTAACTCATTCGCGATTGATAACAATAAAATTACTCATCGATGACGTGGTCAAGTGCGTAGTTTTTTCCCCGTTTTCTCGAATTCCGTTTTCGTTTCAAACTTGGGGTTTGTGTACATTTGAATTAAGATGACAATATATTTATTGTAGTTGTAGATAATCTTGGATTTTTATCTTTTGTCGATAAGAGGCCGGAACTCTCGAATGAAAGTGCGGTCAGTGGGTGGGTTCCATCGAACTGACTATCGTGAGTTTCGTTGAGGAAACTTAGCCGTTAGTTTTGAACCCCCGTGTGTGTTGTGGTAATGCAGGTTGGAAAATGTTCAAGGATCTTCTGTCATTTTGGAATAGGTAACAACATTTTTTGTAGCTTGGAAGTTTACCTAAGGACTGCTTGTTGAGGTCTCCAAACACTAAAGATGCGACATCGGTGTTTTTTTTATATTGATTTATCGAAACCGAAGTTTGTGTAACACTGATGTTTCAAGCTCGATGTTTGCTCCTTCAAGTCAACATTTTTTCGATCAGTTAATTGAACACTTCTGTAAGTCATACTGTAATCTTCCCTGACTATACAACAAACAGTCAAATATCTTTGCTTGAAATATTTCACTGTGAAGTTAACCTCAACACTTATTTCAAATAAATTTTTGTACCTCCCTTCAGATGTCTACTGTTAGTGCTCCTTTCTCCATTTATTGATGAGGTGTCGGGTAAAACTGCTTCGTAGATCTGTATGTGGGAATGCTGGAGGATTATCATGTCGAATAGGATTCCGTTAGAAAAATTCTACGGTCATCAGGCCTAGGAAGTTGAGCTGAGGATACTGGTGATAATAAAATGATGATTTGCTACTGATTGCTCCGAATCCGGTGACTCTCCAGTTGATGATCAATGATATCGCTGACTATTGTCTGAAATGGGGACTTGTTATTAACATGAACAAATCAAATATACTCATATTCAGAAATGGGGGTCGTAGAGCAAGGGCTGAATCTTGGACTTTCAACGAAACGGAGGTTTTAGTAGTCGATGAATATAAGTACCTGGGGGTCCTCCTGCGCTATGATTTCTCCTATAAGCGGCATCTGGAAAGAAAATTGACGGCAGCCAACATGGCAATTAATAGTATGGCCCAACTACTGAACGCAAAGGGAGTCACTATCGAGAATAAATTTAATGTTTTCAACGCCACTGCCAAGTCTGTTCTCTTATATGCAGCTCAGGTTTGGGGATTCAAGAGGATTCATGCCTAAAGATGTCAATTCGTTTTTACCAGGAGGTTGTTTGGGCTGCCGCATAATACGCCTCTCTACATGCTCACCTATGAAACAGGTGAAGCATCCATGTTTTTTGCAGGCTCTGAGGATTCACGTGAAATATGTGCTCAGAGCGCTCAATCTCCCTCAGGGCAGGCTGCCTCGAGTAATGGCGGAAGAGGTCATCAGACGGCGATCCTCTTGGTTTATAGACTGGCATCAGCTGGCCACTCAGGTGGGGATCGAGCTCAGCGTGGAGAACAGGCGGGTTTGTAGGAGCCAGTGGGAGCGGATATTCGAGATACTGCAGCTTAGGGAGAGGGAGGACTTGAGAGCTAGGATTGAGGCCTCGCAGTTCCTCTGTCATTACCGGGAAGTTACGCTGACCCCCCTACCGGACTAAAATGGATGTCTAGACCTGACCCAGGCCAGATGGGTGTTCAAGGCGAGAGGAGGCCTGATATACTTAAATTTCCAGCCCTGGCGTTCACCACCCAACGCTGCTCACTCTGCAATTTGAACGATTTGGAAGACATCTTCCACTTTCCGGCAAAATGCCCAATTTTAAATAGAGAGAGTTACGAGAAGAGTTCACGAGGAGACTTGCGCAGCCGAACTTCGCCCAGATAGCCGGTTTTTGTCGTGAGGCGTGGAGTTTTCGATTTCAACTAGTGCAGCAATTCAACTATTAACATAAGCTCTCCCAGCAGTAAACTAATTATAAATTTGTATAAATATCCATAAACCTAAATAAACAAATTAATTAATTAATTTAAAAGAAAACGTTTGCCAAGTGGGTGTGGCACATAGCTTCCTCGTATCCATAACCCGATTGTATAGATGATCCGATGCATAGTAGTTAATCTCAAAACATCAAAACAAGTTAATCTGTAACATCCCTGAAAATTTCATTGAAATCGGATGGAAAATGTAGAAGTTATGGCCGTTACAAGGAATTCACGTTTGCGCATGCGCAGTCGCTTCTATCAGTCCGAAGGTGGTGATTTTCATAGGGGACCATATAAATACTAATCTGTAACATCCCTGAAAATTTCATTGAAATCGGATAGAAAATGTAGAAATTATGGACGTTACAAGGAAATTCACGTTTGCGCATGCGCAGTGGCTACTATCAGTCCGAAGGTGGTGATTTTCAGAGGGGACCATCTAAATACTAGTCTGTAACATCCCTAAAAATTTCATTGAAATCGGATGGAAAATGTAGATGTTATGGCCGTTACAAGGAAATCACGTTTGCGCATGCGCAGTCGCTTCTATCAGTCCGGGGATGATGATTTTCATAGGGGACCGTCTACACACCAACCCGCACAATCCCTGAAAATTTCATTGAAATCGGACAATAACTTCGTATAGTTATGCGCGTTACAAGGAAATCATGACAGACACACAGACAGACACACAGACACTGAACCAAAATTGTTCAGAAAGGTCTAAAACGCAAAACGCGAGTGAAAATTTTTATTTTGGAGAACTTTTTTTTTCGTCCTTGAAAAGTGAAACAAAGCTTCCGCTACCTTGGTAGACTCGGAAGCAAAAAATAATAATAAAAATTAAATGTCATCATAGCCATTTGTTGTAACAACGCCTGCCAACCCGGATGACGGCTTATTGAGCCATTCCGTGTTTGGATTTTGTGAATCTAAATTGTATAATATCGTCGGTGAATCGGCAACATGCAATAACTCAATTTTTTACCAAAATGAGTTATACATCAATCTTGATACAAAATTTCCCGCCGGATCCATTGGTGAAGTCAGATTGTCGAAAAAGTTATTTGTTTCGGCGTTATTCACAATATTGCCAACATGAAATAATTCATTTTGAAAAGCAACATGCGATAACTCTTGCTCGACGGGGACTCTAACTAGCTATAACTCAGAGTGAAATGGGGTAACATGCGATAACTTTTGCTCAATGGGGACTGTAACTAGCTATAACTCAGAGTGAAATGAGGAAACATGAGATAACTCTTGCTCGACGGGGACTGTAACTAGCTATAACTCAGAGTGAAGTGAGGTAACATGCGATAACTCTTGCTCGACGGGGACTGTAACTAGCTACAACTCAGAGTGAAATGAGGTAACATGCGATAACTCTTGCTCGACGGGGGCTGTAACTAGCTATAACTCTGAGTGAAATGAGGTAACATGCGATAACTCTTGCTCGACGGGGACTGTAACT
This sequence comes from Apolygus lucorum, assembly GCA_009739505.2. Classification (NCBI taxonomy): domain Eukaryota; kingdom Metazoa; phylum Arthropoda; class Insecta; order Hemiptera; family Miridae; genus Apolygus; species Apolygus lucorum. The sequence goes on from CM019176.2 coordinate 33,703,377, forward strand.
AGCTATAACTCAGAGAGAAATGAGGTAATATGCGATAACTCTTGCTTGATGGGGACTGTAACTAGCTATAACTCTGAGTGAAATGAGGTAACATGCGATAACTCTTGCTTGATGGGGACTGTAACTAGCTATAACTCGGAGTGAAATGAGGTAACATGCGATAACTCTTGCTCGACAGGGACAGTAACTAGCTATAACTCAGAGTGAAATGAGGTAACATGCGATAACTCTTGCTCGACGGGGGCTGTAACTAGCTATAACTCAGAGTGAAATGAGGTAACATGCGATAACTCTTGCTCGACGGGGACTGTAACTAGCTATAACTCAGAGTGAAATGAGGTAACATGCGATAACTCTTTCTCGACGGGGACTGTAACTAGCTATAACTCAGAGTGAAATGAGGTAACATGCGATAACTCTTGCTCGAAGGGGACTGTAACTAGCTATAACTCAGAGTGAAATGAGGTAACATGCGATAACTCTTGCTCGACGGGGGCTGTAACTAGCTATAACTCAGAGTGAAATGAGGTAACAAGCGATAACTCTTGCTCGATGGGGGCTGTAACTAGCTATAACTCAGAGTGAAATGAGGTAACATGCGATAACTCTTGCTCGACGGGGACTGTAACTAGCTATAACTCAGAGTGAAATGAGGTAACATGCGATAACTCTTGCTCGACGGGTACTGTAACTAGCTATAACTCAGAGTGAAATGAGGTAACATGCGATAACTCTTGCTCGACGGGTACTGTAACTAGCTATAACTCAGAGTGAAATGAGGTAACATGCGATAACTCTTGCTCGACAGGGACAGTAACTAGCTATAACTCAGAGTGAAATGAGGTAACATGCGATAACTCTTGCTCGACGGGGGCTGTAACTAGCTATAACTCAGAGTGAAATGAGGTAACAAGCGATAACTCTTGCTCGACGGGGACTGTAACTAGCTATAACTCAGAGAGAAATGAGGTAATATGCGATAACTCTTGCTTGATGGGGACTGTAACTAGCTATAACTCGGAGTGAAATGAGGCAACATGCGATAACTCTTGCTTGATGGGGACTGTAACTAGCTATAACTCGGAGTGAAATGAGGTAACATGCGATAACTCTTGCTCGACAGGGACAGTAACTAGCTATAACTCAGAGTGAAATGAGGTAACATGCGATAACTCTTGCTCGACGGGGACTGTAACTATCTATAACTCAGAGTGAAATGAGGTAACATGCGATAACTCTTGCTCGACGGGGACTGTAACTATCTATAACTCAGAGTGAAATGAGGTAACATGCGATAACTCTTTCTCGACGGGGACTGTAACTAGCTATAACTCAGAGTGAAATGAGGTAACATGCTATAACTCACTTAACTTTTTAATTAATTGAAAATATATGGTAAAATCAGTCAGAAATGATGAAATGGGTCTAGTTGTTGATGAAATTGTCAAAAGTTTTTGTTTCGAGGAAGTAGTGTTGAATTTAGACACTTTTTTGTGTATTCTGAAAACTTGGGAAAATTGAGATGTAGCATGTTGCCGCTTCACCGACGATATATTATTAGCATCTAGAGAAGTATCTGATATTATTTTGTGTCAAAAATAAAAGTCCATTTTCATTCATTCATTCATAATAAAATGAAAAATGATGGGTGGTGGGACGTTTTTAACTGAGATCTTGTATTTTGTTTGACCAGGCAACAAGGAGAAGACTTCGTGGTGCATAAAGGCCGGGGGGTCCCAACTCTGAGTTCAGTCATCAGCGAGCAGCGAGGAGAGCAGCCAGTCGCTGGGAAGCCGACGCACTGGGAACCGCGAAAAGCGTCTTTCGCGGGTCGGCGATCCCGCAGGAACTCCCTCTCGGACGACTCTCAGTTGACCCTCGAGAACTTCGGTGGGTCCCAAGAGAACCTCCACCTCCTGGGAAGGAACCCTGACAAGGAACCCGCGGTTCACACAGGTCGGCGAGAGAGCGTTTCCCGCTCTTCAGTCACAGACAACAGCAGCGACGCACTGCACAATGCACTTCAGGACACTTCTTACACTCCACAGCAAGGTAGATCCCCCTGCACTGACAGAACAGTCTGCGCTCTGTAGCCACAGCATGCACCGATTCTTAATTAGTGTTTTTTATTTGAAATACAAGAAAACGGAGACATTCAAATTCCACCAACCAGACCATTCAAACTAAACCTACCTCCAACAATTTACTTCAAAATTTTATTTGATAAAAATAAGAAGAAAAACGCTACAAATTATTACACAATGGTTTATTATTTTTTATTTGTCTATATAGATCACTCGTCTGCAAAGCCACCAACCATCCAACATGAAGAAAAACATCGATCGCATTTCGGTCAGCTTTAATTTGAACGGAGATTAGGCCTCTTTTGCGATTCACACTCGTGTTTCTGATTTATCGTACGTTCAAACTTTAAATTCTCGTAGTGAGCGAACGGTTTGTCCTACAGAGCTCCGGGTGGTCTCAAAAAATTCTAAAAATTCTATAGAATCTTAAATTGAAGGAAAAACAATACCTTTATATCGAAATTTTTTGAGTTAGGGCGTTTTCAAAATTCATTTTGGAACCCTTAGAAGTGACCTACATCAACCAAAATCATCGGGGCACAACTAGACCCCAAATGGAGCCTACATACCAAATTTCATCAAAATCTGTCAATGCTAAGTGGGGAAAGTGCCGCGTACGGCGGACGGACGGCCAAATTTTTATTCTATTTTTGGATTCTACGTACCTTGAAACGTAAACCATCAAATTTTGAAGGGTTGTTTAAAAAAAAATTTCTTGGTCGATTCCAAAGGTTCATTATTGAAAATAATAAACCAAAAAAACCCAGAAAAAGTCTCTTCTTGAAATACGAACAGCAAATTTGAATTCATCGTTTGTGATTTCATTCTCGTTGATGTCTCTCATTTGGCATGCACTGATTGTAGTGTTGCGTTTTTTTGTTCTAATTTCATAGTATTGAGTGATGTAATTGATATTGTTAGGTATTGCTTCGAAGTAGTAGTCTCTGGCTCTCTTGCATCATATTTTTCAACGTACAGATATTCGATTGTAAGTCCAGTTGTTTCTTATCTTAGAATAGTAGGTACAGTAATTGGCAGTTGTATCTTGAATGTTTCATACTCTTTGACGTTGACAGTCAGGTTAATCCGGAATCACCAAATTGATAATTCCCACATCGCTATACGAGTAGTCGATGAAATGATTCACCATCAGTCAGGTCGGTTCTTTCCCGTTAAAGTTTCGTAGAAATGATTGAACTTTAAATGAATGTCAAAATTTCAACACTACCTTGCAACAGGGGTTTAGTACTTGATAAAATCTTCCCAGATTAATTCTTATTTGTCTTGATGTTTGTCTTCATCAAGTTTTGGTGTTAAGGGGGTCTCAATCGGTCGCCGTTCGTTCCTCGTTCCGTGTTAGTACCTTCTAAAGAACCGGAGCTCAAAGTTTAAAAGTTGTACTTAAATTTGAAATTTTCAAGGATTTTCGAAATTCATTAGTGCATCTACCTAGGGAATTAAAAAACTAAAAGATTGCCGCTGAAATCATCAAAATCAAACTATTGTTGCCCGAGAAAAGTTGGAATTTAGTTAGTGAATAAACGGGTTTTCTCACTTTTCGCTGGCTAAAGAACTGACGATTATGATGATTCCAGCGGCAATCTTTTAGTTTTTCAATTTTTTTTTTTTTTTTTTTTTTTATATTTATTTTATTTCCATTAGGGTACAGAACATTTTAACTTGGTACATAAAATAAATTGGAAAAGCTAATATTCCCATAAGAGCTGCATTAGCTGGGAGATGAGTTGCTATAAGCTCACTCACTTATTGCTGTAAATAAATTTCCTACTATGTACTAATCCATTTATATAATAGAAAGTAAAATAACATACACTTCTCTATAGTTTACTAAGATAGATATTTTTTAAAGTAATAATTTTTGTTTTTTTGTTCAACAATAGTTTTTTCCTTTCTTCATGATTTAACTTATTAAAAAATATTATACTTTTATATATATGTATATAATTCAGTTGTGCTAATGTAGTTCGGTAGAGAGGTACATTTATTACACATGACTCCTTTGATCTCGTATAAAGTTGATGATCAGGAAGTGCTAAAGCATTTTCTCGCAGCATTTGCGATATGCAACTAACGTCCATCATACAAGAGAATGGCAATATTTTCGTCTTTCTGAAGAGGGGCAGAGAAGGCGCTCGGTATCCAGAATGAGTCATTATACGGATAATAGTTTTTTGTGTTGTATTTATGGTCCTGTAAGCTGTGGGATATCCACCACCCCAGGTTGGAAGGCAATAAAGCAATATAGATGAGACCAGTGCATCATAAATCATCCGTAGGCTGTTCGTGTCAACTATAACTCTTAATATGGCAAAGACGTATATTAACTTTCTCAATTCCCTAGGTAGATGCACTAATAAATTTCAAAAATCGTTGAAAATTTCAAATTTAAGTACAATTTTTAAAGTTTGAGCGCCGGTTCTTGAGAGATATACTGACCCGAAACGAGAACGAACGACGACCGACTGAGACCATCTTAATAAGATGCTTTGCTGCTTTGTGTTCTTTGATAACTTAGCTGCCCGAATTTAAGAAAAACAGCTTTGATTTCCCATTTTAACATAATCATTTATAGGAACAAGTGTTAGCGTTCAAGAATAATATTATGATGTCTTCAAATTGAATAATATTCCAATACGTTCGAATTGTTTCAAGATCGAGAGGATCTGTATACTCGCCTGCTCCCATTTAAAAAATTCCAAAATTTGGACTTTGATTGTCTTACATTTTGTGGTTTTACACCAACCACAACTTTTACTTTGCCCAAAATTTGTAAAAAATATGAAAATAATTCTAATGATGATCTGTCGCATCAACTATGCAATTAGTTGTCACCTTCTTATTTTCACAACCAAACAAGATCAACGTGCCTTGTGTCAAGGACCTCAATTATTGTTTATTATTTTCAATAATGAACCCTTGGAATCGAGCAAGAAAAAAATTGTAACCCTCCCCCTCAAAATTTGACAGTTTACGTTTCGAGAATCGTGGAATCCAAAAATTTAATGAAACATTTTCCGTACGTACGCTGCACCCCATAAGTGGCACTTTGGCCAGTTCCCATGGGCCGATTTTGATGAAATTTGGTTTATCGGCTCAATTACTTTCGATTTACAGGTGTTGGGTTTTCTTATAATTCCAAATAGCGACGATTTTAAAGAATTTAATTTAACCACCCAGAGCTTGTGGGACCAACCATTTGCCTAATGAGGATAATTCATTACCTCATTAGTGAATGTTCATGGCTTTTTTTCATCAATTTAAACCTTTGAAATAAATTGTGAAATCGATCAGGACATGTGGGTGCCTGCCAGGCTAAGCCATAGCTTGTAGGAGGCCCAAATACCTCCCCCCCACCCATCCTACCCTGGTCCTCAGAAGGTTGTTGACATTTCTCTCTTTTTGGGTTTTTGGTGGGGCCGAAGGTATTCCTGCAAAGGTGTTCCTATCAGCTTATCCCTCCAGTGTCTGCTGCCCCGAGTTCGGCTTGTACCAGGCATTGTCACCGCTCGCCCTGATGGCACTGCTGTTATTGTCGACACGCAGGTGGTCTTGGGCTCTACAGATTTTGAACAGACAAGGGCCGCAAAGTGGCAAAGTACCACTGTAGGGACCTCTTTGAAGCAATCGCTCGTAAGAGAAGCACAGACCCAAGCCACACGTCAGTCTCTGCTGTGACAGTCTCATGGAGAGATGTCGGGTTAGGGCACAGTGTTGCCGATATGAGACAGTTAAGGCCCGATCATACAGGACGCGTTATAACGCGACGTTAGGCGTTTGAGTAATGTCGCATTACGGCGTTACAGTTGTATGATGCAATATTGCATCATCCCCGCCACACACGCGGGGTTAAGACGCCGCGATACTTTCAGTAATGCGACATCACGCGTTCGGGTTGTAAAAATTTACAAAAGTAACGCGCGCTGAGGGCGTTATCCTCGTTGTTCAAGGAATTTATTTCAAGATGAGTGAGGATACAGAAGCTCTCCTGTAGCAGGTCATGTAGGTCCTCGAAATCTTGTCTAGACATGCTGAAATAGTTCATAAAACGATCCTCATGTGATCGCAGCTCCCGACATAGACGGTGGTATTCCCCAAAATCTTGTCTCTTTTTATTGATTGGGTGCACCCAATGCCGTCTATTTTTGCCGTCTAATAAAACTAATAAAAGAAGAGCTTCTTCCTCATCAGAATCACTAGAAGTTATCATAGCTTTATGTGAAAGTCAGAAGATACAGAAAGAGGAGAACACTATGGAGTACACTATCACAATGCTGGGTTCTAGGCCGAAATGACGCGCGATATAACGCGATGTGTGTGACGTAGCTATATCGCCAAACGTCGGGGAGAACGCGCGTTCCCTGAGCGCCGCGTTATAACGCGTCCTGTGTGATCGGGCCTTTAGGCATCTCCACTGGGATGTTCCGTGGGATCACCACCCGGGTCCTTCTTGGGTCATATCTCAACATTTTCTCCTCCTTCCGCTCCACCAGCACTTTTAGGGTTGCGAGGGTAGACCTGGCGCTGCTCCCACTTCATTTGTTAGGATGCCACCTCCCCTTTTGTGTGTGTCGCCGCCAGCGCACACGCGGCTCTTACGCTAATGGTGCGATCATAGGTTTAAAAAAAAATTGGTTAAACCGTCTCAGTTATTCTGTCTTGGACGAATAATGAGCCAAAAAAAGGGTGTGAATCTCACATCAACCTTAGCTGGCAGAAGTTAGCCAAATTTCAGCCTATCAAATTCGATATTTTTGGTTTGTTCGAATAACATTTCACGTCATTCACTTAACCAAGAATCAAATCAATTGTCGTTTTGGTCAAAATAAACTTGATTGTTAATCCTGCGAGGTAATATGATTGCTAAGCACTAATAATGGAAAAACTGTGTTCTTCTCTGACAGGTGATTTTCACAGAAAAAATGTACCGTTGTGTAATATTTTGCTGCATTTTGTAAATATGTATGAATTTTCCCTTGTTTAGAAACTACTGATTTTTACAGTCGCCATGAATCGAATAGGTTTTTTTAAAGGCTTGTTTGTTTGCGTATGACTGAGGATCAGTGCACCAATATCAAAAGTATTTTGGAATTCATGCATGATTATTGTTTTCCCTATATTTCGTCCAACCCTTTCCGTCGCAAACATTGAAGAATAGGTACGTATATGTTTATTTTTGTACATAATTTTTGCATCCACTTTTGTTTTTTGCTTGCACGTCCTTGTATAGTCAATGCATCCGCTGGAATACCCACAAGCTGGGAACCTCGACGACCGTCCTTCGCGGGTCGCCGATCGAGGAGAAGTTCCATATCGGACGACTCCCAGCTGACTGTGGAGAACTTCGGAGGGTCCCAGGATAACCTGCAGTTCCTGGGGAGGAACCCTGACAAAGAGCAGGTCGTTCATGTAGGACGGCGAGACAGTTACGTTTACGGGAGCAATGACACACTGCACAACATTTCACAAGGTATTCTTCCACGCAGCACTTTGTCATAGGGGACCTTGGGTTTTAGAGTGTTTTTGTACTTCCCGTATTTCTCTTATCGTAGTTACGGAAGGTTTTCTGTTTCATGAAATGATTTTTGATGCAAAACGTGGGAAGACAGCTTTTGTCGTTTTCTATGAAGAACTTTTCGTTGAACAGCAACTATGTAGATCGACCCAACAAATTACACTACGTCGAACGAATTGGGAATGGGGTCTATTGAATGATAAAACCCTTGTTCTCCGAGCTTTCCGTTAATAATATGTTACCTTCTTCAGGGCTCGAAGGAAGGTTTACTCAGTGAACATACCTTCAAATTTCTTCAAACTATCGGTATTCTCACTGAGTAAACCATCCTTCGAGCCCTGAAGATGGTAATATATTAACTCATTTCCGGTCATTGATGCGTTTTCGCATCGTCATATGGGTCATTTTCCTAGAAAGGGAGAATCGGTATCCCAAGATTTCAGAAAACTAAAAGTTCTACTCAAGTTCTGCCAAAAATCAGGGATTAACCTCACACCATACTGATTGAATTTCGACGAAAGAACACACAGTAGGACGCTTAATTAATTAATTAAAAATTAAAGAAGAAAATCTATCGAAAGAAACCTATTGGCGTGGTTTCCGCGTAAAGGAGAATACCATCTCCATGAGGAGCGAGAACTGGGAGTTATTCCAAAAATTGAACCAGGGCGGGACGCAGGTGTAGAAAAGGGTTAAACCAACGTGGAACACGGTTTTTCTGATAGCAACCTAGAAACCTCCGAAAGTAACCAAGTAATCTCAATTTATCGGTTTTTCGAGCCAAAACTTTTTACCTACCAGGGGATTTTTACGGTTGCTGAATACAGTTTTGAGGTCGAAAAATGTAAAGTTTTTAAATTGCAACGGAAAATTCAAATTAAATCGTTAACAACTTGAAAAAAGTCTTTCATCTGCCACCATCACTGGCAGATGAAAGACACAAGTTCCTGGGTGGCACTTAGGTTTTTCAGCTTTTCCCGCGTTCTGGTGCTGTTCTGCTGAAGTGTAACCATATCGCTGGAACCAGCTCGGTAGAAACTAGAACTAGAGACCAAAAAGAAAAAATAATTTCGATTTCTTACCGTTTCACAGAGGGCAGATGAAAGACAGACGGTGACTGTGACACCACGTTTTTGCAACTGAAACCACCTGTGCACGCCTCCACATAGAAGAAATACGATTCCCGCCGCTATCTTTGATAACTTAACAATTAACCTCACCTCTTACAGTGGTAGTAAAACCGCGGGAAACGATAAAAAGCCGCCAAAATACGAAAACACAAAAAAGGCAGATTAAAGACAGAAACCTCCGGACAAGCACATTTTATCCTCCTGCTCGCTTTATTTGCTTCTGAAAAAATCTGCAAACCCATTTTTTTCATGTCTAGGTATATGCAATAAAGAATCACTACAAATTCAGGCCGCTGCTTTCATAGGTGATTCACAGTGTTCAAGCAAAGTTGACTACCTAGGGGTCCGGACATGGCAGATTACTGGACATTTAGCAGTTTAAACTTTAATTTCTATATTTTAGCGTGAATAAGTGCACATTTTATTGATTGCTCGAAGTAGAACAAAGTTGATAGTTTATGGAGAATTTTTTTTTAACGCCTAAATCATAAATGGGCATTCGGAATTTTCTCTGGACAACGATTGGCCCTTTCAGGGAAAATGACCCACATTTATGATTTTTTCAAGTTCTGAAAATAGTGGGAAATCTTTGCAAAAGCATTTTTTCTCGTTCATGCTGTTTCTAAAATTTTTAGAAAAAATTTCCTATGACGTTCGGGAGCGGAATGCGATTTTGGAAATTTTTTAAAATGAGGCCTTTTGGCGAAAGGCATGATTATGGTGGCTCAAATTCGATTCTGGGCGAGTGAGCGTTCTGGGCCATGAGTTGAAACAGATTACGATCCTCAGATTTTTACATTTTACCAAAAACAAAGAACTGGATAAATCATATCGCTTTGGAAAACTCTCAAATCTCAGTAAAAAGTAAAATTCATAAAATATCGGGTAGTTTTGCTCTCGATTGGTGAGCAAATGATTTTTTATTTCGGCCGGCATTCTGTAAAACAGTTCATCCTGCTCTCCTCATTATTCAGTTATTTCTACCCTTGGCTTGAAATGGGTTAACCGAAAGCTTGGCGAAGCAGGATTTTATCATTCAGTGGACCCCATTCCCAATCCGTTTGACGTAACTTTTCGTTGATTTGTAACAAATATCCGCTTATTGGTCGGTTGTGACATAAGCCAAATGACAAGATTCTGTGGTAATCTTATTATTGCGTCCTCAGGTCCTCACTCTGGCCGCTTCTTTCCACGTAATATGAGAAGTACAGAAATACTCAATTGCTCATTACTCTTTGTTCACATGAGAATATCATGAAAAATCTGAAGTTAGGCGTACCTGTAATACGTCCTTGAAACAGAGAGTTTATTATTCTTCACCTTTGGGAAAAGTCTCTTAAAAAAGAAGAATGACTACGAAGACTTGAAAAGAGTTCTAAAATCACTCTGGGTCTTAAATATCGTGTAGACCAAAGATAGTTTTGAATATTCGATTAAAACTGAAGAAGTGGTGGGGGGGGATTAGTTCTTAAGTGTGTAGAACTTTGATATTCTTTCCATCGCAGAAGTGCTACTGCTACTGGTACTTCAATGAGGAATTTCACCATGTCGGAATTTCCTATTTTTGACCCCAAAATCGGATTCAGCACCTCTAGAAACCCCCTAAGGCAAACTTTCAGCCCGAACTTCCTAATTTACGAATAAACAAAACAGTGTAGATAATACGAATGTTTAAAAAAACCGGGAAAATGACGTCATGCTGGAATAGTTCATTTATGGCCGTTTGAAGCGCTGAGATCGAGAAATTCATAGTCCCCAGATGCAAAATTTCATGAAACAGTAAAGTTTGAAATCGAAAAACTGAAGAAAAAATAGAAAAGCGAGATGGGGAAAATTAGGTTTCCTTTGTTTTTGTTTGATAACTTTTCTCTTAGAAAACACGATTTCGTCGTCCCAATGGGCAACACTGGGAGGAGATGGCGATCCGAACAGCCCAATCAGCAAGCGTTCCCGCTGCACGTCTGTTTTCCCGGTTAGTTTTGAAATTAAAAATTTTGATTGTCTCCCAAAAATAACAGGAGACTTATTTTCCGAAATCAGCCCGATTTTCATCTATCCCACACCATTAACTATTCAGGAAAAATGCAAACAGAAATCGGTGAAATTCCTCATTACTGGCGATTTGACCGACATGATGAATGTTGCCAACACCAAAAAAACCACACCTGTAACGCGTCTGTTGGGGAGAGACTTCTTCTTCTTCACCTGAGGGAAAGTCCCTTAAAATACAAATCATTGAAGAAGACAAAGAAGAAGAAGTCGTGGGACTAGTTCAAATTTCCACTAAAATCACACTAGATTTTGACTCTTCACCTGACCAGCAATAGTTTTGAACATTCAATAACACTGAAAAATGCGGGGGGAAGGAACAGTTTTCCAAAGCGAATGTGAAGTTAGGTATTCTTTCCGTCGAAGTACTGGTACCTTCAATTACTGGCGATTCGATCGACATGGTGAATTTTGCCAACACCAAGAAAACCACACCTGTAACGCGTGTGTGGGGAAGAGACTTATTCTTCTTCACCCGAGGGAAAGTCTCTTAAAATAGAAATCATTGAAGAAGACAAAGAAGAAGAAGTCGTGGGACTTGTTCAAATGTCCTCTAAAATCACACTAGATTTTGACTCTTCGCCAGACCAGCAATAGTTTTGAACATTCAATAATAGCGTGTGTGGGGAAGAGACTTATTCTTCTTCACCCGAGGGAAAGTCTCTTAAAATAGAAATCATTGAAGAAGACAAAGAAGAAGAAGTCGTGGGACTTGTTCAAATGTCCACTAAAATCACACTAGATTTTGACTCTTCACCAGACCAGCAATAGTTTTGAACATTCAATAATACTGAAAAAAGTGGGGGGGGGGGGGAAGGAACGGTTTTCCAAAGCGAAGGAGAAGTTAGGTATTCACACCTGTAACGCGTCTGTGGAGGAGAGACTTATTCTTCTTCACCTGTGAGAAAAGTCTCCTAAAATAGAAGTCATTGAAGAAGACAAAGAAGAAGAAGTCGTGAGACTTGTTCAGATTTCCACTAAAACCACACTAGATTTTGACTCTTCTCCAGACCAGTTTTGAACATTCAATAATACTGAAAAAAAGCGGGGGGAAGGAACGGTTTTCCAAAGCGAAGGAGAAGTTAGGTATTCACACCTGTAACGCGTCTGTGGGGGAGAGACTTATTCTTCTTCACCTGTGAGAAAAGTCTCCTAAAACAGAAGTCATTGAAGAAGACAAAGAAGAAGAAGTCGTGGGACTTGTTCAAATTTCCACTAAAATCACACTAGATTTTGACTCTTCACCAGACCAGCAATAGTTTTGAACATTGAATAATACTGAAAAAAGCGGGGGGGAAGGAACGGTTTTCCAAAGTGAAGGAGAAGTTAGGTATTCACACCTGTAACGCGTGTGTGGGGAAGAGACTTATTCTTCTTCACCTGTGAGAAAAGTCTCCTAAATCAGAAGTCATTGAAGAAGACAAAGAAGAAGAAGTCGTGGGACTTGTTCAAATGTCCACTAAAATCAGACTAGATTTTGACTCTTCACCAGACCAGCAATAGTTTTGAACATTGAATAATACTGAAAAAAGCGGGGGGAAGGAACGGTTTTCCAAAGCGAAGAAGAAGTTAGGTATTCTTTCCATCGAAGAAATACTGATACCTTCATCCACTGGCGATTTGACCGTCACGGTGAACGTTGTCTGACCAAGAAAATTACGGTAGGAAGAAGAGTTATAACTATTCCATTGGAAGTTCCAGCTTATTATTGTGGTTTGCCAAATGAGGAATTGTATTTTTGGATCTGTAGGGTTCGTACATTTCTACTGCTCGTTTCAAATTTTGAGTGTGCTACTGAAGTATTTTTGAATGCTATACACGATGACTTGATATTTATCCTAGTTTATGGTTCCAAATCTAGTTTTTCGTTTGCATGCTGCACTTAGATCACAATTTGACGTTCAAATCCAATCAAGAAAGTAAGGGGCAGCTCCAAGCCATTTTCCTGTGTTTAAGCTCGTTGGTACCTTAAGTGACTTGTTTTGAGTAGAAAGCTCGGCTCTGTGATGAGAAAGAGTTAACATCCAAATTCTGCTTGAAGCAGAACCTGTAATTTTGAAAATGGGTCAACATTTAGGTGTGATTGATGTTGCTCTATGATGTAGCATGGAAGTAATTTCTGTATTGAGTCTTCTACTCAACTCAGTTTTGCAATTACCTAATTAGGTATTGGATTTCAATGATTCTAATTATTTCTCTTTTGGGAATTCTTCTTGATAGTGTTTTATTACAATTTTCGCACTTTTGAGTTTTGTTTTATTTATTCTGTAGCCTTTTGCATGTGCTCCCTGTTGTATTTCTAGTGCCTGACACGCCTCAAAGGGTCGGCCTTTCGAGAAGTAATAGTTTCCTTGACAACCAAAGACGAGCCGAAGAGACGAGGAGTAGCGCTGGGATACAACAGTTGCTATTAGACCAAAGCCCTCCCCCCACTCCTCCTCCCCCAGCTGTTGTACCAATGGCGACTCCTGTACCAGGTACGTTCCACTGTGTGTCGTTTGTACCTGCAATGCATGAAATACTTGCATCCAATCATCAGTAGCTATTATCCATATATTATTGGAAAATTTGTTATTTTGTGATGACCTAATTTTTATGAATTATTCAGGAATATGGTTCATTTTATCGTCATTCTACATTTTCTACACATTTCCCTCATTAGACCAGTCATACAGTTATAAAAAATCCATTGACATACAATTAATTTATTTTTACTCCTTCACGTATAGATATAAGTTTCAGTGTTTTTATGGATTAATTTCTTGGTTGCAGAACCTCGACCTCCTGAAAGGGAGAAGAAAGTGACTACCTTCGCCGCTCTTCCTAACAACACGACTACGTGGCAACAACAGTCGATGGCCAACCAAAACAACGAACATCAGGACAACGGTAAGGTTTTCAATGGTGAAGTATTTGGATTGCTTAAATTAATCTCTAAAGCCCACTTTCACCAAACATTCGAAACGAGTTTAAACCAAACGAGGCGAGAGATAATCGACGTTTAGTAAAAATCGTCTTTCACCAGAGCGATTTACGAGTTTAAACTCCATCTTGGGGGGTTCGAGTTTAAACGGTCGAAAATCGGCCGAATAAACTAGGAAACCTCGTTTAACTACCAATTCAATATAGCCGCGCATTGATTTGTGATTGTTTTCGAAATGAAATTGCGAATTATCTTTGCATTTCGAATTATTTTGACTCGTCTGACGATGACGACGACGTCCAAGTCGAATCCTGGATCGGATTCCACATTCCAAGATTATGTACGTTACTGAATTTCCACCTTTCCAAGCCCCTGAGTCGTCCAAGTGCTTGACTAGATTGACACTCGCCTCGAGTTCCCGTCATACAAATAAGTTCAACTCGTTAATTTAAAATGAATAATGGTTTTTTCAATAACATAATAGTGCAACCTACATTCCTTGGTTGTTACTATTCGGACGAATTATACAAATTGACCATTATACAAAAAGACCAGTTCTACCAAAATAAATTTCTATTGAGGTGAAATCGGGGGCCCTCATCTTCGAGTTTACATCCATCGGTAATCATTCAAACTATCGAAGTATTCCTACCGTTCAAAACAAGGTGGCGGCCACTGTTTCACTAGGATACATCAAGGAATGTACTTGAGTCTGGAGAAATACTGGAGTTATTGCGCTCGTTGCGGCTCAAAGTGATGATGTGAAATAACTCAATAGGTAGGTGATGAAAATATTCAGTAAAATAAAACGAAGGGAACCGGAAAACTCGAACAAACCAAAGGAATCAGCAAATAAACAGAACAAGGAATTCGAAAAACTGACACTGATAAAGAGACACAAGGCGGGAATCTGCTGATAGCAAGCAGTGTGGTTATTGTTCAACGTTTCTATTGCCCCAAATGCGTCATAATGTCCAACTTTCATTCGATCTGCTCGACATTTCAAGTTTAAACAAACTCGATTATCTTGAACGACGTTTAACGATGATTTGGGTTGGTGAAAGACGCTCGCCATCTTGCCGGGTTTATTCCTTCAGATTAACTATTAACCCGTTTAGCTAAGCAAGTTTAGAACAACTTTTGGTGAAAGTGGGCCTAAGGGTTGACGTACATGTGAGAGTACTCGCAGTTTGTGCTCTCGAGTCACTCTCACAGCACCTGAGATGAGAGCATCTCTCAGAGCCAACTTTCGAGAGTCCGTGAAGACTGTTTACACCATAAGAGCTGCGGAGGTCAGCTTGGCCGCAGTCGTTACGATACGGGTAATTTGGCGACGAGTCTCGGACTGGCTACTGCGGGGAAGTCAGTCCCGTGTTCGAGGCTCGCATTTTTCCGTGCGTACTGTGCTCAGCCCCCCCTCGTCACAACCCAGGACAATGAGCCATGTGATGAAATCATCAGAAAAAATTCTGATCTTCCCTTTGGAAGACAGCTGATGGCGTCCGTGATGCCAGAAATTGCAGTCGGACGAAAATTTAACCTGAAATGGTTGTTTACTTTACTTTAATTTACTACTTATGCCCACTTTCACCAAACATTTGAAACGAGTTTAAACCAAGAGTGCCAAGAGATAATCGACGTTTAGCAATAAACTTCTTTCACCAGAGCGATTTACGAGTTTAAACTCCATCTCGAGGGGTTTGAGTTTGAACGGTCGAAAGTCGGCCAAATAAACTCGGTATGCTCGTTCAACTACAAATTCAATATGGCCACGCAGTGAACATTTTTTATTGTTGTAAGATTTTGTGTGTGTTCTCGGAAGTGTTTTGTGTTTGGAAATGGATATGCCATTTCCCATGTCCCCAGGAGACGTCCGAGGAGAATCCTTCAACGTGTTCCACACTACCAAGCCCACGGTCATCAAAGTCCTAAATTTGATTGTTACTAGGCTAGAGTTCCCGACGAAATACCTTGTAAACCGAGAACAGGTCGTCCTTAACTTACCTACCTTTATTAATACGAATTATTAACTAATAAAAAATTAAAAGAACCGATATTGTATCAGAAGTAGGTGATTGGCAATAAAGAAATCGAAATGACGAGAATCTACTGATAGCAAGCGCGGGAGTGGTTGTTGTTCAACACTTCTATTGCCCCAAATGCGTCATAATGTCCAACTTTCGTTCATTTCACTTGACATTTCAAGGTTAGCTAAGCTCGATTATCTCAATCGCCGTTTAACTTTGATTTGGGTTGGTGAAAGACGCTCGCCATCTTGCCGAGTTTATTCCTTCAGATTAACTATAAAGACGTTTAGTTAAACGCGATTTGAACAACTTTTGGTGAAAGTGGGCCTTACTTTACCATAAGAGCTGGGAGATCAGTCTCAAGAGTGATTTCACGAACAACCCAGCAATATTAATTTTGTGCTTGTAAAAAAGAAAAAACTATAACTGAAAAAAAGAGAGTGGATGAAGGAATGGATAGAGAGGAGGAATCATTTGTTGCGCTAATTGAATCTAGAAGATCTACAAATTTTTGTCGATTTCTTAGCGTTGAAGTGAAAATGGACCAGTTATTTTTTTTAAAGATGCAATATAGTGGCCATTTTCGATATAGTTTTTGGAGTCTATTTTTCAATTTATTGTTGTCGGTATGTGTTTTGGCAAAACAGCGTTGCCTTCATCAGCCTTAATAAACCGGTTTGGGGATCATCCCTTGTGCCGTTGCTTTTGTCACTTTATTGTCAGTTATGGAGCGTACCGTTAAATCAAATTTTTGATCTGCAACCCAATGAAGTATGCTCTTCCCCATACTCTCCCTCTCTCCTCATTCCTTCACAAGCCAAACCTTCGTAGAGCTGAACCCGAGTTAGATAATACCAGTTGATGAAATTGGTGATTCCTGTTAGATTTTTCAAATTAATGTTCTAACTTTTTCTAATTTTGTAACTATGAATCACTTTGTGCAAATGAAGAAAAAAAGTTGTATGAGAACTAACTGTTATCATACAAATTTGATTTAGCGGTGTGCTTCATAACTGACAATGAAGTGACAAAAGCAACGGCACAAGGGATGAGCCCCAAACTTGTTTATTAAGGCTGATGAAGGCAACGCTGTTTTTGCCGAAACATGTACTGACAACAATAAATTGAAAAATAGACTCCAAAAACTATATCAATATACTGCCGTGCTAAGCCAGAAAGTCGTATCTTGGCTTCACCCAACTTTCGGGAAAACGACCTAATAGGTTTCGTGGTGAAATAACTCTTTCACGGGATTATTTTTCCTCCTTTTACCTCAACTAAAAGTTTTTCTTATAGGAAATTAGTTGCTGAATCGATTTCTGAGGTCAAAATTAATTTTTTTTTGGTGTATATTGTCAAAAAACTGTATAACATTTTTCTATTCTTATTTTACTTACATTTAGGTCAGATATACTAAGCCTAAAGTCGTATCTCGATCTTGAATTCACGTTTTCGCAAGCGCAGTGGCTACTATCAGTCCGAAGGTGATGATTTTCATAGGGGACCATCTAAATACTAATTTGTAACATCCCTGAAAATTTCATTGAAATCGGATGGAAAATGTAGAAGTTATGGCCGTTACAAGGAAATTCACGTTTGCGCATGCGCAGTGGCTACTATCAGTCCGAAGGTGATGATTTTCATAGGGGACCATCTAAATACTAATTTGTGACATCCCTGAAAATTTCATTGAAATCGGATGGAAAATGTAGAAGTTATGGCCGTTACAAGGAAATTCACGTTTGCGCAAGCGCAGTGGCTACTATCAGTCTGAAGGTGATGATTTTCATAGGGGACCATCTAAATACTAATTTGTAACATCCCTGAAAATTTCATTGAAATCGGATGGAAAATGTCGAAGTTATGGCGCAAGCGCAGTCGCTTATATCAGTCCGGGGATGATTATTTTCATAGGGGACCGTCTACACACTAACCCGCACAATCCCTGAAAATTTCATAGAAATCGGACAATAACTTCGTATAGTTATGCCCGTTACAAGGATTTCATGACAGACAGACAGACACGTAACCAAAATTGTTCAAAAAAGGTCTAAAACCTAAACCGCGAGTGAAAATTTTGATTTGAGAACTATTTTTTCATCCTTGAAAAGTGAAAACAAAGCTTCCTCTACCTTGGTAGACTCGGAAGCAATAAGAATGGAAAAATGTTATACAGTTTTTTGACAATATACACTAAAAAATGTTTAATTTTGACGTCAAAAATCGATTCAGCATCTAATTTCCTATAAGAAAAACTTTTAGTTGCGGTAAAAGGAGGAAAAATAATCCCGTGGAAGAGTTATTTCACGAGTTTTTTCATTTTATTAGGTCGTTTTCCCGAAAGTTGGGTGAAGCCAATATACGACTTTCTGGCTTAGCACGGCAGTATTCAGGTAGGTAACAGTAAGAAGGTTCCTAAAGTCACCACTAAATGCTGAGTTTTCGGAGGCAAAAAATCGTATCATGCCGAATCAGAATGCAAGAAGTCGTATCATCGAAATACTAAGGCCGATTCTCGTAACTGTGTCAAGATACGAGTTTTCTTCTTCTGATTCGCTCTGATACTACTAGTTGCTTAGCATAATCAAGTTAACATGCCTTAACGCAAACATCGGAAGGCTTGTTTGAGGCATTTCTAGTAGAGATACGACTCTGAAACTTCGAAAATCGATAGAAATCGACCCCCTAAACCCCCGGGTACCAATAACTCAATTTGGTCAAATTTTCACTTTACGACTTTCTGGCTTAGCACGGCAGTATATTACTCGTGAGCGGCTTATGGTTGCTGTTTGTTATTAGGTTTGGTGATTATTATCAAGTAATATGCCTCCCAACTCCCTGCAATTCAAACTGTCTTGAATTTCTGCGAGCACGCGGGGAGCAAAGATGAAACGTTGACCCTTGTGGGAGAGATGGGACGTCACTACTCTCGGAGAGTTCTCCCCTCCGCTCTCAGAGAGTTCTCCCCTCCGCTCTCAGAGAGTTCTCCCCTCCGCTCTCAGAGAGTTCTCCCCTCCGCTCTCAGAGAGTTCTCCCCTCCGCTCTCAGAGAGTTCTCCCCTCCGCTCTCAGAGAGTACTAATGGCGGACTTTACACTTGAGACTTTGCTCTTAATAGTGAATTTGCTGGTCTAGAGAGTGAACAACTACGTCTAAACCCACCTTGCTCGGCAATCAATGCTTATTTCAAATCACAGAGTACCGGAGACAAGTTTCGAAAGTGTTTTGTGTTCTACTTGATGAAAACTTTGAAGATAAAATTAATCGCATAGCGCAGAACCTAGATCTCAAGTTTACTAAGGAAGTTCCCGTGGTACACATGCATGCCTTATAAGGATACTTTAAATATATCTCCTAGAAACTCCTTTTAATATCAATCATTCCATGCATTTCCCTGTAGGAACCAGCGACCCAATGGACAACGGTGTGATGACTTCCCAACTCGTAAACATCCGTCTGAAACTGGAAGAGAAGAGGAGGAGAATAGAGAGCGAAAAGCGGCGAATGGAAGCTCAACTCAGCCGTCAACGACAAAAAGTAGGCAAAGCCGCGTTCTTGCAAGCTGTAACCAAGGTGAGCGGTCCACTAACACTCCTATCCTTACCAGAGGTATTGGGTTCTTCTTTTTCTCTCTCGTTGCATTATATTCATTCAGGACAATTAGATAGGTCTTTACTTGTCTGTAGGCATTAGTAAAAAACATTTGCATTTTTTAAATTTATGTAGGTAGCTTTCTAGTTTGTGGTAAAGCTTTGCAAAAGGTAACATGATACGTTAAACATTCTGATTAGCAAAGCCCTAAGTATTTAATAATACAGTGTTTATTGTTCTTTTGAAAAATTAGTAGGTTATTTATGCTATCGAAAACAGCAGTTCATCCAACAACTTCTAAATAATTATACAGGGTGTCTCAAAAGTTGTTAACCCCGCTGCTAAAATACTTACGTGACAAGGAAAAAATCTTTCTTTTTGGAATCTATGTACTTTTTTGTGAGGATCGCAAATATCGTATTTTTGCGCTCGTGCGCAGTTCCTTCAAGGACCAGGTGTATGAGGATCATACCCATTTCAGACCGTCGAGGAACTGGAGGGAATAATGGATGCTGCACGAGCCCTCTGAGTGAGCCCGAATCTGTTAAGCTGGGTTCACATGAGCGCGGTCAACGCGGTTGTGCAACGAGGCAGTTACGTGTTCGGGACGTGGCTGGTGTCT
The DNA here is from genome assembly GCA_009739505.2 of Apolygus lucorum. Taxonomy (NCBI): domain Eukaryota; kingdom Metazoa; phylum Arthropoda; class Insecta; order Hemiptera; family Miridae; genus Apolygus; species Apolygus lucorum. The sequence goes on from CM019176.2 coordinate 33,723,335, forward strand.
AGAGGTTCACATGGGCGCGGTTGGGCGACAGCTTTTCGACTTCAATTTTCCTGCGCTTCAGTTGAAATCTTTTTTTATTGAAAAATTTTTTATTTTCACATTGTGATTCAATTCAGCCCGTCCGAACTATATGAATCACTATAAAATCACCAATGTACCTCCTCATCAAGGGTGACTGGGGGGTACATCAAGTGGGGGTATGCCGTCTGGCCCCGGCCGGTTGAAAACCGAGACTCGTGGAATAGAAAGTGCGGGTCTCCCCTCCATGTGCTGTCACGTCTGATCCCGACAGGCTGTTGTTTTTGACGAGGCACGAGTGACCCCGGGTTCAAAACATCGCTTATCGTTCGTACTCCATCAAGATCCTGAAAAAGGAATTATAGTGTTCTCATGTGCCAGCAACCTTCGTCTCCTCCAAGAATGTACCAGTCTGTACATGGACGGCACTTTCGATTTTTGCCCCACATTTTTTACCCAATTATTCACGGTGCATGGGTACCACAGTGGTTTCTATGTGCCACTTGTTTTTTGCTTGCTACATTCCATAACCCTACAACACCAGCATTACCCGAGAAAGAAAAGAGTAGAGGCTCAGGCTAGGATCGCGAAATATATAGAAAAACAGGAAAACGGCAGCCTCCCACTTTCGACTTTGCTTGGGGGTCACACGTGCCCGAGCGGGGGCCACTTGTAACGACTTTTCGCGGCTGGGAGTCAGACGGAAGGCCCCCCCCATCAAGTAGGTACATTTTTTCTGTTCCTACGATGTTCCATTTCATTTTTAAATGCATCAAAGATAAACAGTATTTTACTGAATCGAGATAGATATCGTTACCTACCAACTCCAAAAATCGGAATTCTGATAGCTTTGTTTTATTTGTAATCATTATTATCAAAGTGAATTATGATGTAGAATATTCCTACGAAAAGCGTAATTATTTATTAATTTCGTTGTAGGTGCTAATTATGCAAAAAAATCTTGGAAATCACCTCCTGTGGTTGAAATTCTCATCAATTTGAGTATCCATTACATAAATGAATCACAGATCATATTTATTAGATAGGTACACGTTTTATTTCATTATGATGCATTCATCAAATGTCTACAAGAGACCAAAATGAACGAAAATTATAAAAATAAGTTAAGTAAAAAATACTCGTCGACCCCTAACTTGAAATCCCACAGCTCTCTTCTCTCCTTAACTAATTCAATTACAATTTCACTAAAACTTTGATTCATTTTGGATCAAGCTCCCGGAAAAATAACAACACACCCGTTGATACCCGTGCTGGGACAAGTGGTGATAACAAAAAATGTAAACAAAGGGCGCGCGGTTACGCATCAAATATCAGAATTTTTGAAACGCGACAGTCCACTCCAAAAGTACTTAGGCGGCGCCAATCAAATGGCCGAGCGCGTAACCGCCTCGTCGCACAACCGCGTTGACCGCGCTCATGTGAACCCAGCTTTAAGCGTGCACTTCGCAATCATTGGTGCAATTGGGCAGAACTTTGCTTGCAAGAAGGCCGGTATTTCGAGCAGCTGCTTCACAGTTTTTCTCTCGTTTTTTAAAGAAGGAAATTTAATTTATTTCTTTCTTTTAACTTCGCCGTAGCCGGTCCCGAGCACATTAATTCAGCTCGTCAGAATCGTCTGTCTGTTGGGGTGGCGCCTATTGGGAACTGTTCGGCGTACACTCGAACTGCTCTCCTAAAAAAAAGAGCGACTTTTCGCTAAAAACAACCGAATTTTCGGCCACCATTTCAAAAATTCCAACCAACTTCAATAATGGATACCACCACGTGATTCAGCGTCGAAAAATAATGAAAAAACTTGTGCCACACTTGGGCTTTTCAAAAATCTGATTTTGGGCGCCATTGTTGTTTTGCAGAACTTTGAGCGTCCAGGGAGTCGGGTTGCGCGCAGTAAAAAAATCAACTGAGATGAGGAGTCAAACATTCGTGAAATTTTACGTAGAATCCGAATCTGCAATAAAAAATGGGGATTCCCATTTGAAATAAGAAAGTCGGTGCGCATTGCGCATGCGCACGTGCACTTACAGTATCTGAGATCCTCACATAAAAATCTATGGATTCCATAATGAAAGATTTTCTTCCTTGTCACTTGACGATTCTAGCAGGATGTTTAACAACTTTTGAGACACCCTGTATCTTCTGAATATACATACCTATATCTAAAAACTGCCTCTATTAGAATAAATTACAATTGCTTCTATAGAAATTTCGAAATTACTGGTTTCTACATTTGTTTTAACCCAGACAAATTAGTTCTAAAAAGAGGTGTAGCCCCTAAAATTAGCTCGAGAGCTGGAAATCGTTTTGAACCCTTTTGGGGGTCCTGAATAACGGGTGTCTGTCGAGGTTGTGGTTGAGATTACATAGCCTAAAAACGAGAAATGTTCGCACTTTTTTTCAGTATTTTGCTTATAACTCGAAAAGTACGCATCCTACAGAAAATTGTACCGTATTATTTTTGAGGGAGCATTAAATTTCGCATCGAATGACTTTTGAAACATTGAAATCGAATAACCCGTACAGCCACTATCGACCGTCAAAGATAGTCGATTCATCCAAATTTTGCCTAAAAGTGCTGAACGCTCAACTTCTAACGCCTGTTCGTCGAAAAGGACCACAACGATTGAAAAATGTCGAAAGGCCAAACTTGTTGGAAATTTAGTTGTGAATCAGATGGATTTTACAATTTGAAATTCTGTCACTCAAGTCCTGATATATCAATTTTAAACCAAAGGAGTCCGTAGTTCCGCTAAGGCAGTCCAACGCAGGAAACCTCGTCTGAACTCAAAACTTCACTCACTCTCTTGCAGTCTCCTTCAGGTAACAGTGAATTTAATCGACTCATTATAAACTAGGCGGTATCCGTAGGGTAAGTGGCAACTCCCACTTGGCAGGCTGGTGGTAAAAGTAGTTTCTCGTTCGTCCAATAAAGTGCTCCGATTAAAATTACCTTTGAGAGATCACAACAACTTTTTATGAGTGCCAACGTTTGAGACTGAGTTTTTGGGGTCCTTTCGTGATAGGAAAAGGGGTCTTTTCAACATTATCTCATATCAGACAGATAATCATCCAACTCAACAACGTAATTAATGTTGAAAATTATCAATGACACTCGAAAAAAGTTGATGTGATCTCTCCAAGGAGATTTTAATCGGAGCACTCTACTGGACGAACGAGAAACTACTTTTACCACCAGCGCGCCAAGCGGAAGTTGCCACTTCCTCTACGGATAGTGCCTAGTAGCTACGATTACGAGGCAACCATCAAACATTAATGACTTATCAGACTACCACAGAAAATATAACAGGTGAGAGAAAACGAGAGAGTTGCTCATTATATCGAAGTATTTATAACATATAAATATAATCTTTACAATTATTTACAGTTAGGTACAGGGGTCATACAATTATGAGGGAATCGTAGCAGTCGTCTTCTTCTTTTGACCAACACCTCGTCTCAGTTGATCCTGAAGGCTGGACTAGAGATTTATATAAATTCGCGTGTAGACAGTGCGAAAATTTCATTGTTGTTAGGCTCTCTAATCTGAAGTACGACCTAGAAATCGTCGCAAACTCGGACACGCGTTTTTCAAGATCTCCAAAAGGTTTTAAAGCGATTTCCAGCTCTCGATCAACTTTTAGGAGCTAGAGCACTAATTTGCCTAGGCTATTTAAGATTTTTTGGTTTAACGCAAAAAAAACCTCTCGAAAATGGAAGGGAGTCCAAACCCCACCTACTGCTGCTCAAAACCCTGAGCTTCTTAGGCTGCTGGCTTCTCCGTGTAGTATCGTTATGGAGTTCTGCTTCTGTTCAGTCAGCATTTCGTTTGAAAACTTGAATTGATGGACAATCTAAGAATAAATTTCCCATCGAATGAATAATTATTTTTTATAAAAATACAAAAACAATTGCATCTGCACTGTTCGTTGTCAAGTGGACAATGAATCAAACGGTCAAAATTCTCTGTTCAAATTCGTGTATATTATAAATATGTTCATAATCATCAAACATCATCGCCAAACCCATAACAATCACGTGGCTTTCACCAATCAATGAATATAAGAACGCACCCTCTCACAATCCTAGCCTCACCTGAATCTTGCTGCATTATCTAGTTCGTACCTACTAATATCACTTATCGCTAATACAACTTTACTTACTATGGGAAATAATATTCCTACTAAACATTCTGATGCAAGTTAGATGATTGAATTTTTGAATTAACTGCATTTGGATTTGATTTTAACAAATTGGTAGATATCGCCCTCATGATATAAATTACGTACTAACACGTAGCTTTGCCCTGAACTAAGTTTAGTCGTCAAAATCGAAATTCATTACATTCCCGCTGATCCATGTAACTATTTAGAGTCTCAGCTAATGTCCGATAAACATTAACTATTTACCAACAATCGTTTGCTATTAGAAATAGGTCCTACCAAGGTACGTAACGCTTCTCATTCATTTCATCTTCAATTCCTCAAATTTAGTTCTGTTTTATCGTGCAACAAAAACGCTGCAAATTATTACACAACGGTTTATTATTTTACAATATAGTTCACTTGTCTGAAAATGTCACGGGTTTCCATTAGTGCTAGCATCATCGCTCTCCGAGGGCTGTGTGTATCTTCATTACGGAATTTGATTCTTGGTTGCTAAGGAATCCGAACTGAGTGACACGAAACTGAAGAAACGAGCCGTAATTTTGACTGGCTTCGGAGTTTTTTTGTTATTGTTCCTTATTGACGGGGCGGGAGATCTGCTGACCTCAACGTTTATCCAAATAGGCGGTGGCTCGACTCGTGTCTTGGGAGGGAGTTGTTTTGATGACTTAATCTTAATGAATTATTGTTTCTCTGAGAAATGCTGAGGAGACCATTCGGGTCTGGTACGACTGCGCCACACTGTTGAATCATCAAAAATTAACTTCCCTCGACCGGGGATCGATCTCCTATCATTCCGATTCTGAATCGGAGCTCCTACCACTGAGCTAAGGAAGCGAACGGACAGAAATGCGAAGAGGTCGCTGATCACAACATCCCCCCCCCCCCCCCCCGCCCCACGGTTAGGAAATCTTATGTACACCGGTACCTAGTCAGAGCGGCTGCTTTGGCCAGTGTTTTACAACCCAGTGAGAACGCGTAATTTTGACTGGCTTCGGAGTTTTTTGTTATTGTTCCTTATTGACGGGGCGGGGGATCTGCTGACCTCAACGTTTGTCCGATTAGGCGGTGGCTCGACTCGTGTCTTGGGAGGGAGTTGTTTTGATGACCTAATCTTAACACCTTCAGACCGGGGCTCAAAACCCAGATTGTCCCCAGGACCTAGGAAAATTTTGGAACTTCACAGCAAAACAGTCGCACTGATGAGAATTTTTGCGTGATAACATGCACTGATATCCAAAACCGACAGGTTGGACGGTAATGTGGGTTCATTCCGAAGCGATTGAGACCAAAAAGAGCCCTGTTGGGGGAAAAATGAACTATCCAGAGCGTTTCGAAAAATGTTTATGGATCTACCGAATCATGAGCTCATGGATCCACCGTGGAAGCAGCCGTACCAGGCGAAGGTTTCGCGTGGATCCAGGGTGGAAGCAGCCGGTCTGAACGTGTTAATGAATTATTGTTTCTCTGAGAAATGCAGAGGAGACCATTCGGGTCAGGTACGGCTGCGCCACACTGTTGAATCATCAAAAATTAACTTCCCTCGACCGGGGATCGATCTTCTATCATTCCGATTCTGAATCGGAGCTCCTACCACATGAGCTAAGGAAGCGAATGGACAGAAATGCGAAGAGGTCGCTGATCACAACAGAACGGTTTGTCCTACGGAACTCTAGCTGGTCTCATTCGATTTTAAAAATTCAATTCTATTTTAAATCGACGAAAAAAACAATACCTTTTTATCTAGAGTTTTCAAGCTAGGGCGTTTTGAAAATTACAACCCCTACTTTTACTATTTAGAAGTGATCAACAATAACCAACACCTTCAGTCCACAATTAGACCCCAAAGTGCCGCAGATCGGATTCTACATAAACCATTAAATTATTCAAAATAATTTAATTTAAAAAGGGACGCCTTATCGAACCTAAATGATTTTTTATCGATCTTCTGATAAATTAACGAACAGAAGTTGATGCGTTTGTTTTACAATTTATTGCGTCGCCTTGTCTTCAAAACCAACTGCTTCAAAATTTTCCCTTGAAAGGAAGTACTACTAGCGATAGTATTAGAGCTCAGAACAGATTTGAACTCGTAAATAGTTCCAAACTTTAATTTGTAATAATTTCTTAAAAATGCAGGAAGTTTCTGTTTATTAAGCCATAAAACAGCTAACGTCATGAGAGGACTGTGGGTAGTGAGGCAATCATGTGTGCTTATCGCTTGTTCTGAAGTATCCACGGTGGCGCCACTATGGGTTTGCCTTGCAGCTTCAGGTGCAATCAGCATGTTTGGTCAGTCCAAGTCCCAACACCACCACATCTGTCTGGTAATAAGGAGAAGTGACGTCAAGTGATGTGATTGAGTCGTCATTTGATGCGACCAAACTTGCTAATTAAGCTATGTTTATACTGGACTCGATTTTTACTTGGTCGAATTCCTGCTCAGCCGATTCCGCCAATTCAACCCCTTGAAGTGTTTACAGTAGACCCGATATTTCAGTAGATTTTACCGATATTTGTCAGTAAAACATTTTCTGACTACTCTGTACCTGCTCTATACCAGCGATCTACCTTAAAGTGAGGAAAATACCGCAGCTATGCTGATGATACTGCCATCTAGGCTGTTGGAAATAACAACAGCGAATCAATCTCAAAACTTAACCAATCCATTTCCCACCTGCAAAACTGGACTACCTACTGAATGGAAAATCATAATGAATGAGTCCAAATCAGTACATGTAGATGTCACTAACACACCAATATACCCCACTATACTGGTGTATACCTTGGTATGCCCTCAGATTCAAAGCTATTGTTGGAAAGCTCAAGTAAAAAAAAGAAACAGGAACTCGTACTCAAGTTCAGAATGATGTAGTGGTTAATGGGTCAACATTCAAAGGAACCTTACCCTATACAATCAAGTTCTCAAACCAGTCTGGACTTGTGAAGTTGCCTCCTGTCAACAGTGGGCAACGATAAATCGGTTCCCCTGACAGACCCATGTTTTTAAGAGGAACTTGAAGCCCCCCCCATCACCAGTCCAAAGTTAACCAGGCCTCCTCTTTCAACTGGGTAGCATCGTCGTTGCTCGCGCTAGTCTCCTCCTAACAGGGCCTGTCAGGCTTTTTGGCAGCAAAAACTCTCTAATCAGGAAGCACGCTGTATGTCGCCTCGAAGTCAATGACCTACTCTGTAGAATCAAAAGAAGAAAGCCTCATGAGTTGCTGCTGTAATTAAGTTCAAGTGATACCAATAAGTTGTGCCGTCAGCAGGATAACAGTATTTTAGTTTTATAATTTCAATTATAACAAAATTAACTCGTAGCAAAATTTGTAATAAGTGTAAATACTTGGTGCAATAACAAATTGTTACAGAAGAACAATTTCTGGCAAAAAACTCTGTATTGAGGTATGAACGCGATTTTTATGGAATAGGAATAATCATCCTGACAGTTCCATATGTTGTGTGGTGGCGGGTGGAGAAATTTTCCAATTTCCGAATTTGTACGTCATCTGAATTCAGCCGAACTATACAAAAACATTTGATTTGGAATCAGTGGTTGGATGAGATTGGCAGAGTTCAGCAGAGCAGGCCAGTCATAGTGTCGCGACTTTTGTTTACTCGGCCAATGTGTCTGCCGACTGAATAATCGGGCGAATTCTGGCTTCAGTGTGAACGTAGTCTATCTTGCCTATGCTGAGCTCATCATCGGCTGATGCATGGAAGAATATCTCAGTATCCATAGTGGCGTCATCACCCCTGCCTTTTCATGGCATTAGCTGATAATTGATGCACCTAGTAAACTGTAGCTTCCATACAAATATTGATTCATCTCAATTAATGAATAAAAATCAAGACAACTTCCTAGGTAAAATTGAAGGCATTGATTCGAAGACTGGCGAATTTCCTGTCAGTTGTAAAAATTAATTCATTGTCTAAATGGTACAATGTAGTCCTCTGTAACGTAGGTACAAATGCCAAGTAGGAATGTTTTACAATTTTTGAAACTTTGAAGTATTATTACTTATCATTATTCTTTTTGTTGTTTAGTCTTTGTAACAGCTTGGGGGTTAGATTTTTCAAGTTAGTTATTGGAAACCAAATCTAAACTGCTCACTTTCCAAATAAAACAAGTAATGAAACATTCAAATATGTCAAATGGATAAATTGGGACTAGCATGGAATATTTTATTTTTATTCAAACTTGCATTTATTAACCATTAAACAAATATTTCCCAGTAAAACATCAATTTGCCACAAATCAAGGTTTTGATCCATTCAAGAGCCCTCCCTTGGTTTGAACTTTTTTGTAAATCACTGTACACTTGTACAACACTTTTAACATTGCAAACAAATCAAGTTCTCCTCCAGCTGTTAGGAAGCACTTAGACTAGTTTGTGCATGCATGAAACGGGTTGGTAATGGACGTTTGGGTGGTGGATAGGGCAAGGTGGTCAAATCTCCCGACTCTGATCCTGGCCATGAGACTGTACCTCCAGAGGGTGCCTCGCAGGACAAACCAGCGCGGCCATTTTCCTTGCAGGTATCGTATACGTTTGCTTGCAGTTTTGTTTGTTCGAGGCAATCTCTGTGATATTGTATCTTCCCCACATTTCGGCAAGTATGTAGAATCAACCGTAGTGAATGTTTACTCTTTTATTGGTAGTTACTGTAGATGTGAGATCTTATGTCGTCGATAGTTTTCTTCTAGCTTGTGTTGTGCGAGTATTTGAGCTTCCAAAGTAGGAAGGTTACACAGAAAGAGGATAATGACTCCCAGTAATGATTTGCATTAAAAATAAAATGGCAAGTTTCTTATGACGTCCCATCCTCAAACTATGCTAAATGAATCATTAACAACGAATTAAAATGAATACATCTTGAGGATTTTTTAGATGCAATAATATCAATCAATATCTGGAGATAACCTTAACTTGTGTTACATTGTTCACGAACATTATCGCCATTTATACCTATTGTGTTCATACCCAGCCTCTTATTAGGGCTCTCAAGGTAATATTCAGTGTTGTCAGTTATCTATAAGGGCCCGTCCTAATTGAACGTGATCGCGCGATGGTGCGATGAGCGATCCTCATTCTTCCACTGCTACCTTAGTCCATACATGTACTTTTCACTACAGAGGCTTTTAGCAGACCACCCCTCGCCGTGAGATTCTCCCAGGGCGTGCAACATGAGATGCTAATGGGGTATTTCGGTGGGTCGGAAATTCAGGTTTTTGACCTCCAATTCGGATTCAGCACCCTTGAAAACCTATATACTCCAACTTTAGGCCCAATGATACTATAACATGCGGTAGAAAAATTAATTAAAGAGATCACACGTATGAAAAAAGGCGGGCCTCCCTTAACACACACACACTTATGCCACGCGCGTGTGTGAGTAGTATTTTGTAGTATCCAAGAGGTCCTCCAAGGGTTTCATCTCTTCTCTGTGCATGGATACTTTTTCAAAGACAGTTGGCTAGCTACGTCACACCATTCAAATCTTCAACTTTCCTTAGCTTCTCTGATTTTTTAAAAACATTTTCTCGGTGAACCGACCCAATTACCGTTATTCCTAAGCCATACTCTTTTGAAAAAAATTTTTTTTTTTAAATTGACTGAAATACCCCATTGTCACTGCTGGGGATCCATGTTAAACTTCAAATTGAGTCACGTCAAGCATCACACTTACCATTCTGAGGTTTACCATCGGTTCCGTGACCAGATTTTCGTTTTCCTCCATTACCATGGAAATTTTAGAAAAGAAGTGTTTTCAAAATAGTTTTCAAAGTTAGATACTGTACATTTTGAGGCCATTGCAAAGAAAAAAGAAATATAAAGATTATGAAGGTTTTAAAATGTTGATGATAAAAGAGGGGGAATTAATTGTAACAATTATGATTATTTAAGTCATTTAAAAAGACCGAAAGTGAATTAATAAAAGTATATAAAAATTTGCAATCGTGACAAGTGCGACGGTTGTGGATCAGACTTCGATTTGAACCACGCAGTCAACCGCAGGAGGGGAGGCTTCGTAAAAGAGTACACAACAGAGTTGAGAACGAGTGCGCGGGGAACAGGCGTTAGACTCTCCGTGGTTCGGTTGTCAACTTCCCTTACATGATGAGGTTGGCATTAGACTCACCGAGTTAGTTCAATAACTGTTTTGGTGGTTGACAGTCACTTCTGATAGGAACAACAATGGTGATTTAGTGGAGTATCTTTCCGTAACATTCAACTTGACAGAAGCTAAGAACTTGGAGGCAGTTGTGTATACATAGAGTCCGCCGTCAGAGAATTGGTGGACTGCCAAGAAATCGGGACGACGTTGTCTTGGTTGTACAAAATGAAATGGATACCAACACAAGGAAAGTATTGGTGGGAGCAACTACTAAGACATGGTCCGAGTTTTGGATACTATCCTCAATGCCAAAAGTCGTACCTTGTTGTACACCCAGACAAGAAGAGGGATGCTGAAGTAGTCTTTGAGGGTACGGGAATCAAGGTTATAACTGGCCACCGCTTCCTAGGGGATATATCCCTTAGGAAAAGCAAGATATTTAGAGGGGAAGATCAGCGAATGGACTCAACTGATTGAAAGGGTGTCAGCTGCATGCAAAAAACATCCTCAAGACGCTCACTCGGCGTTCACCAAATCCATTAAATTTCGATGGCAGTTTGTTCAGAGAGTAGTGGAATGTGAGGAAGGAGCGTTCAGGCCACTGAGAGACTTTATCGCACTACTTTCATGCCAGCCATTTTTGGTGGAGGCGTGTCACCAGAGGAGTGCGATATATTCTCGCTACCAGTGAACAAAGGTGGCATGACCTGAGCAGATCCGGTCTCAACAGTGCAATGTTTCAAACATCAAAGTCTAGCACTGCAGTCATAGATACATCCATTCGGCTTCGTCAGCCCTTTGATCTAGGTGACCATGTGACCCATCTCTACGCAGCAAGAAAGGAAGCAATGAGAAGCCGAAATCTCATGGAAGACTACTTTCTTGAATCAGCACTCGCAAAATTTGAGCCAGATAGGAAAAGAACAATCCAGCGAGCAGTGCTCAAGGCATCGAGAACAAAGAGTTCGAACTGGCTATCAGCTCTCCCAATGAAAAAGCATAATTTCGACATGTCCCCATACGAATTTCGTGACGCCTTGGCATTAAGATACAAGAGGTTACCAGTCGAAATGCCTGTTACATGCGACGGGTGTGGATGGAGGGATTTTTCGCTCAGTCACGCCTTGAGCTGCAAGACAGGTGGTCTCATTACACGACGCCACAACGAGATTCGGGACGTCTTAGGTGAGCTCATGTCAACAGCGTGGGAAACTGTGTCAAAGAGCCTATCGTTGTCGAGACATCCCTCGTACATCCTGGACTACGAGGAGACCTGGCATGCCGTGGGGTTTGGGAGCCACAGAGGGAGGCATTGTTCGATGTACGTGTCGTTAACTTTTGATGCCCCCTCCTAGATTCCTCATCCAGTGGCCACAGTACTTAGAAACGCCGAGGAAGAGAAGAAAAGGAAGTACCAGGCAGCATGTGAGGGACGTCACGCCTCTTTTACCCCCCTTATAACATCTGTGGACTCTATGCATGCACCACAAATGGCAGCATTTTTGAGGGTTCTGGCTGACCGTCTAAGTGAGAAGTGGGATCTGCCAATACAGGAAGTAAAGGGATGGTTACGGACGAGGTTGTCCTTCTCCATACTGCGTGCCGCTTCAATGTGCCTTCGAGGGGCGAGAAGGAAATGGAGAGCATGCGACTCATTGTTGGGATTCGTGGACGGAGCTGGAGTCAGTTTTGGCCTAATCTAAATTCAAAACTCCGTTAGATTGTTTTCAAAAAATTTTCCTGGCAATTATTCCTTCAGAAAAATTATTTGTTATGCGAATTAAATTGATTGTTGACATTCCTTTAAAAAAAACACAAGGAAAGTTAATGTGGCAAGTGACTCCGCTGGTCTTATGGCCTAACATACTACATGGCCAAAAAGAATTTATAAATTTTAGAATTTTTTAAGAATTTATAAAAAAAAGTATCTGCGAAACTATCACATTTCGAAAAGTAATTGTATATTACTGACTACCTGTTACTGTTATTTTTGACGACGTGGCTCCTGTCACTGATATGGGGGATAAAGTGAGCAACTTCTTCGTGGTGTCCCCTGGGTTGCGCGAATAGCTCACGAAACTAGGATGTTTTGTATTTGGACGGGAGTCATAACCCCGAGTGCGCGAAACTGGAGGGTCATGCAGTGAAACGTCATGGGGTGAAACGTTGGAACCAATGCTGCAAAAGTTCAGTGAGAGAAACACGATGTCAGTGGCTGACATCCAGGTCCATAGAGTTCGGGAAAGTGGTAGGCTGGCGTTTTTCGACTCGGGCACTGTTGGTGCTGCGTACCTTTCCCAAACATGGAACTCCACATCTCTGACAGCTGCTACACCAAAAACACGAGGAGTATGACAGAGCGGCCAAACAGCTTCTGGAGTCATTAACACCACTCATCTGTCCCTGTGACGGTGTCCTTCATCGGGAGTATGACGTTTACCTGAAGAGGCTGGCTTGCACTCTGTTAGGGTGGGTAAAGGTCCGGATGCAGGTGTCGATAATCAGAGCCTAGGGAACAACCATCAAAATCCTCTCTCAATCTCCCAATACTTCAGACTGCAAAGCGGAAATTGCGCATCTTACTGAAATTACAAAAATAAAATTGATCAATTGATTTAGAAAAAAAGAAACTAACTAGGTAGTTGTTGTTGAAAAAATGTGAAAAATGGAAGCAAAAAACGAGAAAAAAGCAAGAAGGTTGTACATCTCAGGGGCCCCCTGACTTGGTTCTCACATTGCATGAATCGCTGGCCATGTGAGAAAAGCATCCATGAAGACGACTTCACAAGGCCTGTAAGTGGTCTGCTAAAAGTCTCTAATATGTGCACTCCTATGTGTTGTCTTTTGATCAAGCACATGTAAGACCTGTAAGACACAGTAATAGTGAAGGAACCATACTTTGAGCCTTGTTTTATTGATGTTGGTAGTCTATTTCAACTGGTTTACTCCCTACAATCTTGGCTAAGTTCATTAATGTATCCTGTAGCGTATTTTTCAATAGCAATTCTCCATTATGTTTTTTCTTAATTACTATCTTTTATTATCCAGGATATTACCGAAGTGGAGCAAAAATGGCTGTCAGGTGATGGGTTCACGGAAGAGCGAAAAACACCTGATATGGAAAATATGGACATCGAAACTTACCAACAGTCTATCGCCCAGTAAGTACAATTTTGCTTTTCATTCCATCACTTGTTGCCGTGTTAGTTTTCGTTTCATTATTTTTAATTTGCTCTACATCAAACAAAAACAATCTGCCTATTTTTCGGTTTGTTTTCTTTTTGTAGGATGAATTCTAGTTTGCATGAGATTCAAGCAGATTTACAGAGGCTTGCAAATCAGCAGAATCAGTTGCAGAATAACGTGGGGGCCCAAAACAATATTAGTAATAATATGCATGGGGCCCCAGTGCCCTTGCAGCAACCTCAACCGCCTCCGCAGCTTCAGAGTTTCGCGTCGCTCCATCACAACAACGCATATAGCACTCAACATATCAATTTCAACAATCAACCCCCTAATTGCAGTAATCAGATGATGTATAGCAACCAACAGCAAGGGCCTCCCCCGCCGGTTCAAGGCTATCCGAACCATGAGTATTACAATGGAAGGTCGATGGGCTACAACTCCCATTTACAACAGCAGGCGCAGCAACAGCAGCAAATACAGCAAATGCACAGTCTCATGTCGACAGCGAACAACCAACCTCAGTTCAACAACCAGCAGCAATGGCACAGTTTGAGTCAGCAGCCGCCACCTCCTCAACCTAATTACAATACCTACACCACCAGGTAAAGTATGCTTTCTCTTCGCTTCGTTTTGCAGTCGATTTCTCAAATTTCCTTGAATTTTTTTCAAATCATGATGTTGGTTTTACAATTGGATGGCATCATTATTCATAAATTCAATGATTGGGTGGTCTAATAAGGTGTTATGAGTTGGACATTTGTGTATTAAGTACACTCTTGATTGATCAAAAACAGCTATGGATCGTTTTTGTGTGACGTCATAGACTATCAATGTGGTTCGACTAATTGAATCTACCGGCCTTAATTGAATGGGCGCCATCACTGGCCACTCCTCTCAGGTCCTAGGCCTAGTTAGCCCTATTCAAGTGTTTCTTGAAATGAAATCCGGCTCGTCTGATATGAATTCAACTTATACTTCCTCACATCAGATCATTGCGAGTAGGTATATTCATACAGGTAATACTGACAACAGCAAGTGTGATGATCGACCCAACAAACAATTATCAGTCAACTGATTGGGAATGGGGCCCTCAGAATCAAACTCCTCTTTTGTCGAGCTTTCGGTGAATTTATCGCCTTCATCGAGGAAGGTCGGCAAAAGAGGAGTTTGATTCTGAGGACCCCATTCCCAATCAGTTGACTGATAGTACTTACAATGATAGTTGAGGAAGCAGGTACCATTGTGAATTTCTCAAACTTTGGATACTGATGCTGCGTTATTTTACGTGCGCAAAACTCAGGTTAGGATGATGCGGAGGGATCTCAAGATAAGTCTTGACAAAATTAAGTAGAGACTGGAGATCCAGCTATAGATGTTGTTGCTGGGTCTTACAAGGCAGCAGCATCATTGTTTTGGGTAGGTGATAGAGAAAGTCCTCCTTACCTAACTTACCTATTATAGACAACCCCCAAACTTTGAAGCACTTCTGGTAGACCCATGCTGGTTTTAAACACCTTGCCAGTAAATTCCAATTAGCTTCTCTCAGAAGCTAAAAAAAGAAAAAACAACTTAAATAGTTCAAATAGTTAACTCAACCACAAGAATACTTCAACACTTAATATCCTCCAAGAGAAAATGGTTAAACTACAACAACCAACAGGTAAAATGGGAGTAATGCTGCGAAGAAAGTTCATTCCACGAACCCATTTTTCATTAATTTCACAAACATGGAATGTTGATCAATTTTTAAATAACGTCAAAAAATATGAGAGGTCGGCTGCATAACAGTATTGTTTAGTCGGTATTTATTCCTGTTGTGGACGGACAACGCTGTCACTCTTGAAGGGTGGGGGTCTCTGAAAGGGACGTCGTATTGCTGCTGCTGATCCATGGAGGAAAAGACTTGGATAGATGGTTGAAGACAGGGGGGGGGGGGCTGTGCTGGGTGATGTAGGCCTGTGGTGGATTCATCCATTTTGCATGGTCAGTGATATTTTTCTCTTGCTCTTTGTGTGTGGTAAACTTCATCCTAAATTGCAACAACCTCCCTTGTGTGTACTGGACAAAGAATGACGAAGGTGAAGAGGAAAAAGAAGAAGGAGATGTGAAATCAGTGATACGTGATAGTGGCGTGTTAGAAGTTATTTTTGATTCATCTCCGATATGGGGTAACCGGAGGAACCCTCTTTTGAAACAACGGGGGCTCGATTGAGGGAGAGTGTAAGCCATCAGAGTCGAAACCCTTTCCCAATGGCAACCCCAGCAGTGAGTGTGTGAGTTGATAAATTAAGGGTGTTTTTTGTGTCTCTGTGGAGTTGCTCAGGTGCAGGATGTGCTTCACTTGTGCAAGGACTGTGCCTTCACAGCAGATGTACTTAAGGAGCACATGCAGGCGGAAGTATGAACATTAATGATAGAAAAGAGATGAAAAGATGACGAATTAATTACTCAGGCAAGTTAAAGAACACTTAAAACGGCAATTACGCTAAAGTAGGTCACCGCCAAACCCGGCTGTTATGTTTCCTTGTCGTCGAGTGAAGGAGATGACCTTCTCGATGCGGCGTTTGTGTTTTCTTTAACCCCTACACAACGAAGAGAGAAAAGTCCCTATCCTAACTTGCAGTACTTTCGCATCGGCGGCTTATTAGCCAGACCAGCATGAAGAGTACTGGGAAGTGCAGGCTAGCCCGTCAGCCCTGGCGTTTCATAGAAACCTATAGACGGGATGTGGGAGATTTACCTATTGAGCCTAATACTTCGAGGAGATCCCTTGATGAAGGAGAAGTTGGAGAGCAAAATGAACAAGACGAATGACTGGACTAGAAGGCATATTGGAGCATCCCTGAGTGAATGATTGAACGAGACGTTGTCAGTCACACAGTTTTATTTCGTATTACTACAGGGGACCGGTTTCGGACGTTATGCCATCATCAGCCTTGGGAGAAAATTGACGAATCGCACGTTCGCACTGTGTATGATGTTCGCACTGAATATGTAGGTACTGGTAGGTAGTACCTACATATTCAGTGCGAACATCATACACAGTGCGAACGTGCGATTCGTCAATTTTCTCCCAAGGCTGATGATGGCATAACGTCCGAAACCGGTCCCCTGTAGTAATACGAAATAAAACTGTGTGACTGACAACGTCTCGTTCAATCATTGATCCAAAATCACACAACGTCTGGACATCTCAACTCAATCCCTGAGTGAGCTTATATACTTGTGAGATTAGTTGAGGGAGAGAGAGGTGGAAGAGTGACGTAATGTGACGTGTTCTCCCCGTACCTCGTCCCTCCCTTGCTCCTCTCGTACTTCTTTATTTAAGAACTAATTAGTAATTGTGAATGTTGATCATAACACCGGCTAAGAATGCAGGTTCCAATGATAGAAAGAGTGAGACAAGCAGAAAACAATAGTATAATCAACTAGCTAGAAAAGTTAAGGTAGGTATAAGGCCTTATAAGGTACTTACCCACTTCAAAATAGGCGAAACTGCTGTTCCCGTAGATTCTAGTAGTGTACTGCGCCAATTTGTTGTAGGAGATTACAACAGTAAACACCAATAAACGGGAGTTTACTGGGGGCTCTATTAGAGCTTTAGGTGGTTTGGGATGAAGTTTACCACGCACAAAGAGCAAGGGAAAAAGAGACAATTTAGGTCACTGGTCATCCAAAATGGATGAATCCACCTCAGACCTACATCACCCAGCACAGGGCTGCCCCCCTCCACCCCTGTTCCACTTTCCTTCCTCGTCTTTCCACCACGTATCAGCAGCAGCAAGGTAGTTCCGAGACTTGAATTCCCCTTCAAGAGTGACACTTGACCGTCCTCAACGTTTCAAGTCCTGGCTGAACCCTCAGTACCTACTCTTGGTGGGAACAAAATGAACAGACTTCGAATGTTGATAAGTTTTATATTTTCACTGTTTTCGTTTGACAAATGCAGTTTCGTACGATGTCATTCTTCGTGTATCACAACACCATTGAGCACTAGAAATATAGTTATGATTCAATATCATGGATGAAGCGTTCGAAACACGGATTGCCATGCAACCTCACGCATCTCATTTGTGATTTCATCTACCTTCCTGTTACAATTTTCCTCCTGTACCTAATAATCGTCTCAGGGAGTTCACTATAGAAAATGCAATTACCAAACGCCGATCATTCCAGAGCAAAATTTAGCACGTTTTCTTTCTGATTTGGCTTACACTATTTCGTGGGCAATTCAGATGAAATTTTAAAATATTGATTAAATCTCAATTAGTTCTGCAGTGTAATTTGGAAGTAACAAAATTCCCATTAAGTTGGCGTTTTTCAGATCCTCAAAATTCTCTGTTACTCCTTAAATTTGCGCTGTTGGTCGTTCCTTTTCAGTATAGTTTCTTCAACATTTTGCTTCCGAGTCTACCAAGGTAGCGGGAGCTTTGCTTTCACTTTTCAAGGTTGAAAAAAAATGTTCTCCAAAATCAGAATTTCCACTCGCGTTTTACGGTTCAGACCTTCCTGAACAATTTTGGTTCTGAGTCTGTCTGTGTGTGTGTCTGTCATGAAATCCTTGTAACGGGCATAACTATACGAAGTTATTCTCCGATTTCGATGAAATTTTCAGGGATCGTACTGATTAAAGTGTAGATGGTCCCCTGTGAAAATCCCCCCAGACTGATGCTAGCCACTGCGCATGCGCAAACGTCTATTTCCTTGTAACAGCCATAACTTCTACATTTTCCATCCGATTTCGATGAAATTTCAGGGATCATGTGGATAGGGGTTTAGATGGTCCCCTATGAAAACCACGGCCCTCCAACTGACAGTAGCCTCTGCGCATGCGCAAACGTAAAATCCTTGTAACAGCTATAACACTTACATTGTTCATCCCAATTTGATGAAATTTGGTAGGATTATTCTTATTGGCGTAAATCGTTCCCTACGAAAATCATTGCCTCCAGACTGATAGCACTGCGCATGTGCAAACGTGAATTCCTTGTAACAGCCATAACGTCTTCATTTCTCGTCCGATATCTACGAAAATTTCAAGGTTCGTGCGGATTGGGGTGTAGGTGGTCCCCTATGAGGGTAGTGGAAGGTACTTAGAGATGATTTGAGATCAATCTATGGAGGAAGCTATGTGCCACACCCACTTGGCAGACGTTTTTAACTTAATTTTTTCCCCCCGTATCGATCAACCCTCTCATCTCATATTTTTAGATTTTTGAATGTTTTGTTGGTAGAAATAGTTGAATGGCTTATATTTTGACGAGTGCAAATGAATGGTTTGCATCGTGCGACTTAATATTGGTTAAATTTTTTAAAATTTCATCATATTGAATGCTCATTTGTGGGACCTCATTATTTTGATCACAGTTCAATTTTTGACAATTTTTTCTTTCATTTTACTTTTTTGTCATTTTTATCTACAATTTCTTGGTAGTTTTGTGGTTCTCTTGGTATGGTAATCCCAAAGCATTGAATGCTAGACTGGGTTTTAGGATGCGTACTTGTATGCTCAAAGAAATGTCTTCTTTTCTTTTTTTATGAGAGAAAAACATTTATTGAACATTTTAGGAGTAAAAAAGTCGGAGAAGGACTCAGTAGTTGTTGAAACGGAAGTGATTTGCCAAAAGTTCCAATTGAGTTGCCGAAAATTCAAATTGATTCTTGTCAAAGGTTTTTTTAAATTAATTAAATGTCAAAGGTTTTTTTAAATTAATTAAATGTCAAAGGATTCATCAATTTGTATTCTTTTTAGGTGCTTTGTTTAATGATCCTTCTGTTTTTATTAGGACCAATTTCTTAATTAATCTAGTTCCAGCGTCTTCAGAGAATCTATCGGGTGGATTCCAGTTATGAGGTCTCACTAGATCGATGCGCCTCAAAACTCTGAACAAAATTATTTAACCCCAAAATCGAATTTTTGTCCCTTACGAGGCATCACTTATAGGCCCACGATATAGTATCTATTTTAATAAGTAAATGATCCATAACCATGGATAGTATTGTCTTGGAGTGGGTGGCCGATAATGAGATTTTGTCAAATTCGTTTTGTCGGTAACAAACTTTATTCGTAGGTCCTTTGGAATTATGTTCTGAGTGTAGGGTAACCCTTAATAAGCGAATTAAATGTATTACGTGTCACTTCCCAATGACAGCCCAAGATACAACCAAGGATTCACTCTCCATAACTACGATGATGGGTACGCAACGAGACAGGAGACCCAACCAACAGGAGAGTTCTACCTTCACGAGCCCGTCCAGATACCACAACGAAGAAACTGGGGGCAGCCCTACTCCCCCGACACTACGACGTGGTCTAAGTGAGTTTTCATTGATTTTACCACTTGTTTGAAAAATACCGCATTGGTACTGAATTATTATCAAACTAGCTGAAAAGCCTACTAAAAGTAGGCAAAACGCTTCTTCCGACTCTCCCCGCATCCCACTCCCTCCGGCTCCTCCCGCCTCCAATTCCCCCCCTCCCGCCCCTCCGACTCGTCCCGCCTCCCACGACCCCTCCGACTCGTCCCGCCTCCCACGACCCCTCTGTGCATACGTACGTACGGTTGGCGTTTTATTATATTAGATACCCGCCAGAAAAGAAATGTGGAGTAGAAAGTGTCTCTCAGACGATCTGAAATAACTTGTTGAGTATCCAATGTATTCTAACTTGTAATAATGCAATACAAGAAATTAAATATGGGCCCCAGCCAACGGTCAAATCCCTCGTACTCAAGAGAGTTTTTGCAGGCCACTAACGTGCCAAAAGCGCAGTATCAAACAAACTCTCTACAATCAATCACAAAATATCACAACAATAAACGGATACTCTGAAGCGAGGCTATTTTCTGATCGAGAGATATAAAAGGCTAGGACGAGGTGTAACTTCTTATATGCATTCTTTCAACCAAACTCGCGCTCTCCCTTCCTATCGAAACCTCTAGCTCTCCAAAATTGTAGTAAATTCAAATTGGTACAAATTAGGCTAGGAACCTAATTTTTTTTTAAATCTCTCCTCAAAGACTGAAGGTCTATCTGACAGAGGGGGCACGCCATAAAACAAAATAAATAAATAAATAAAATATAATGGGGAGGACCCCCAGGACTCACCCGACGCCGGCCCTAGGGATGATGAGGAAGGTGGAGGTGTGAGAGAGGGATGAAGGGAAGTGCCTCTATAAAACGACCACCAGTTCAAATATGAGCCAAGCAGGACATGGATGGTGATACCACGGAGTACGCCTACTGAGATGCCCAACTCGCGCAACTCCTATGCACTTTTCCCGCAACACACTCCGCGCCACAACAAGGTTGCAGCCATCACCCTGATGTTTTTGGGTTCCACTCCTTTTAGCTCTGACACTGCTTGCCGTAAATCATCTCTATCATACTTTCTTATCTTAGCCCGCCAAGTCTGCTCCATGTCCATGCTGCCATTAACAACCTGGACATCCAGGATAATGCAAGACTTGTCAGGCTTGACCGCAACAATGTCAGGCTTCTTGCCCATGTCACTTGGCATGTGGTATAATCTCTCCCTTTCAACATCCCAACCGCTGGATGAAAAGGCACCGGCTATCAGCTTGGCGACCGCATCATGGCGTAGGATGCTACTCCCATGAGTTTGTGGACACTGCTGCACTACATGATACAGGTGTTCATTTCCACTCCGACAGGCATGGCAAAGGGTATCTGTCATCCCACGACTACCCCTTGAACACTACCGCTGTTGGCAGTGTTGCCACGTGGATGGCGTGGAAGTTCCGGTAGTCACAGGCCCCAATGCCCTCCGAAGTCCAATCCACCCATTGGGATGAGATAAGGCTTTTGGGGCACTGTCGGAGTTCTTTACCATCCACTGACTCATGCAGGGCTTCAGCAGACGAACTGGGTTTTGGAGCAGATGGTGTTTAGGTATATGAGAGTCTAGCCCCCAGCAATCCTTGTCGGGTTTCAGCGCTACCTCCCGTCACTTCAACGAACTACCATTCCTGATTACCATAACTACCATTCTAAAGATCGTTGTCTTGTAATCGTTTATGTTTTACTTAGTAGAGAGTTTTTGCAACCAACAGGCAACGTCAGCTCAATGAGCGCAGGAACGTCTACCTAAAGCTCGCAATCAGCTGGAAAAGATGTTGGTCCGTTGTCATTGGCGTCCCAAGTGACGGAAAGTGCTTTGTTTATGTTACGTTGCCTTGGTAACGGATAGCAAATGATGACAATTAACAATAAAAAAAATGTACTCTTATAAATAGAATAGTAAAGCTTGGTTCACATAGGTGCGTAATGTCTGTAATCCATAGTGCGTTATTGGATGCTATTGGCTGGAGCCAATTGAGGGGGCGGGACTGATCTTTGCAAATGTCGACTTTTGGAGCTGAGTGTATCGTTTTGAAAAATTGGATATTTTGCGCATTTTGGATGAACTTCGACAATCTTCAGTAAACTTCGTAACAAACTCTTGTCATTTGTTCACAGAAAGCTTATTGACTCGGACTCGTTTATTCACAAAACAACCAGATTCATTGTTTTGGTTTGAAAACTATTCTGCACAGAACGTACTGCGCTCTTCTGCGTAATCGCATAATCATTCAGCCATGTGAACGCTCTTTTCTGCATTACGCACTTTCTGCATTATGGAACACCCCCACTTCTCTTTTTGCGCATTACGCATTACAGACTTTACCGATATGTAAACCTAGCTTTAGTCACGGGCCAGCTACGTTCAATGGTTCTAAACGGACTCCGCCAATTATTGTGAACGTTTCGACAAGTTCACGCGTTCTGTGGATTCTGCGCTCTGTGAAAAGGTTCCACGGGCACTTTAGTGGCCTGCAAAAACTCTCAGTTGTTTTCTCTCTGAACAGTTATGGACTTGAAAATGATGCCAAGTGTCGTTTTATGTTGTGAAACGTCCCCAAAGTCATTCATTTTCAAAGCTGATCCCCAAAATCACTGGTTCCTATTTTTCAGTCTGGAACGGTGACGCGTTCCTACTACAGGTTAGAAGGAGCGACGCTAGGATCCGCTCGTAAGCGTGATCAGCTTTGTTGAAGTGGCGGGAGATAGCACTGAAGCCTGACAAGGGTTGCCGGGGGCTAGACTCTCATTTAGGAATCCTGGTTTCCTATCACTGCTTCCTCGCTGTAACCTGGTTTTACTGTAGACCAGAAACCTACATTACCTCATTTTCTCGTAATTCAAGTTTTTATTACAGTAAATTCATTCAATAGAGTCATTTTCCCCAGTTTCATATTATAAATTTACCTTAGTTCCAAGTCTTACTAAATTCAGAAGTTTCTATATTTATCCTAGTTCAGAGTCACTACAATACCATTGGATATGTCAAGGTAATATGAAGTAGATGGAGCATTAGAGCTAAATAGCCTCTCTTTCAGAATACTGTATAATGCTAATTTGCCGATCAATTGTTATTCAGTACAACGAGGAGAGAAACGACGGGTTCTCTGAGCAGTTCACCTAAGCAACCTCACTTCCTACAAAACGGAGGTAGCGAAAATGGGGGTGGGACGTATCGAACGGCTTCTTCGCCTGCTCTAGCACCTGCTCTACCGCCTACACCAACGCCACCGCCTCGAAGTTCCGTCAACCATGCGCCCCTTCCTGCTCCACCTGTGGATGACATGGAACCTCAGAGCATATCTTTCATAGGTGAGTGTTTCAGTTAAATTTCAATGATTCACAACTTGTGATCTATTCTGCACCAATGTAGACCTTGTCCAATCTTGTAGAAGAAGAGTTAGTACTAAGCTCTACTAGACATGTTGCAGACCTTAGGGTCATGTTTGCTGGAGGAGACTATCTCCTTCTTAGGAATTTATTCTTCCTCTACGAGGCCGTTTCAGATTAATAAAGTATTCCAGGTAGAGCCAGCTACCCCAAATAACAGTCAGACTTGATAAATAACTTATAGACTTGATAACTGAGTGCTCAATAAAGTGTGATGAGTTCAAACGTTGTTGGGTTTTGTGAAGCCAACTGGTCTTCAAAGGCTTCATTTGGATTAATTGGTGACATGACCTCCTCATTGCGGTGATTCTTCTGTTTAGCTAGTTCCCAAATAAGTATCATTTTGCTCGTTCCCGCTTTCATCCAAAGTAGGAAATGATTTATCTGATGAAAAGGCGACTCACTGTTTCTAAGTTGATTGAAGAGAAAGTCTCTAAGGGCAAATCTTGCCTCCTCTGTCGAAGTGTAAGATCGTTACGTTATTCTCCAACGAACATCTATTAGCCAAAGATCTAAGGCCGCTGGTGAAACAATCTCGGGGTGAAGCTCTCCTTGCGATCATCAGCAGACAACCTTAAAATAGCATTCCCAACCTAGGAGATTCAACGCCTGCATATTACAGTGGTCAACTGTTTCATCAGGCTGCTGCCTTCTCGAAATCAATTAATGCCTAGCGAACATCTCATACTCGGGTTTTATGCATTTCAATGGTAACTGATGCACTGTTGTGTTCTGCGTGTAGTTGAGTGAGGGCGATGGTCCTCTCGATGCGCTGAATTGTTCCTAGCCTGAATCCTACTGAACGGAGAGATTGATTTAGCACTCCATCCGCGGCGCCTCGCGGCCGACCGTACAGATAAGTGCTTGTAGAATCTATCCGCGAACCTCAGTGTCTGATGACAGACACACCGGCGGAAGGCGGAACATTTACCTAGTGAGGCCTACTGTTCTGAAGAGGTCCCTAAGGGAAGCTAGAGGTTCGGCGCCTTTATGGGGCAAACCGTTTCCTCAGAAGAACTGGGCTGTAGTTAACACAAGAAATGATAAGTCGGATAGATGAGGTACGAATGCATGTCGGGAAGACCCCCGAGTGCGGCTTACATACTCTAGCTATTATGGTGAGGGGAGAGTGGAATAGAGGTGACGTCAGATGACGTGTTCATTCCCTTCCTCACCTCGTCCTGGTTGGTGATGACTCGTGCCACTCTGGGTTTTCCTACACATCATTTTATTGGAGAACTAACTAACATAGATGTATGACATTACATGCACTCTGTGGGATGAGTGATTAATTATCATTCCATCTTAGTTCTCTTCTCATTTGCCTCAAAGCTGACAATGAAATCAGTGATTGCTTAGTTCCTGTGTTTCCATTCTTGGTGGGCAGAAGGTGAAGTGGGATCGGCGTCGAATCGTTCTGGCTTGAAATATTTTGCCATTTATGAATTTCTGTTGAATATGATAAAATTGTAATGAACTTTTGGAGAATACGGTTTAATTCAACACAGGATGTTGCTATTGAATGACTGGAGTAGAACAAGTCACATAAAGCAAATATCAAGACCTATGATCGTATAGCTGAACAGGAGAATCACCTCACTCGAACAATAGGATAAACTACAATGAATAATAATATCTCTAAAAATACTTGAGAGAAGTTGTGTACTTCTTCTGCTCTTAATCAGAACCACTGAAGTTATGTTTATCAAAATCCCGTTCCAAAATCATCTTACCTCTTTTCAAAATCTTAGTTACTGTTGGGGTGATGTGTAATATTTCTGTAAGGTGTTTTCAACTCTTGATAGCTTCGTAGTATGTACTGAAAATCCCGAAATGTCATTATAAAATTGGTGTAGAAGGATGACAAATCTCATCTATCCTGATGGCGAAATCCAATTTTGTTGCTGCTCCCGCTAAAAGCAATGCAAGCTCAGAATGTTAATAATTGATGTAATATTGCAACTTATTCTAGTACGAGTACAATTTTGTAATTCTTCTATTCAAAAATTGCAAGGACTTCTGTTGCCTGCATTGTTGAGTCTCTTCATTTCGCTTTAAAACTTACAAGCATTTTTTTCTTCTGCTGGTCGATTAACTGTTTCACAAGACTCACTGTGTGAAGACGGTAAGATAATTTTTCTGAGTTGTCCAATTTGCAGTGAGCCCTACTAGCGTGGACCCCTTTCATTATTCGCCCAAGTTTCCAATCATCCGAGTCATTCATTAGCGTTAGTGCGTGCTTAGACTCAACTGATTCATCTGGTAGTTCTTAGAAGTATGTAATTACCATTCATCTAGCGCTTTTTTCTACTCGTGCGACCACATTATTCATGTATTGCCTGAAATCCTTTCATTTGGTGTTTAGGGTGGGTCAGTAGAGCTCTTACAAGACTAGATGGCTCTAACTTCTCTTGGAGGAGGAGTGGATAAGTCTGGTTGGGCTCATTCGACCTACAATGAAATATTTGCGTTAATTTGGCCCCAGTAAATTACGGTTCATTGAAAAAACTTCCTGTCGTGAACACTCCTAGAGCCTTCAGACTTGACAAATAAAGTTAAGGGTTGTTGGTGGCACGAGCAACCCACATGCACTCAGTAAAGATGGCAGTAGGGGGGCGCTGTCCCTCCACCCGTCCTTTTTTCAAGTCAAGTTGCTTATAAGGCAGCTCGGGCCACCAGCAGGACTCATTCTAGTAGAGAAACTTGTCTAAACAACTTCTCTCCCGAGCTATCTAATTTTACACTCTCTATTACAGTTTTGGGCTGGTAGATCTAGCTCAGTTGTAGATCGGTTGTTTGCCAGGTAGATCTACTTCACCCTCACTTCCAGTCATGTTAACGGTTAACACGTTGAATGTGCTTTGATAACTGCTCATGACTGTCAATCTCGACAAAGTCAGCTCTGGATTGAACCGTTCATCTCATAAACAGTTCATCTACCACGCAAAACAGCTAGAAAAGAGCGGTAACAGATATCGAAAGAACAGGAGCAGATATTCTTGAACCTGTTTTGCGACAGGTGTTTGCGTGACAGACGCGATCCGCGACCAATGTGTTGAGGGCCGATTGACTAAATTCCGTTCAAAAAAGTCTCCATTAAGTTCCTATCAAGTAAATACTAAGAATCCTAATAATTCAGTCAGTTTTAGTGTTTGATGAATATTCGAAATTGCACACGTGACACTCCCAATAACTGTTCTCACGAATGTTGTTACATAATTTTAGGGTGATCAGTACCATGATGGTATTTGATCAGTATGGTGTACTGTACCCAGCGATGTTCACTCCGCTCCGACAAAATCGAAGGTTTTAGCAGACCACTCTCAGGGTGACTTGTGATCTTGATGGTTGCTGCACTCGTGAGCCCAATTCATAACGGACGATGCTAGTTAGATGAATGACGACAAATGGGCATGATTGGCGCCCTTGGGAGCCCAAACGCCATGAGTTCTGCAGCATTTTTGGTCCCTGGGCTAACATCTCCCTCAATGGCAGCCGTATATGATCTGCTAAAAACTTGGGATGGTTCGTGGTCTAAGATTGTCTGTGTTCTGCCTGCTAGCCATTGCCACTACCTGGTGTCCCCAAACAGTTAGCTTTACAATGGTTAGTACATACAGACAAGGCTTTATTCTCACAAAAAACTTAGTTCGATTTGTCTTCTTCTCTTTTTCTGTAGAATAATGCACTGGTTCATATCAATAGAATTTGGAAGCCATCTCATGATTGTCACAATAGGGAATTTGCCTCAATTTTAGATTCTAGAATTTCAAGTCAAATCCTATAATAGGGCCCTAGAGTAACGTTACTCAAGGGAGTATTCTTTTACACCAAGTAAATGGAGTTTCGGCAAATAGTGTCAGAGAATGTCAACTAAAAAAGAGAAGGCAAAGACTAACAATGCTTGATAAACTAATAGGTCGAATCGTATTGTAAAAAAGAGTGAGTAAAATTGCTTCTTTTGGTCACTTCTGGTTCTATCTACCAGTTTGCCGCGCACTCCTGTGTTTGATCACGTAAGCTAATGGTTTCATTTGCGCTTTCAGAGGTAGCACTGCTGTCGTAAGGGGCAACTCTTCATGTCACAAACTACTGCTACATTTAAAATTTCCATCTTCCTTAAATTCTCTAAATTTTTTGGATGCGTTTTCGAGCAGCACACTATGGTTTTTTTTCATATCAGTGAATCCGGTTTCGAAAAACAAAATAAAAAAATTGTGAGGCAAATTCCCCATTAGAAATACGTTGCTTGGTGACATTCAATGTTGAAAGTCTTCTCAATCACTATGTTTACAAAACAACATCACTCTTTTCGTTGCTTTGCAAAATAGAAGGTTGCTCACTAAAGGGTTTCATTGAGGGAGGCTTGGGAATTCCTTAGTGCGGACATTTGAAGAAGCTAACCTAAAAGCAGGCCCAAGGAAGGATGAAGACCAAAAACGCTTTACCGCTCATGACGTTTGGGCTGTGGAGGACGCCATTTGTGCCCATTGTCGTCACCCATCTTCCATGCGAGCTCTTCTAAAACCTTGTATTACTGAACCAATGAAACCCCTTGATGGCTCAACACAGGACTTCATGACTTTTCCACTCCCACCCACCATGGAGTTAAGACTATTTACTCTTGTTACTTCTCCGGTGACCCATTCTGCTAATTGATAAAAAATGTATTGTCTCTTTTTCACCCCTGATGCCATACTTCCAAACTAGTTCAGTCATTTCTCAAATAATATCATCTTTTACCGCTTTCTCAATAATTTTGCTACCTGTCTCATCTACAGGGCTGTGCTATCTCGCTATTCTACCTCATTTTCATCTTTTGCTCTGAAGTTATGCATATTTCAATGTTAACTAGGTAGATATTCAATAGTTTATTTGGAACAATATTCTTAAGGGCAGTCAGTAGTTGTTTACATCTACAGTAATAAGCGTATGGGAACTGAATTACTTCATATGGAAGAACTCTGGATAGGGCAGAGAGGTACAACGTAATGAAAATCGCAGCTACCTGCTACTCCACTCGCTTGTAAAGAAAGACCCTCTGTCCAAGAGTGTGAAAGTGTTTAGATCGATTGTTGTTGATAAGCAGTCACCACACCTTGGAGTCCATCTTTAAATAATTTATTCGAGGTAGAATGAACAAATACAAATAAGTGGGGGATTTCTTCCAATCTCTTGTATTTGTGGAGAGCTTTCGACAATCCTCTGGTTTTCATTGTCAATCCAACAGAAAGAGGACAAGATTCCTAAGTAGAGCGCTAGTAGCCACAGTAGTACAGCACTGTGTAGCCACAGAAGCACTGCAGCCATAGTAGTAGCTACTTGTGCTCCACGCAGGAGTCTTGTCCTCTTACTGTTGGATTGACAAGGACAACCGAAGGGTTGTCGAAAGCTCTCCACAAATACAAGTGATTGGGAACAACAAAGGACTTTAATTGTTAAGAAAACCCCCACTTATTTGAATACAATGAAAAAATCCACACCACATAGGGTAGGGTGGGGCAAAGATCCGCAATTTCAGGTTTTAACTTTTTTTCTCACCCAATAAGTAAAAGGTCCCACATGTTTTGGCTTCACTGGAAAGCTTAATTTATGGGCTACAATGTACCATTTTATTAGTAGCGAAATAAGCACCATTAAGAAAAAAAAGGAAAGGTAGACAACCTTGCCTTTGCGGACCTTTGCCCCACTGTTTGGGGTAAATGTCCGCAGCTGCGAATCTTTGCCCCATTGAGACGAAATAAATAGAAAAATTAACTTTGTGCCGTTTATTTACTGACAGTTATGAGTAAAACCATTCCAGTTCACTGACTGAATAAAAATTTCGGGTTGTGCTGGTTTTTTTTGGCTCCTTTATACTAGAAACGACTGATCCCCATTCATAATCGAGAATGTCAGGCTGGTCGGGCCATTTCCATGATTTTCCAGCTTTCACCATTGACAATACAGTGACATGGGTTTTTGAAACTTGAATATTTTTGAAAATTAGAACAGTGAATGTGAACAGCGCGCGGACATTTGCCCCAAGCAAAGTGCGGACCTTTGCCCCATTTTGTTATTGTCAACACAAAACTAATCTAAAAACAAGAGATTCGCATTTGGCCATAATATTGTCCTTAGATCCCCTTTCAAAACCTGAATTGAAGGGTCCAGGGAAAAAACCGACTAAGTCACTTTTTCTTAAAAACGAGAAAACTCATTTTGAAAGTTTGAAACGCGATTGTGTTTGACTAGATGCAAATAAAAAATTGAAATAAGTCTTATGCACTAAAACATCTATTGAAGTGTTCCACAAAATGTTGACGCTATTATTATACTACTTACTTGTTAAAAAATTAAAAAACTGAGCGAACCCCCCAAAAAACAGGGAAAGAACCGACGATGTCAATTCTCGTCCAATGGAGAAAAAACATGTAGAGGAGAAAAAAAACATACAAAAAACAAGCAAAAATGAAATTTTATATTCTGACGAACGTAGGTAGATGTGTTTTTTTTTTCCTGGTAGCCTTTTGAACTGTTTTCACCATCTGAAGCAAAAGAAAACCATTCCCACTCATTAGGTATCGAATTCATTTTTTAAGGATTTACAAAAAAAGTACATCATTTTTTGGAAGTAAGAGCTCGACCTCACAGACATCACTCGTGCCGAAGTTTTGAGAAAAATTTGACCACAGCTGGGCCACAAAATTTCAGGAGGCTCATTATGTCGCGGTACTTGGGTGATGAGACTAATAGCAAACCTGAAAAATAAAACCACTAATGTCAATCTGTACTATGGCGTGCTGTATTATCTCTGTATTAATCTGAATTGTATAATCAAACGATGCTTACCTTTGTAGGCGGTAAGGGGCAATTCAAATTCTCCTTACTTCATTATGTTCAGCTCATTGGTCTTGGTCCAATCACACTGGTTATTTGTTGGTAGTTATTTATAAAAATAAACACAGAATTATTTCGAGGAACTGGAAAAATAGCAAAATAATTTAGAAAAATTTGGCCGTCCGTCCGCGGCACTTTTGCCACTTAGCATTGACCGATTTTGATGAAATTTGGTATGTAGGCTCCATTTGGGGTCTAGTTGTGCCCCGAAGATTTTGGTTTATGTAGGTCACTTCTAAGGGTTCCAAAATGAATTTTGAAATTTTGAAAACGCCCTAACTCAAAACATTTTGATGTAAAGGTATTGTTTTTGACATTTTATGTCTTTACTATGGCACATAAATGAAAAGCATCAGAAATGGAGATCAAATCCCGCCCACTGCTCCTCCTGATCGGTGGCTACAGCTTTCGTACAAGTACGCAACCACGAGAGACATTTTATGTAAGCGAAAATGATCAGAAATTTCCGCGTAACACTCCCCGCGTGACGATTTTTCATTTATGTGCCATAGTAAAGACATAAAATGTCAAAAACTGTAGAACACACTCGTTGAAGGAAACAATACGGAACTGATAAGAAATGTTGTGAATCACAGAGGCAAGGTGGTGGGGACCACCTGTTGCGCTGTTGGGGGTTCAGTCAAGGAACAGTGACATCGTCGGTTCTTTCCCTGGACGCGAAGACATCGTCGGTTCTTTCCCTGTACACCAAAAACTCCAAGCCTTATAACTTCTGACCACGTCGGTTTTTCCTCTTTTTCTAGTTACTAAAATGAAGAGCATCATTTTCTGAGTTCAACGATGTAAAAAACTCGACTTGTGAAAAAAAGTGACTTAGTCGGTTTTTTCCCTGGACCCTTCAATTATGGAATTGAACCAGTATAGAAGTCAGCAAAGCGTACAGAATATACATTTTCAACTGAGGATGACCTAGGGATTATTACATCAAAACAAGTAAAAAGCATTATCACCTCATTGTTATTGTTGTGCCGGTCGCGCGCCAACTAACTTTTGTGAGTCGTCTGCTATCAATGTTGCCAACATGAAAATGTG
This sequence comes from Apolygus lucorum, assembly GCA_009739505.2. Taxonomy (NCBI): domain Eukaryota; kingdom Metazoa; phylum Arthropoda; class Insecta; order Hemiptera; family Miridae; genus Apolygus; species Apolygus lucorum. Next base: position 33,754,525 of record CM019176.2, read on the forward strand.
TCTAAAACCACGACAATATTTGGCTTTCATTTTAAATTGGGGGTGCGGATCATTTCCCATTGCGGATCTTTGCCCCACCTTACCCTAACAAATACAACTAATATTTTTAGGGAATGAACTACAGATGACGAATTTGAAAACGTGAATTTGTGAATGTGGAGGTTTGGAAACCAAGTTCATCACATTTTTACCTACATTCGACTTCAGGCACAGTCCATTTTCTAGTGTGGAGAGAAGTCTATTTCTACGTTATTTGACGCTTTGTTTTGAAGTATAGCAAACTAATTTTGTACTTGGCAGGATCTGGGGACGACGAGCAGCAACTCACGACTGGACTCAGCAAGTTGAACATCACTTCTGGAAGTCGGACCTACAGAATACCTTCTCCCACGCGGACGTACACTCCAGCGCGCAATTCTTTCTCGCAGCAGCACGAAAAACCCGAGCAAGGCTTCTACATTTCCTTCGATGATGATGAGCCTAAAAGACCGAAGCCGCCCCTTCGTACTAAACGGATGTCTCCGAAAAAGGTAATGAAACTTCTCGTTCTCAGGATGTCTCAGCCTGGCTGGCACAAGTTCGCATAACGGCACTCTGAATACTGTCTGATATATTATTAATCTCAAGAACACTTGGCCTCATAATGCCTACTCGTGATATTAGTATTATCACATCCTGATGTCTACCTTAAATTCGTCAGTAGATTCGAAATCCATGCCAATATTTGTCGCTGTCTGCAGCCTGTGTGATTTGTGTCCTTGCATTGTTCTTCTCACGAATATTAATGAGGTAGAATCACCATCTTGGAATTGGAATCGTGGGTGTGTTCGACATCTAAAGCCATAATATGGTATATGTACCTATGAAATTGCGAGCATTGAGAATCCTCACTCACCCAATAGGAGCATCAATGCCAATTAGGAAGCTTTGAGATGCTTGGATTGCTTCGTATAGTTTGTACTCGTTACAAGGAACTTCGCGACAGACTGACACGAAACCAAGACTGCCCAAGAAGGTCTAACACGTAAAACGCTTTTGGATTACATTTTTTAAAAAAAACTTTGGAAAGTGTAAACGCTACTTTGGTAGACTCGGAAACAAACACGTTATTAAGAACAGAAGTACCTATTGAGTTTTCAATATGGCGACTGTTCTTGAAATAGGGGAAATTTGAGACTAAATTTCCTATCTATATTCAAAGAGCATTTTGGTCCTTTCACAAATAACAAAGAAGAACAACATTTCACAAAATTTCACAACATTTCACATTTAATGTGTTACCACAATTTAACTATTTAACTCTCTTCGAATTAAACCATCCTTACAGGTGATTCAACTCTCTTATCCGTGGATTATCTGCAAATACAAAGCTGTCGCTGAATCCAAGAAGCTTAGAACTCAAGTTGGGTCTCTTCTTGGATTCAGCGACAGCTTTGTATTTGCAGATAATCCAAGGATAAGAGAGTTGAATCACCTGTAAGGATGATTTAATTCGAAGAGAGTTAGATTGTGGTAACACATTTGTGAAATGGTCTTCTCTTTAAACCGCTGTTAAAAAATGCGCGTTGGGAAACCAGCCCTTAGATTATTAAAGTAAATAATGATATTAAAAGTTTATTTTGATTAAAGACAGAAAATTAACCCTTAATGCCCTGACGTATCTTTTTGGAAGTCCGATTTTCAAGCTTTCTGCAACGATTTTCAATCTCTTCTAAGCCAAACCCGATATTTTGTTGGCTACCTTGATTCAACTATCGATTGTGTAAAGAAAAAGAAAAAAAAAACAGAAAAAACATTGATTTTTGAGGTAATATTGAGATAAGATCAGACCCCACCTCTACCACGAACTGGTGGACAGCAAACGTTAGTTTCATGAATTTGTTCAGATACCTTATAATAACTATTCGTATTCTGCCAAATTTCTTTTGAATCTTACAGAAAAACCATTCACGAGTTGCTTGTTTTAAGCTACAAGAGCTTGTTTCCGAAGAGTTTTAGAAGACATTGTTCGTCAAACGACTGTTTGTCACATGACAATGTCAAACATGGCATTGACAAAGATGTCGTTTGACCAACGTCTATGACAAACAGTCGTTTGACGAACAGTCATTTGACAAATAATGTTAAGAGTTGTGGCTAAATCATCCAAGAATGGCAGAAAATTTCGATTTTGGTTTATTATTTTCAATGATGAATGAACCTTTGGAATCGACCAAGAAAAAAAATTTTAACACCCCCTCAAAATTTGATGGTTTACGTTTCAAGGTACGTAGAATCCAAAAATCGAATAAAAATTTGGCCGTCCGTCCGCCGTACGCGGCACTTTCCCCACTTAGCATTGACTGATTTTGATGAAATTTGGTTTGTAGGCTCCATTTGGGGTCTAGTTGTGCCCCAAAGATTTTGGTTGATGTAGGTCACTTCTAAGGGTTGAAAAATGAATTTTGAAATTTTGAAAACGCCCTAACTCAAAAAATTTCGATATAAAGGTATTGTTTTTCCTTCAATTTAGGATTCTATAGAATTTTTAGAATTTTTTGAGACCACGCGGAGCTCTGTAGGACAAACCGTTCGCTCGCTACGAGAATTTAAGGGTTTTACGTACGATAAATCAGAAACACGAGTGTGAATCGCAAAAGAGGCCTAATCTCCGTTCAAATTTTAGCTGGCCGAAATACGGTCGATGTTTTTCTTCATGTTGGATGGTTGGTGGCTTTGCAGACGAGTGATCGATATAGAAAAATAAAAAATAATAAACCATTGTGTAATAATTTGCAGCGTTTTCAATGGGGAATTTGCCTCACATTTTTTTATTTTTTTTTTTCGAATGAGGGTTTATTTTTATGGAATAAAACCATAGTGAGCTGCTCGAAAACGCATCCAAAAAATTTAGAGAATTTAAGGAAGATGGAAATTTTAAATGTGGTGGCAATGTGTAAGAGGCAGCCATGTTTGAAACGTGACGGATATTCTACCAATCTGACTTCAAAGGAGGTTCTGTGGCGCTCACCACAGAAGCAGCACATACACGAACTTTTACCTTCCGAGTAGTGCGCACAAGAGTGCGCCACGATCTGGCAGGAAGAACCCTGACACAAAATTGACCAAAAGAAACAGTATTACTCACTTTTTTACAATACGAATCAATCTACTAGTTTATCAAGCATTATTATTCTTCATCTTCTCTTATTTAGTTTCAAGATTTGAATCACATTATTCGAGTAGCCATTTCACTGGATCGTTTTGTGTGGCGTGCTAGAACTCTGTCTGTTGTCGTTGCTTTCGCGTTGTTTTTTTTTTTTTTTTTCGTATGACGTCAACAATACTCCTCGATTTTCGCGGTGTTTTGTAACAGAGGTTCACTTGTTTAGTCATTTTCTCCTACGGTAATTTTTTTCCGTTGGTTATTCCTAGTGTTAAACGTTATTCTAGGGCCCTATTATAGGATTTGCCTTGAAATTCCAGAATCTAAAATTGAGGCAAATTCCCCATTGTGTTTTTGGATATCTTAGAAGCGGAAGGTTCGAATGGTGTGTTATTGGTGGGATTTCTATCTTTTATTCCATCAATATACGCCAGGAGGGGGAAAGTCATATTTGGCTAACAAATTTATTTGTATTATTCAGAAAGTTAATTTGTTTTTAGAATAATGAGTCGCTGCATACTTACCCCTCTGAGGTGTCAACAAAAAAAACCTTCTAGTTTTCATCGATCAAAACTAGCTATTCAATCCCATTTGGTTTGTCAAAATATACGAAAGTTTTTTTTAAACTCGGCCCTCGCCAGGGTGCAAGCTCCCTGGTTCCGGATGGTTACTGCTTAGAGCCTTTGGCTAAAATTCAAGAAACATGGAACATGCTTTAGCCGTGTCTCGTTTGTTGCTGTTTCCTTTTACTAGGAAAATGTCTGTGGTTTTAATTTAGCTCTTTATGGGCCTGCTTTTCAAATTGCTCGTCATTTCATTCTCCTCTTGATGTCTCAAAGGTATTCTCATTATAATCGAAAATATCTAAAGCGTCGAAGCACAACTTAAAGCCCGCGTTCAGAACAAAATCTCGCCTAGAGTTCAAGATCCTTTGTAAACAACCATCTCAGGTTGGATTTTCGTCGGACTGCCATTTCTGGCGTCGCGGACGTCATCAGCTGTCTTCCAAAGGGAAGATCAGAATTGGTTCTTGTGGTGTATCAACCATGTAATGACCACATGGTCCTCTTATTCTTCTTCGTTTAGAAGTTTCGATTATTTTGTGCCTAACCTGCAAGAAGGAAAAAAATTAAGAAACGTGTATTGTGAAAATACTACTCAGTTCATTTCTACCTACTAAAATTCAATTAAATCCTAAAACATATCAGTTCTGATGATTTCGCTCATGGAAGAAGATCTACCTTCTTCCGTGGCTTCTCATTGCCTCGCCGCCCTGGGTTGTGACGAGGGGGGCGGCGAGCCGCGAACGGTCGAAAACGCGCCCAGCACCCGAGATTTTAACTCACGATCCCCCCGCAAGGATCGGTTCGTATCTCAGACCCAGAAACGCGTCGGCGAACGAGCTCGGCTATCTGCACTGTATTGGCAGTACATAATTTATGCACAAACTGAGGAGGGCTTTTCAACGAGTGGCGAACGATTTTCGTGGGATGAAAACTAACGGCGATACATTTCCCTAGAAACGGGTCGGTTTAAGTGAAAATCATTACAAAATCCCGCGCTACTTTCGTTCCACGGGTTCGTCACGTTTTGTCCAGTTAGGTGATGGCTAAAGCCTGTTCCATGCTAAAATATTCGAAAAACGATTGAAGACCCTAAGGGAAGAATGCACTAAGTCCAATTTTTTTCGAAACTGAGATTTAGATGCTATCTGTAAGATGTGGACTTTTCTTTAACTAGAAACATAAATTTATAAACGTTATATGAATCGAATTATGTCATAAAATTGAAAGAAAATTGAAGGAAAAAAGAAAAGGAAAGAAAATTCATTGCAAAAAACTTTGTTTTTCTAATTCTGGAAAAATTTTCAAATTGGACTTAGTGCGTCCTTCCCATTGGGTCTTCAATTTAGTTGGAACAAGTGGGAAATTAACCCATTTCAAGCCAAGGGTAGAAATAATAGAGTAGTGAGAGGAGGAGGATGAACAGTTTTACAGGATGGCGGCCGAAATAAGGCATAATTTGCTCACCAATTGAAAGCAAAAATACTCCAAATTTTATGAATTTTACATTTTAATGGGATTTAAGAGGCCTCAGTCTTCCAAATCGATGTGATGTGGATCGAATTTGAGCCGCCATAATCAAGCTTTCGGCCGAAAGGCCTCCTTTTCAACAAAAAAATTCCAAAAATCGCTTCAAGCTCCCGAACGTCGAAGAATTTTTTTTGACGAGTTTAGGAACAGCATGAACGAGAAAAAATTCTTCTACGAAGATTTTCCACTATTTTCAATATTAAAAAATGAAAGTCGATGCGAAAACGCATAAGTGGCCGGAAATGGGTTAAGGTTAAACTATTTTTGACTTTGAATTCCTTCATTTAGAATGAATAATAAAGGTTTATTGTACTTGTGGGCAATTCAACTGATTTTATAATTGTCGCGAGTCTTACCGTGTTTTTTACTACGATAAAAGTGGACTAATAGGTCTCCGAGTCAACCAGGAAACGCGTGGTGTATTGACCGCCTTGTCATTGTTGTTCCTCTGCGCCCACATCCTCAAACATCCTACTCTCGTGGGCTCAACTTTCTCCCTTGATTCAGTGACCTCACCAAGATACCTACTCGTCTTGAGAAATCTTCCGTTTTGCCCCACAGTTGATTTCTTTCTTTCAAACTTGAAAGTCGTTGTCAAGGCTTGGGTTTTCGTGCGGTGCGAGCTCTTTGTTGTCGTTAACGTTTAAAGAAATGCTATGTCGCTGATGAATCGGCAAAGGTTAATTACAACGATCGTTATTTGCTTTGTGTGACTTCATCGATGCACCGTCATTCTCACAATAGCCTCTCGAATGAAGACACAGGTACAATTTTTGAGGGTTTCCCGACTGACTCCCCACGAGCGAAAAGCTTGAATAATAGAGTTATTTTTGTACTTGCGTTTCATTTCACGCGTATCTACTCCCACACGCAAAAAGTTCCTTGACGCCGAAAGCCAACTTCAAAACATATTAATTGAATTGAATGATAAAAACTTCGGAAAATTTGATCTGTAAGGGAGTACTAGATTGTCCAAGTGGTTATGTTAAATCCTCAAGTCAGTTTTGGTTTATCCTGGTGTTTGAAACGAAAGTTGAAACTTCCTTTTTTGCCTTGGTCCTCAGTTGAAAACGCCCGAACGTAGAATTTCTGAAATGGGGTGCTTTTTCTCTAGCAGAGACCTAAAATAAACATTGAATACGTGCTCAAGTTCCTCCTCAGTACTCAATACTCAGTACAATGCACTCTGCCATAAGCTCCCTCACAACACTCAGCTCATCCACAACTTCCATCATGATACTAGGAATATCAAAAACAAAAAATATTCTATCTAAAAGGGGAACAAAATTTGAAATAGACAAGGAGTAAACACCCAACAAAGTAACCTTGCCAACTTAATAAATAAGCGTCACGTTAACGTCACCACAGGAGTTCATTTTTCACGATTTCACGGAGGGGGTCTGGAAAAATGACGTGGAAAGTTAGCATCTACGAGTGCTTGCGCTAGCTGCTCTTTTTCACGTTTCGCGTTTTGGCAACATGGGAAGTACATAAATACTCTAATTATTCTCCCGAGTGTCCCCTGGTGGTTACAGATCAAAAGCTCGAGTGATTTTCGAAAACTTTCCTCCCCACTTTACAGACTTGACACTGTATCTACGAGCAGAACGTGCAGGTGTGGTTAAAAAGTGTGGTATTGAGAAACATCTTGTCGCATGCCGAACCTGAATATCGGTGAAAACACGCAACCTATCAAATCAGTCATCAACATAACAATCTTCAGCACCCGCTCGCCTTCAAACAGACTTTGCAAAGTCCCTGTCTACCACGGGTACCTGGGAGTCTGGTGGGCTACAGCCGCGATCGCTCGGGCATGTGTCGTGCGTTCAAATCTCGCTCCTGGGGCGTGTTTTCGTTCATTCGGGGCTCGCCGCCTCCCTCGCCCCAACCCAGGCCGGTGAGGCAATGGGAAGCCATGTGCGAAATCATCAGAACCAATTCTGATCTTCCCTTTGGAAGACAGCTGATGTGATGACGTCGAAAATCCAACCTGAAATGGTTGTTTACTTACTTCCAGTCATCAACATAACAATCTTCAGCAGCCGCTCGCCTTCAAACAGACTTTGCAAAGTCTCTGTCTACCACGGGTACTCGGGAGTCTGGTGGGCTACAGCCGCGATCGCTCGGGCGTGTGTCGTGCGTTCAAATCTCGCTCCTGGGGCGTGTTTTCGTGCATTCGGGGCTCGCCGCCTCCCTTGTCCCAACCCAGGGCGGTGAGGCAATGGGAAGCCATGTGCGAAATCATCAGAACCAATTCTGATCTTCCCTTTGGAAGACAGCTGATGTGGTGACATCGAAAATCCAACCTGAGATGGTTGTTTACTTGCTTCCAGTCATCAACATAACAATCCTCAGCAGCCGCTTCGCCTTCAAATAGACTTTGCAAGGCCCCTGCCATTTGTCCCCGGGAGTCAGGTGGGTTTCCCAAGAAAAAGTGCCTTCGATTTTGATCCTCTAGGGGTCAGTTGGGCCCCAATTTTCCTTCGCTTTTGCATTGTTTTCCTTTTTAAAGTTGAAATAAGGGCTAATTAATTGTTTCTGATAACTTATAAAATCGGGGAGGAAATTGAAAGAATAAGCTGTTGCCGAGCCACCATTTTTTTCGAAACCACGATAAATTACATCCTTTTTAGGGTTACGTTACCCAGAAAAACAATATTCTACAACTTTTTTGAACGCAATTTTTCTTACCTGGGTTACGTTACCTTGGGGTTAAATTTTTTTGAACCGGCCAGTTCAAAATCCTTCCTTAGCCAGTTGTTGCCTGCCTGGTGGCGTTTGGCCTGGATTCTGGTGGTGGGGGAGTTAAGGAAATGAAGGATGATTTGATTTGAAGCAGAAATTTGATATGGTGCCTCTCTTCAATGGTCAAGATTAACATGACGCGTAGAAGTAGCGATAGTAGTGATTAGTTTTCCACTAATCAGCTGTTTTCTTTCAGTGTTTTCTCTCCCTGTAGGGTCCCTTTCAAGCTGATCATTTAGCTAGGGATGGCATATCGAATGAAATATAGCATTAGAAAAATGGATTAAACCTGTAACTAACTGAATTAAACCTTTAGCAAACTGAATTAATCTTTTCACAAAATGAATTAATCCTTTCGCAAACTGAATTAATCCTTTCGCAAACTGAATTAAACCTTTTGCAATTAGAATTAACCCTTTCACAAATAGAATTAAACCTTTCGCATACTGAATTAAACTTTTCGCAATAAACAAACAATTTAATAAATTTTTAATAACAAAAATACTAATAAATAAACACGCTAAACTATCCATATATAAGTCAATGTTCTAAAGTAAACTATCACATGAATAGTCCGATTTTTCAAGAAAGGGGAAGGTCAGTGGAGGGGTTGGCCTGTTGCTGCAGCAGGAAGTACGAGATATATACATGTCCATTACGTACTCGTAGTTTGAACAGTCTCACAGTAGACACGCTCCTTGCAATGACATCAGACAAATTATGCTCACCTCGTTGAGCCAGAATCTTCCTTGCTTCGTTTTCGATTTTTGAGAACGCTTTTTCAACGGGATTGAGCATGGGCGAGTAAGTTGGCAAAAACTTAACCTCCATATCTGATTCTGCGAAAAACTGATTGACTATAGTAGAACGGAGGATTCTCGCGTTGTCCATAATTAGCAGGACGCCGTCTGTGGAATTTTGTAACTTCAGTTCCAACTTTCTCAGAAACTCACGGAAAACTTCCATAGTTGTGGTTCCAGAAGTTACAATTTCGGAATGCAGTGTTGACGGGAAGAGAAGGGTGACTCTACACAGTGAAGGGCAATGAAAGTTTGCCAGTCCACAGAGGAGTAATTGACCATTCACAGGGAAGGTATTGACCGTCCACAGATAAGGTATTGTTTTGGGGACTCCACTCACTGTTATGTCCTCTGATCATGTTTGACGCAGAGGAATAATGTTATGAAAGGTTCACTTGTAATTGAGAAAGGTTTAATTCAGTTTGCAAAAAGTTTAAATCAAATTGTGAAAAGTTTAATTCAGTTTGCTAAAGGATTAATTCAGTTTGCTAAAGGTTTAATTCAGTTTGCTAAAGGTTTAATTCAGTTTGCTAATGCTATATAACGATGTGTCGATCAAATGATATATCGTCAATGAGATATCGATACCTTTGATATATCGGGGAAAATATATCGATATTTCGATATATTGGAAGATTTACTTTTAAAATGCTTCAGAAATGCTTGCATACGAGTCTGCAACACATTGGGACATTTTCATGTCAACCACTACACAACAAGGTAGTGAAGTAAGGTTGTTAGTTCAACCCAAGCATCAAAGTTTTCGTGACGATTTTTCAGTTTATGTGCCAAAGCAAAATGTAAGGTTGTTGATTGTTCTCCACGCAACACAGTGAGTCTATTTTATTTATTGGTCGCGTGAGCAAGATTTGCTTAGTTTTCGTGACGATTTTTCAGTTCATGTGCCAAAGCAAAGACATGAAAATGTCAAAAAATGTACTCCAAAATCTTACACTCTCGTTTTACGTTTTAGGCCTTTCTGAACAATTTTGGTTCCGTGTCTGTCATGAAATCCCTGTAATGGGCAAAAATATTCGAAGTTATTGTCTGTTTATCGGGTTGGCTTGTAGATGGTCCCTTATGAAAATCACCCTCGGACTGATAGTAGCTGCTGTGCATGCTCAAACGTGAATTCCTTGTAACAGCTATAACTTCCACATTTTCCATCCGATTCCGAAGAAATTTTCAGGGACTGTACGGATTGACAATGAAAATCATTGCCCGGAACTTATAGTAGTCAGTGCGCATGCGCATACGTGAATTCCTTCTAACAATCATAACTTCTACATTTCCCATATGATTTAGATGAAATTTTCAGGGATTATGCTTATTGGGGGATAGTCCCCTATGAAAATCATGACCCTCAAACTGATAATAGCCTCTGCGTATGCAGATAGTAGTGTTCAAATTGTAAATTGTATTCTCACAAATCGTTACAGGCAGCAAAGAACTTTTAAAATTCTAATTTCGTAAGAACAACACTAGTACCTAACTTTCTTGAAACACGAGCATTTGATGGGCTGGACTTGTATGTGAACTGAAAAGGGTATTTATTTTATGATAGAAGTTTACAAACACACAACACTAGTTAACAATGACATTTATTATCCTCAAATTCAACACTGGAGTAGCGTGAATGAAACATCTGCCTTGTTGGGCGGGGAGTTTAGCTTTCTCATACAGATATTATTACCTAAATTTACAGAGTTCTTAAGCGTAAAATGTTTTATAGCCTTGAAAATGAGTGCTCAGTACTGAATGAGCAACAACAAAGCTGATAGATGATTATTTCAATTTCAATATTGTTCATTTATGACACCAGAGGGTAAACAAATCGATAGAACATCGATGTGACTATACCTAACTTATGGTAGGTAGATTGGATCAAACCTGAAAGACATCTGTGCCTCTTCAGCCTGAACCATTTGGTTGGGACAGATCTCGAGAGCTACCTATTAGATCACAGATTGTTCGCTCATGAGTACCATTAACTGCATGATAATATCTCACTAGTCACTGTAGCACGTTGAAATGACCACTAGTCTGTTTCGCTTGTGTATGACGAAAAAACTTTGCACGTTTGGCTTCGCAGGAACGATCACTCACGCAAACCTTAGAATCGAGTAATGTAAGCAAGCCAATGTCCATGGCGTCGGAAGACCCTCCTGTGACGCCAATGAAGGTGCCGCCCCCGTCCAGGGTCAGCCCTCCAGAACCTCAGCCGCCCCCGAGGGCGAAGGAAGCCATCGAGTCTCGTCTCCAGCCTGTAGTTCACCAGCTTCAGAAATCTGAGCCCGAACCAATCGTGATTGGTGCGACGGCGGACCCTGTAAGTACTGTACAGTGTAGCATCTAGTGACAGAATTCGATTCCGAAGTATCGTAGTTGTTGATAAGTGAGAAAGAGCCCTTCATGATACTTTGTGTCAAGACTATAATACTACTGATTAATGTTCGGCGAGTGAATGTAGTAAATTGATACAATGGGGTATTTCGGTGGGTCGGAAATTCAGGTTTTTGACCTCAAATTTGGATTCAGCACCCTTGAAAATCTATATACTCCAACTTTTAGCCCAATGATACTATAACATGTGGTAGAAAAATTAATTAAAGAGATCACACGTTTGAAAATGGCGGGCCACCATGAACACACACACACTACGCCGCGCGCGTGTGTGAGTAGAATTTTGTAGTATCCAAGACGTCCTCCAAGGGTTTCTGTGCATGGATACTTTTCTCCAAGACAGTTGGCCAGCTACGTCACACCGTTCAAATCTTCAACTTTTCTTAGCTTCTCTGATTTTTTAAAAACATTTTCTCGACGAACAGACCCGATTACCGTTATTCCTGAGCCTTACCTACTCTTTTGAAAAAATAAAAAAATAAAAAAAATTGACTGAAATACCCCATTGGATGCAGACTTCGGATTTGACTTGGAAATTTACTCTTATGAAAAATGACTTGAAGAATGTGGGCGCCTGTCTTAGATTTTCCGAAACTGAACAACCTTTTTTTTATCATTATTTATTGGCATCAGGCATAGCCTATACAGCCGAAATATTACATTAAACAAAAACCAAACTTCAATCTTCACGCATAAAATTAAACATCACTTTTATAGATTAATATCACATTCACTTAGAAAATGTACCAAGGCCTCGTACACGGCTATCTTTTCCGATGACAGAAGTACTTCCAAATTGAAGGGACTCGTCACATGTTCTGTAACTCTCTGGAAGAGTATGTTTCGCTGACTGATGAAACGGCTACATGACATTATCAAATGGTGTGCGTCCTCTCTCTCCAGGCACTGCTGACAGAGGTCCGTAGACTCCCTGCCAATCCGCATCAAGTAGGACTTGGTGACGCAGTGACCAGTCCGGACCCTTGAGATAGATGTATAAAAAGACTTGGAACGGGATGGCATATTGGCGGTCCAAGATCTACGCTTTGGATTTAGAAAAACCCTTATATATGAACTACCTGCATGGTAATTTATATGCATTTGGCGCCAATTCTCTCTATATGATTTGATAGATTTATTTAGGTCCGATGCTGGAAATACACTAAGTGACGGAAGTGGGAGTAGTGTGGCCTCCTTAGTGCCTTGACACACGTGCGAGTTTTAGACGCTTGACGCCGCGAGGGTTGTGAGAAATCTCGCGGCGTCATGTATCCCTCTCCCGACACACGGCAGCGTTAGAGTACCCGCCTATCACCAGCCAGTCGTTGTATGCCTATCAAACAGGATGGTTCGCATCTGTGAGACTTTGCTAGAAGCGCAAAGATTAAAAAAAAAGAAAAAATGTTTGTTTATTTCGTTTATAAAATTATTAAATATAAAAAAGGGAGGACATTTTGGGTGCATCCCTTCAATTCTGAACGACTTTTGAAAGGTGCTTTCACTTCAATGATGATGGACTTGAGGAGTGAAGAAACCAAGTTTTTCCAACCAACATTTTCCCATCTCATCATTTTCTGCATCTTTTTTCCCTCTATCCTTGTAGTCTTCAACTCCTACGTTCCACAGTTCAGGACATTTTTTCACCTCATCAATGAATACCTCAGTGTCAAAATCCTCACTCATGATAACGAACTGATAATAAAAAACTAGTAGCGAGAAAATACCCGCTGGCGAGAAGGTGTGTCACCAACAATGTTCAGTTCAGTACTGCTTCAACGCCAGGCGTCTTTTGCCCGAAGCGAGCTCGCGGCGGGTAGCAGGTACCAAGCGTCAAACCCTCGCTCCTTTTGTTGACGCGGCGGGTAAAACTCGCACCTTTCACTTCGCGCGTCACGTGTGTTTCAATCCTATCATAGGTAAGTACGCCTTTGACCCTGCGAGAAACAATCGCGGCTTCAAGCGTCTAAAACTCGCACGTGTGTCAAGGCACTTAGCCAATGAGTCAGCCGTTGTGCTTCCTAGAATGCTGTGATGACCTCTGATCCAGATGACCTCTCATCCAGATGAATCTGGATTGTACGCCAGTTGCTCGTAAGAGGCCAACCAATCTCAAGATTTCTGCTTCAAGGAAGCTCATTTTCTTGGAAGGGTTCGCAGAGCAACCTCTCCCTTTTGGCGAATTTAGGACAATAAAGAGTAAACATCGCAACCCTTAAGGTCGCTGTTCTGACTCCAAGAATTTATGAGATTTGACAAATACGAATTGGCACTACTCCTACTAATGCTTTGAGTTATTGCATTAATTTACTCGTGTCCTTTCTATCTCCTCATTTTAGGAGGTTTTTTTTCATTTTTTTTTATTTATTAGGGATTGTCAGGTGGAATCTCCTTTCGACATTGAAGAGAGCAGACCACAATCAGAGGTTGATAAGGACGAACACTAATGGCGTCCCATTTCAACCTGTGATAGTCTGAGTGAATTCTCTCACTGTATAAATTTGATGGAAACAGACACTTACTGGCGTCTTCCTTTCTCGCTTACAACTTGATAGGAGCAGACCACTATCTGCTGTTGATGAGAACAGACACTTTATAATGGCGTCCCATTTGAACCCAAGATAGTTTTAGCAAATTCCCAATTTGTAAGTTTGATGAAGACTATAAGATTTGAAGGGTTTATATAAATTTAAAATGTTGTCAAATTATTCCAAAGGAAAAGTAAGCAAGACTTTAAGGGAGAAGTATAGAGAACTTAGTTTTGTGATTTAGGGAATACAGCCTGAGAGTAAGACCAAGTGGAGAGATACGACTCTATTCAGGAGGAGCTATGAATTCTAACCCTTAATCTGACTCTCTTATTGGCTTTTTATTTTTATTTTTATTATTATTTTTTTTTAGAGAGAAAAACATTATTTATTGAACATTTTAACAGTAAAAAAGTTGGACAAGGACTTCAGTAGTTATCGACACGTAACGGATTTGGCAAAAGTTCAATTCGAGTTGCCGAAAATTGAAATAGATTGGCTTTTGAACATGGATAATATCCATGGATAATATCCATGTTTTTGGGCTGGGGGTCATTCTAAAATTTGCTTAACGACACCAAAATTTGTGACGACCCGGCACTTTAGATTATTATTAACTCGAATGAAAACTGAAGGCGATCATTAATGAAGTTAAGTATAAGTAGGTAAGTTAGGTACTATAAATACCTAAATAACATGGATATGTTTACAGTAAACATATCCATGATTCAATGTTTTTCGTGAAGCGGAGAAATTTACCGCGAATTACTGCCACCTTGGTGCCAGTTTGTAAGTGGAAACCGACTCAGGGGTTTGAATTGTTTATTAATCATCATTACTTAAATTATTAAATTGGTCTGCCATGGTCATATTGCCCACCAATATTCAATGCAAAAACGCCCAACCGCTCTTGACAATTTTTTATGTAAAATTACCAATTTCAACGCTTCATTTCTTACTTTCTCATGTAGATTGATAAGTCAAGTTTCATGTCTTGAAATACTCGAAAATGTTGCGTCATTTTCAAGTTCCTCGTTATCACCATACCAAACTGAAATCACCAAGTTTCCCCGTATAACCCTAAGAACACACTGTTTATACTGCGTTTCAATTTGTTTGAGGATCTTGTTGAGTTTATTGTTTTGGGCTGTGACTTTCGTTGTGTTTCCAAAAGAATGGGTGGAAAACGCCAAACTGCATGGAATGTTCCCGTCGTGAGTTAGATCTCATCATTAGCATTCATTTAACTTCAATTTGGTCTCATGATTTTTTTTCTTGTACCTACTTATTGTTTGACACGTCTCTCTATTCTTGCTTCGAGCGTTTATTTGACAGATTCGCTTATTTCAGGGAGCTCTGGATGAAATGGAGAAGAAGAAAGAACGAATCCTACTTTTGTCTCTTCAGAGGAGGCAGGCAGCGGAAGAGGCGCGCAACCGGAAAGAAATGGAAGCGGCGCGAAGAAGAGAAGAGGAGAACAACAAAGTAGAAGAGAAACTGAGGAAAAAGGAAGAAGAGAAGAGACGAAGAGCCCAAATTTTGGAGCAGTACAAAATCAAGAAAGCCATCGAAGAAGCAGAGAGAGAGGTTTGTTACTTTTTTGATATGTTTAATTATTTGTCGGGACACTCCGAGAAATATCACAGTATGGAGATGCTCGTTAGCAGCTGTTAACTCCACTCGGCCTGACACTCCGTTGGGCTGAGTGGCAATTGTACTTTATAATGTTCTCAGCTGAATCTCAAATAATCCCTAAGACTTGAAAATGGGTGTCTCTGCTAAACGTAAATTCTCCTATGCTCTCCTCATCAGCCTAAACAGGCCTATAGGCCAGAAGAAACAGAGAATGAACAGAGAAACTTTAGTCTTCCAGGCGCACCCTTACGCAGAGTAATGCTGAACTAACGCTCGTGTTGAACTAAGTAGTCTGTTGCTCTGTTCTCCAGCAGACTTGGCTCTCTAGAGAATAAAGCCTAGTATGCGCTGGGATTCTTTGTTGGAACTCACTGTCGCTAAGCGGCGCCAGGGATTCATTTTCTTGCTTCTGGGATGAGTCAGTGCAGACGAGTTCTCGAACCTGTTGGACCTTCTGTGGTACTTTTCACTTGTTCACTTTTTCGTTGGTCTGTTAGTTGCAGATACCAACTCCCTAAAATTCGTCCTCTTTTTCGAAATGTGGACTCATACGAACAAGATTCTGGAATCCCATTCCGTACTCTAGTTACAGAGTGTCCAGAAGATCGTTTTTGGGTACTGATGTGAGTAATGCCTCCCTGTTCCCCCTTAACGTCAGGGCTACGGTATTAACCTTAGACAGAAGTAGAGCGGTTAGGGGGAAGGTAGCAATTCTCTGTCCCTAGGTCTGCTACCTGGTCGGGCATTTGGGGATAGTAGGAATACCTTTAAAAGGTTTATTACTCATCCCAGTCACCAGGAACGGGAGAGGGGACACCCAGGCCTACCTTGGTCCTTACTGACCTTGGTCACACTGTTACACGCTTGCCCTTCAATTGAGGTTTGAATCGTGGTTGAGCATACCCTGCTCCTTGGACCCTGGAAGCTTCAAGGGGCGAGTTGGCAACCTCAATGGTTGGCCCTGAGAATCTCGGTATGTGAGTTCTGGTCTAAACTCGGGCACTCTCTTGTTGGTAGAACGTTTTGCTAGAAATTTCGGACTGACCTGTGGTGTTTTAGACAAAATGGTAATCAGGAGAGTAGACTGTCATGACCAACTCTCCTCGAGCTCCAGGGTGGTGGGTTCCTTCCACTCCCACCACTTCCCCTATGGGTGGCGTGAGGTTTTTCTGTCTGCTTGCAGACGGAGGGAGTCGTACAGTCCTGTATGGATCAGCTCTCCTTTAATCCAATTAGTAGATATTTGTCCAGAAGATTGTGCCCATAATTAGTCCACGAGCCCACCAACGGAGCGGCCTCATATCATTGATGGGTTATAAAGTGATATTGCAAGCCACAAGAGCACGTCCTCGTTCGACATGGCTTCAGATTCAACATTGCTGTGTGGGCACAATGTAGCAATGCAAAGAATCTGCAATATGCAATTCTGCAACAATGAGTCCGAGCAAAGAATCCTCAGCTTAAAGACAAAGTTTTCTTCAGGTGTAGTTGATTGTTTCTCGAGGAATATCTCATTATTTTTAAACAAATTTCAGGGTAAACAAGTGGACAAGGAACTGCTCAATTCGCTGAAGAACAGTGGTATCAGTAGTGGCAGTGCGGGAAGCAGTAGTGGCGGTCCACGCATGCGCAATAGAGCCCAGCCAGCTCGGCCTCGACCAAAGACGATACATATCGACTCTGGATCCGACCAGCACGATGGAACTATGACTCCCAGCCGAGGCAAAAAAGGTTCTTCCTCCAACCTTTCAGGTATTTTCAACTTTAATCATCACTTGACCATCCAAATTTGATGTTTATTCTCAAATCAAACTTGAACGCATGAACTGCTTACTTGCAGTGTATTTTTTTACTTTCATTATCACCTGAATACGAAAGCCGTTGCATGATTTTCCCCCTCTATGTACACTTCCTGTTACATCATGAACTTGTTTGCGTTTTTATTTATGCCTCAACTCCCCAATTGGGAAATAGCATGCTGGGTAATAAATGAGTTGGCATCAATATTTGGATATCCTAGTATGTGAGTTTGCTTGAAGTTACGATGATTCAAATGTTGGCGAAATAAGTAGTCTATAGAATATGCCTAGGTAGCTACAATTTCGAGACTCACCGATCAGATGAGTGCAGAATCCCTAACCTACCTTACCTTCTTATGAGTTACTCCTTTTTTAACTTATTTTGTTCAAAATCCCAAGTAGTAATGAGGTCTATGACATGTAAGCTCTTTCATAGCTGAGTTGTTTTTTAAAGAACGTTTTGAGGTGCTCCCATCCCTTTTTAAACTTGATTGGAATTGAGAAAACTACTTTAGAGCAGAAGAACTTTTTATCTTTGCGACTTCCATGCCACCGGATGCACAAGAATCTCCAGTACCAAATGGAACCAACTTATTCATGGTATCGAGTAAAGCGGAGGTATCCAGAACTCCTTCGGCGTCAGAGCTGTGTGCCTCAGGAGCCTGCTTAGCTCAGCTCAAACACATGTGTGGCTCAGGCACTCTACATGTAGGCAAGCGCGTCCGGTGATTCAAGGTTGCTCACCTAACATGGTCTTGTGTCAGAAAAGCAGCTTATGAAGGGAGTCAATCGTTAGGTACCTATTTCCTGACTCATGAGGATCCGACGGATCGTCCTGGATCCATCCAGGATTGAACCTAGACACTTACACTGCTGCGCGGACTACCCAGATCCCAGTCCAGGTACCTCAATATCATGACAATCACCGCCTACATCCGAATATTCTTTTTTACCAGCATTGATCGTTAGCCCCGCAGCCTGGAATGCCACGTTGAGCTTCTTGAGCATAAACCCATCCTAGAGTTACATGGAGAGGAGGAGTTTGTAGCTCTTTGTGAAGGCTACACTTAGGCGACGACCATTGGAAATACAGAAGGTCTTGGAGGTAGGCGATAAGGGGCAAACCTAGACAAGGGAAATACCTTCAAAAGTAAATAGTAAGATGTTAGGTGGCCGATCTCTGTAGGTAATCGTGTGAAACTGAGCCAGACCAAGAAAAGGAGCTCCGATCTGAGGTAAGGAGCACATTCACCAGTGAGGGCATTGGGGTTACATGGTGCCTGGTTATATATTTTGATCCATCAGGGTTGCAGTGTCTGGTTTCATACATAATCCACAGCTTTTACGAAAATGAAATTCAAATTGTATTTGAAGCAGCTGGCTTGAGGATCAATTCCCAGAAGACCGAGTACTTGGTGGTCGGAGGCGACGGTCGAGACATCTTAGTCCCTGGATTGGGATGTGTCAAGTAGGTCGACCATTTTAAGTATTTGGGGTCCATAATGGAGTCTTCGGGAACTTGTCAGAGGGATGTGGATAGGCGTATCCAGCTGGCCAGAGTGGTAGTGCGGTCCCTCAATGGGGTTCTGTGGAGCTGGGAAGTCCATCTTCATACCAAGAAACAGATTCTAAATGCTCTGATGGAGAGCGTGTTAACTTATGCCTCAGAAGGCTGGTCCCTGACGCAACGAAATCGAAAAAGACTCTGTGCAGTGGAAATGGATGGTCTCAGGCGAAGCTGCCGAAAATCCAGGTTTGAGCGAGTCCGAAATGAGACCATCCGCGAAATGATTGATCAACCAGAGCCAGTTGTTGATCGAATCGATAAGAAGACTCTGGAATGGTATGGCCATCTCAGAAGGATGCCAGAAAGCAGATGGCCTAAAAAGGCTTTGAATTGGTCCCCCAAAGGCCGTAGAAAAAGAGGTCGTCCACGCGTGACATGGAGAGGAGGTGTTGTCAGTGCCATGCGGAGACGGAATCTCGATGAAGGGCAGTGGTCGGACCGGGGCTCTTGGCGTCAGGCTGTCAGAGGCAACCCCTGACAAGGGGAGACGCCTTCAAAAGTATAAAGTAAATTCCAATTGTAAAGCCCAGTTTTGTCTGCTGTAGGAGGAACAAGGAGCAAGCTCCACGAGATGGTTGAAGCAGATTCTGGTCAGTCTTCTCTCGTCCATTCCCATCAATTTGTACCACCACCCAAAAATGATCTAGACTACTACCAATAATTCCGAGCTCCGCTCACACTCAACAGTCTGGTGTTGACCAGCTGATGCCCAGCAGTGCTTAAAACTCTCCCACCTAAATTCACTCAAGTGCCTCCGTCTGGTCGAAACCACAGGTTTTGCGTGGATGAAGTCTGGTTGAGACAATTGCTGAATTGAAAAGAGCCCTCCAGGTGAGTTCGCTCTTGATTTGAAAATAACTGACCGAAAAGCTTTTTATGCTGCGACGGCGTCTTAGACGTTTAGAAGGACAAAGTCCGAGAGGTAATGCAGTGGAAATTGTACATCTTGCAACCTGTGGCAACACAATCATTCCTCTCTCCCCTGTGATGCAACTGGACAAAATTGTTGATTAACCCACGATAAAAGATAAAATTGAAATGAAAATCTCGGAATATTACTCGCCAGGCTAGAGGCAGAGTGAATGAGAATAAAACAAAAATTCAAACAAAATGTACTTGTTCATTACAAGAAATTAAATTTCAAATTTTCTCAGGGCTCACAGATAAAACACGGTATCGTTACTAAAATTTTCCGAACTTAATTCTTAGTCCTAGAGAGCTTATGACCAGTAAGTACGTTGGACCTAACCTATTCAGAGTGAGGTACATATAATTATATTTTATATTATTACTCACAGTTCCGACGGCCGTGGAATTATTAGATAGGTTCGGAAGGAACAGTTTAGAATAAATTTTCGGTAGGTATGTATAAGGAAAGGAAGGAAAGGATTCTCCATGGATTCTCATGTGATGGCGTCCGACCGGAGCACATTTTGCGTAATTCAACTGAAGTGCTGGGAGATTTCCAACTTGGTCTGTAGGTAGTACCTGAAACTGTCACCAAAGACGAAGAGAGTGAGCATTGGAGTGTCATTAGGGTTTTTGTCGAGTGTAGAATGACTGATTAGAAGTCATGCCTACCGGTACTAATTGTTGAGGCCGCCTGCACTCCCAGCGAACGAGAACGATGGAGAATCGATGCCGGTGGCTTCAAGTTTTCTTCCAAAATGACGATGAAGAATTCGAGAATTTCTGGATGCCGACGAATTTCGAAGAGAGATCTCGCATGGGTCCCTGGCGGATACAGAACGGAGAACGAAGTATGAGAACACATTGCGTTAAACGGGAAAATTTGACGGACTATGCAGAGCGGTCATTATGGCATTTCTTACCCTTCGTTTTCCTGTAGTTTTCACCGTGGTAGGCCTCGGTCCCTTCCAGATATCGATAGGTAGAAGAGATGAAGGCGCAGCGGATTCCCTCCAGTTATGATTGTAAATCATACGACAATATGAAATTTTCTAAGAGGACGGGGCGAGAACATCTAAGAAGGCAGAACGCAGAACGAAAATTGGACGAGAGCGAGAGCACCGAAGAACAAAAGATGGCCACACGCCTTTCCTCGCGCAGGCGTACATCCTCCTTAAATTTACCGTATTTCCTGTTAAATTTTCCGGAATTAATAAAATTTCCAAGAAAATTTTAAATATCGGAGAAAAAAAAAAATGCCGACATGTGTGCCTGAAAATGGTTTGAGATTCGGCGAGGTTGATACGGAATTATGAGTTGTTGGTAGGCACTGGCTGAACTCTCCCGATACCGCTGGAGTTCAAACGTGGCGGAAAGTTTGAAATATTATTCACGACACACCCCTCCACTGCCACCCCAACCAGTTTATATCTGCTCGGACCTCCATATGAGCAGGGCTTAAGCGTTTTCAACTCCTAGTATCACTAAAAACAAGTTCACATTCAGAAATGTAGTTTTCTCAACTCTAATCAGGGTTGCTTTATTACCCGTTGTACCTGTAAATTGGGTTCACCTCAACATATCATGCATTTGATAGTTGATCCCGCTTGGTTTTGTTACTCTGTGTATCAGTTGAGATTTGATTATTTTGATCGTTGTTAAGTTTTGGTTGATTCCCTCCTGCATGTATAGCGTTCAACTCGACGATGCGACGCGATTACTACCGAGGGTCCCAGGACTGTCTGACTGATTCGCGGAAGCCTGTCGCATCTTCGCGCCTATATTCAGGTACTGTGCGCCTCCTACATCCTTTCATTCTCTCATTACAACACTCTAAATAACCGCGACAAAAGGCTCTCCTCTTCATAAGAGGTTCTTTAGATGACTAACTCACCTTCCTCAAAACTCAGGTATGTTTCTGTTGCATGATGTGCCAAGTCGTCGATCGCCCCCAATAGTTTTCCATCGTTCAAAACAAGTACTTACCTTCCTCTTTTCAAAATTTGACTTACCAATTTTGTAGGGATAAATATTGATTAAATTAGTGATACGTTTCGTGGATTTGCGGTGTGAGTTTGCATTTTGATTGTTTTCAAAACTGCATGAAACATCCATTCTGTCTCTTAATGGAAGTGTAGTAACTATAAAAAATTATATTCCTGAGTATTTCTTGCCTTGTTGGTGATTCATCCTCTGTGGTTCCAACTGTCGTTTTGTGATGTAATACACTAATTATGTCCAGAATTGTACTTGGTTTTTAGACACTAATTACTTCCCTAAATGTATGTCGGTGCTGAAACTACTTCCTTGATATAAATGTCAATAGTCGTTAGTTGATATCCCTCCGTTCAAGTGTTGGCTTATTTGTAAGGAACATCCACACTCGCTAATAACATCAACGCACCTTCATTCTCACTCGACAAGAGCGTCGCTAAGGGAGCTCATTTTCCATTGGGTTTCGATTCAAGTTTTCGTAAAATATTCCCGTGCTAAGTGCTGACAAATTTCATTTCTTTATAACCAAAAGGTTGAGAGCATTGGTATTATGAAAATTTGTTTTAAATGCCAAAAATCTTTTTTTAAATGCCAAAAAATCATTTTTGTTAAAATGCCAAAAAATCATTTTTGTTTTGAATGCAAAAAAAAACTTTTTTCTTGTCAAAAATCTTATTTTAATGCCAAAAAAATTTTTTTTTTGTTTTAAATGCCAAAAATTTTTTTTTTTAAATCTTTCTTTCCACACACACACAAAAATACAAAATAAAAGTTGTTTATCCTTTCACTACTGATGAATCTCCTTTGATCTA
This sequence comes from Apolygus lucorum, assembly GCA_009739505.2. NCBI lineage: Eukaryota > Metazoa > Arthropoda > Insecta > Hemiptera > Miridae > Apolygus > Apolygus lucorum. Next base: position 33,776,953 of record CM019176.2, read on the forward strand.
TGAATCTCAGTTGTGGCCTAGAATCCCAATACACGGAGGTTCCAGAAAAAGCCACTAGAGGTCACCCCAAGTTGAAGGGCCCCCTTTGCTATCACTGGTGCCCTCTTTCCAAGATTATTTGACACTACCTGTTTTATTGGTATTTTATCTCTTTAAAAAAAAAGTGGATGACCTGGAGGGTTCTAGGCTCTGAATATACGTGTTTTTTGGGTACCTACCAACCTACCTGTTACCTGCGTCATCTGTGGCATGTTTATGTTGACTCAACCTACATACCTGTTGCTATGTTGCTCTACGTAACTTTGTGACGAGTACCAAAGTGACTTAGTTATCGAGAAATAAGGGTTCCGTGATTGCTATTTTCCACTGGGCAAATCACAAAATAGCGGCAATAGAGCATTCCCGTTCGTCAATAATGACGTTCCCATTCATTCCCACATCATCAATGTAAACCATCGGAAAAAGATTTCTTCATAATTATAAACTTAATTCTCGGAGAAAGAAATTGGTAGGTAATTCCTATTTGTCACGATTGAAATCATCCGCCGACCCTAAAGTCCAAGGCAGATAAGCCCCTCCTAAACTCCTTCACTTCTCTCTTGATATCTTCCCATCTGAATCCACGTGTACTAGTCAGTAGTCGCTGAAGTTTCATTCCAATAGCCCCGCGATCCTTTTCTTCACGAATTCCGTAACTACTACCTTTTTCAACGTCATCGGGTGAGCTGTATCACGCTAATTATTTTTGAATTTGTCTTTTTCCACCTTTTGGAAAACATTGTTCTTTTTCTTTTACCGTTTTCTGGGTAGGTAGAGGACCCTACCTTGTTTACCTTTTCCACGAATAAAAACGTTTTTTAATTATTCGTATTTCATTTTAGTACCAAAGGTGGTACTTAAAGACCAAAAGGTGACATATTTTGATAAAAATTCTTAAGCCGCGCCCACACTTGCAACATTTGGCTGCTCTGAACCTTGCTCCAATCTTTTGCCCCGAACATTGCAGCGCTCCAAACCTCGCTTCGCCCATATGAAAGCTCACCCCACTCCGAACATTTCTTTGATGCAAGATGAAAAACCGCCAACAGAGCGATCGGACTGCGCTCCGCTCCTCCAATCCTCATTCCTTTGATGTTTTGCCGCCCCAAACACGCCAGAGGATCGGAGCAAGGTACAGAGCGGCCGAATGTTGCAAGTGTGGACGCGGCTTTACAAGTTCTTGCAATCTAAACGATGAAGAATGGAAGCCAACATTTAAAAAGAAGCGAGATCCTGCCCCCACCACCAAATCTAGTTGTACCTCACGCCGGCATCGAGCAAGCACGAGTGTCACGATATCGTGTTTCTCATTTATTATAATACTTTTCTCGCTTTATTAAGATTCGTGCAGTTTTTGCATTGATACTCAGAGCCTACTCCTTTTAGGCATCTTTGATATACAACCCTCCTTTTTTCCTTGTTTCGGAACGAATCGTCACACCATTGGGAAGAACTGGGGACATGATTTGGAGCCGTACACTATCACCAGGATGGTTTTTTGTCCCTCCCTATTGATTTTCTAACGAAATTCTGAGAAGAAAATTATTGAAAGGGTTAAACTGCAGTAAACTCATATCTCTTCCTAATGTAAATCGCTCTCGACCTAGAATCTTTCAAAATCAACCAATTAAATTTTACTAGGTACTTAAAAAGTTTTGCGCCGTCATGCAAATAAGTCTACCACGGAGAGTCTGCATCCCTCTGGAGCATTCTTCTGAAGAATTCCCTAATTTTTTTTCGGAAATTCCTCGACTCAAAGCGATGTACTCCTACTGGAGCTTGAATTTCATTTCCGAACCAGAAAAACGTTTCCAGTGCAGCCACCACACGAGCAAACAATTTCGCACAAGTTCAATTTCCCAGTGAAGTTCTCACCGTGGAAGGCAAGCTCAACTGTTAGTTCGTGGATCGCGCCATCAGCGCCACCTAGGGACGCCAAACGGATGCAGTTTTTCTGCGGTAGGCCTACAGAACAATTTCTTCTTGTCGATTAGGGATTTCCTTGAAATTAACCTCCTTAACAGCAGCACTTGGCACTTTTCATCAAAACTAACCTTCGTGCAATTTCATGTTTCCATGACTGCTGATTATCTATCACTCACTAAATATTTATTTTCGTCCTTGAGAGACACCCCACCATCATCGTTAACCTAAAAAATGTGAAGAGGCTTTTTTTCACGCTGTTTATCCACCAACTATAGGCTGCCTCCCAACTTGCGCTATAGTCAATTTAAAATATACCAACCCATTTACTCGTCAACCATCCCATTCTTAACCAAAGAGTCGACATTTTGTTTGGTTACGGGTGTTTGAAGACACTTTATTTGTCCTGCATGGAAAAACTACTGGTACTTTTTACTGGTACTCGACGGATACACTCCATATTGCACCTTTTTGAAAAGCTATCGCCGAGATATTTTTGATTTAAACGTGAAATCAGGTCTAGTTTACTCCGTTGAAAGTCACCAGAATTTCCAATAAATTCTTTCGGTGTCATCAATGTATCTATCATAACCTTCATGTCTAAGGTACAGTAAAACCTCTCGATTGGCTTTATTTGTTATGGTAGCGAACAGCCCTCCTTCAAAATGAATTAAAATAAAATTCCTGGGTTACTATAACAAAAATTCATAATATAATGTGTGATCAAATTTTAAGACTACATCAGTTGTAGGAATACATTTATTTACCATGGTAACTTTTGAGAGACTATTCTGACTTTTGTTCAAAAGTATAAATTTAGTGACATTTTTAATGAATGGAATTGGAGTGAATGACTTGGAAAAGGTTGAATTTGAGTTGGAAAAGGTTGAATTTGAGTTGGAAAAAATTGAATTTGACTTGGAAGGGGTTGAATTTGTTTTGGAAAAGGTTGAATTTGACTTGGAAGGGGTTGAATTTGACTTGGAAAAGGTTGAATTTGACTTGGAAGGGGTTGAATTTGTTTTGGAAAAGGTTGAATTTGAGTTGGAAAAGGTTGAATTTGACTTGGAAAAGGTTGAATTTGACTTGGAAAAGGTTGAATTTGACTTGGAAGGGGTTGAATTTGTTTTGGAAAAGGTTGAATTTGAGTTGGAAAAGGTTGAATTTGACTTGGAAGGGGTTGCATTTGTTTTTGAAAAGGTTGAATTTGAGTTGGAAAAGGTTGAATTTGACTTGGAAAAGGTTGAATTTGAGTTGGAAAAGGTTGAATTTGACTTGGAAAAGGTTGAATTTGACTTGGAAAAGGTTGAATTTGACTTGGAAAAGGTTGAATTTGACTTGGAAAAGGTTGAATTTGACTTGGAAAAGGTTGAATTTGACTTTGAAATACTATATATCGTCACAAATCATACTCAAATTGCTTACTAAATTGACTTAGCCTTCTTGAATTAGATGGGATGTTCATCAATTAGATTTAGAGGTATGTGCCTGGATCGGTCTATCGCAGGACCGTACGGTTTCTTTGGACCAGAGTACAGTCTTGAGATGTCTAAAGCTGGTGAAGGTCCATAAATTTGATCCCTCTTCGCTGCTGCTCTGATAAGCGTGCCAGGGTATCCATTGTATTGTTCCTCAAAATTATACTGTTTGACTTTTCGTTTCCCACACCAATTTGGAGGTAGTGAAGAGATGTTGAAGGGTTTTTATGCTTTTTTGGCCGTCAGTAAAGAATTTGTTTTTAACTGCTGAAGGGGGTTTTACTGTACTGTAATTTCATTGTCTCACTTCTCTTTATATTTTGCATCAATGGAAAAAGTCTCCTGTATGTCTGTAACGTTGTGTACCAAGTAACCTAGTGAACGTTGGTGGTGCAGCCTATATCCTTACTCTTTCGTTTTGTTTGTTTTTTTCCTGTCACTTGTGTGCGTAACAGCACGGCAGTGTGTGTATGCTAGCTTGGAGTGTTGTTGTTGTTTTTACAGAAATCGGTGACGACAGCAGAGGGACGTCACCTGGTCGATCTCTTGGTCGCAGGTCCTCGTACAAGACTTCCAGAGGTGGGTAAACGCATTCCTGACTACTCCTTATCCCCAAACGGTGACCAAATACGCCACAATGTACCTTTACAAGTCCTATTTCCTCATTTATCCCGTTCGCCTTCCAAAGTGGACAGTTGAAGGGTATAGGTCAGATTTGTAGGCTTGAATTGACTTGAACCCACCCGATTATCAGAAATTGCATGGCAACCCTTTGAATCCATTGCGACGAACGTATATCTTTGATTTTCATGCTCTTCCTAGCATGTTCTATGGACGAATTGTAAACTGTTATTAAGAAACCCCCACAGCCATAAAATAGAGCAATTCATGTAAACGTCAAGTTGAATACCTGCTGAGCTCTACGAACTTGCAAAGCTTACCTGCTGACCAACCCCTTCTGAGCTCCCACCAATGAATCCTATCCCTCTCAATAAACATTGATTTGATCGGAAGGAATACCTACCAAAACATTGTACTACTGGAAAATTGTCAAACAAGTTTACGCTTTCTACAACTCTCGTTCATTTCATGATCACATTGTACTTAATACATGCATTCTTCAAATACTGCCAAACGCACGTTTGATCTGCACAAGGAAAACTCACTACCAACTTATAGGTAGCTTTTTATTATATTCTTATTGACACTGCGATTTTACATTGATGTCAGTTCGGAATTTTGATGGTAGTTTTGCTTACTCACTTATCACAATGTAGTGGATCTTTCCTACATCACTGAATAACTCATATTTACGTCTTGACCTCAATACCCACTTTTCTCAAAATTGAAACATTAACCCATTCAATGCCGGTGACTTCTTATGAGTTCACGAATCAAGTTAGTATCACAGCTTATTCAAAAAACATTTTACTGTCTCCACGCGAGTAAAACCAAAACAAAGGGTGGCTCCAGTACTTCGCATCACTTGGGATCTCAATGACAACAGATCAACCTCTTTTCCAGCTGGCTTATTCGCTGGAGGGGTTAGCAACGTGATTGCGCGCTCTAGGTTGACGTTCATGGGATCATTAAGCTGGTGTCGCCCATTGCCATCATAAACTCTCTATTATCTGGATTGGTGACTGCTTGAAAGCAATGCCAGGAATGGCAGTTGGACGAAAATTCAACCTGAAATGGTTGTTTACTTACTTTACTTTACTGCAGATCGATCTCTGGATTGGTTTGAAAGAGGAGATTAGCAATGCGGGGTAGTCGGGATATTGCCCTGTGGTATCGGTAGTTCAGGGGAGGGGAGGGGGATTTAACGAGAATAGAGTAGAGCTACATTTCGAGTTCAGACCAACTGAACTGAAAACTCTATCATTGCAAGTAAATTAAGGCAGTCCACTTGGCCTCTAACCAGCTTACATGGAAAAGTACCGCTCATGGATCATCTTGTTTCAAGGGGTAGAATGTTACAACTATCCAGAAGAGAAGGGGAGTCTATATCTTCGTAGCTTACCTACTCCCTTTTTATAAGCTACGTATTGTAAAAATGTACGTTGAACGCGATCCAATTGATCTACATGTACTCCATGATAGGGACGCCTTACAACCACAGAGTATTACAATGTTGGCGAAACCAACCTGTGTCGAACTTGAGATATGCGGACGATACGGTGCTCCTCGCTCATTCTGAATTGGAATTACAGGAGCTTCTTGACAGGGTTTCCAATGCATGTGCAACTTATGGCCTAGCAATCAACATTCAAAAAACCAAGGCGATGGTTATAACCAAACGTGGACAGCCCGTGGTTAATTTGATGGTACATGGTAAGCGAATAGAGCAGGTCGCTCGTTTCAGGTACCTGGGTCAGTTGGTGTCAGAGAATTGGTCGCTTGAGGGTGAGCTCAGATGTCGCATTGAGACAGTGCGTAGTGCATTCAATAATATGCGTAATTTGCTGTGCCGCCGGGACCTCAACTTTCTGCTTCGTTGGCGTATCGTCAAATGTTATATTTGGTCGATTTTGCTTTATGGAGTGGAAACTTGGACGTTGAAAGCAGTAGACATCAACCAGCTGGAAGCGTTTGAAATGTGGTTGATTCGTCGTATGCTTAGAATCCCGTGGACTGCTCGGTTATGGAATGACTATATACTTGAGCAGAATTCCCTATCCCGTGAGCTACTGGGAACAATTAAGAAAAGGAAAGTAGCTTATTTGGGGCACATCATGAGAGGAGAAAAGTATGGCCTGTTGCACACTATCATGATGGGGAAAATAAGTGGCAGAAGGGGAGTTGGGCGAAGAAGGGTCTCGTGGCTCGCCAACATCAGGAGCTGGACGGGTATTGGCCGAGCAGCAGAATTATTTCACCTCGCTCAAGACAGAAACAAGTTTGCTGAAGTGATCGCCAACCTTCGGTAACGGAGACGGCACTGAAAGAAGAAGTCGAAACCAAGGCCTTGTAGAGGAGGACAATCGCCTGAATATTGGAGAAATCTCCGGTATTCCTCTTGAGAAACCCAAGAGCTCTCATAGAATTATTAGTGACACTAATTATATGGTCATTGAAAGTCAATTGGGTATCAAACAGAACACCCCAGTCGACGATTTCTTGTATAAGAGTTAGGGGAAGATCATTTATCCAATAATTGAATAGGTGGCTGGAGCAACGTTCAATGTTACTTTCAGGCAAAATCGGTTTTTGGTTGAACAACGTTCATTGTGAAAAGGAGGATCAGAATATGTAAGAATATTAGTTCCGACAATGTCCGATACACTGCGCAGACAGCTGGTTTCATGGCGATCCGGTTTCCATGTTGTGGAGCAACGTTGCATGTTGTTACGTTCCATGCTTAGCGTGAAGGGAACTGCTGCATAACCAACGGAACAAGTTCAATGTATGCGCGATGAGAGAATTTGAAATTAAAAGGAAATTTTCATTAATCACAGCGTTCCTGAAAAGTAGAGTTTTTTAACATTGAACGTTGCTCCAGCCACCTATTCAATTGTGGATGGTGGGGTAGAGTTGTCAGTAGAGCTGTACCGGGTCTGTGGAACTGTGTATCAACTTGTGACGGTTCCATGCAGAGAAAAAGCTCAGCCCTTACCAGCCCAGTTCCATGTACTGGGAAGCGCCCTTACCGATTCCACCCACCGAGAAGATATCGTATCATGGAACGGCTCTGGACTGGGAAGGGATCTTCTGGACTGGTTATCATGGTTCAGTAAGCTGTACCGATAATTTGGAACAGTTACTTTTTCATCACCTTAACAATCGTGCTCAAAGTACATTTTTACCGAAGTGGTAACTGATAACAGGTTTTCTATCATCCAGTTCTTGAGAGTCGGTAGGTACCTACCAAACTGGATGATAGAATATCTTCGATTCAGCGGTAAAGAACCAGAAACCCTACTGTAACTGATAACTTTGAGTTGTTTTATATCTTTCTTTCTTTTTGGCAAATGTATATATTTCCTGTAAAAATTCTATCTAGAATCATTCTTTACTTAGTGTCTTTTGTCAATCAACAGGCAGGCCGGAGTTCTAGGCTGAATTCTTATGAAGTCATCAGGCAGATCCCATTGCAGGATCTGCATAACCAGAATCATCCCCAAGGCCAATGAATTCTTCAGAATTCATTTCCTTCAAAAAAATACAAATACTCCTTTTTTTATTCTAATAGCAAAGAAATATCCCCACAGAAGAAGAACCCCACCATTAAATTTGTCGTTGCTGATATTCCAGGTCTAGAGGTAAAAGTGCGTATCGAGCTCGGCATTGAATGGATTGATAAGAGACTACGTACTCTAATTACATTACTGGACACACAGGATGTCAAAATTCACTGTATTACAGACCAACTTCATTTTCGCAATTCTGAGCTGACAACATTGGTTTTCTATACTTCATACTTGTTCACATTTGAAACAATTAGTTCTTTTAATCAAAAGAAATTGGCATTTAAGCTGTTTTGTGTGTTCCCTTTGACCATTTTTCTCTGAACTACCTTTTTTATATCGGGAATGTGGGATTGATGTTTTTATGTTCCCTTTTTTCGGGATTATTTGCCTTGAGAACACAAAATAAACCAACAGCAAAAGTGGTGGATAGAAAGAACAGACATAGGATTTCCTCATTGCAGATGCCTCACCCGAAGTCCGTACGATGGGGAGATCAAAGTATGGAACGTACCAAGCCAGACGCAAGTCTAACTCCCTCATGAACTTGGCCGGTAAGGACTCCCTGAAACCTCAAAAAAGCAAAAAACCCGTTCAAAATGTTCTGTTTACAAAAAGGTGTTGGTTGCTTCATTGGGTGACTTGGGTTGCAAAAACCGGTGTTGATTTCACACATTGCCTCTGTTGACTTGTATTTGACGATGAACGGAAGAATTCAGTATTCGTTGAATAAATGCAGATTCTCCTAGACCTTTGTTCACAACGAATTCTGTAAAAATATGCTAATGAATTTGAGGTTTAGTTTTGATCGGAGTTCTGCCAGTATTGAGGTAGGTATCTTGAATTCACCTGCTTTGAATATTGTTGTTATTTGTTCACTAGAAAAGCTAACCTAAATGTGCTTAATCGTCATTGTGATTGATTTCTGCTGTGCGAGAACATGGACGTATGAAAGGAAGGCCAGGAGGTAGAGGTGGGTGAAATGGAGATGGAAATATTCCGATGGAATAACCAGCTCTTATTTCTACTCAATGATTCAAATATAATTTAAAGTTATTAATCAACTAAAATATATATACAGGATGGCGCAGATAACTTGACCACCTTTGTATAGTGGGGGGGGGGGGGTGGTCGCGAGGGAGGTGACCCACGAAGGTCCCCCACCTCTCAACGTGTTCAGGAAGGTTGGACGTTTAGTTTCCATTTAATTTAGGATTAATATAGTTTCAAATGGGGTATTTCAGTCAATTTAAAAAAACATTTTTTCAAAAGAGCATGGGTCAGGAATAACGGTAATCAGATCTGTTCGTCGAGAAAATGTCTGACAGAAGAAATTAGGGAAGCTAATGAAAGTTGAAGATTTGAATGATGTGACGTAGTAACTTGTTGTGACGTATTAACTTGCTGACCTTGGATCGAGACATTCCACTAATCCTGTGCGGTCTCGACCCCTCGTGGCCATATCAGATGTCTTCCATCTGATTGAGATAATGTCAAAAAGCCCCATTTTTATTACAAAAAGGACCTAAAAAACCCTGAGTCGTTTCGCCCACCAACTTTAATTTAAAACGTTCGATGCAGGTTAATAGACCTATGTTGAACCAACGTGCTGCCAACTGTAGGGGAAAATTTGGTTGAATTCCTTTCGCTGTGCAGCTCACCAGCAACAGGCGCGTGAGTGATCCCACCTTGCCGAACTTTTTTCATGAATTTATTCATTTATATTCACTTCTGTTCTTCACTATAACGCCTTAGGAACGAACAGAAAGTGCAATAGAGCCTCAAAACAGGACGAAACTGGTGAAAATTACGTAAGAATTGGGGGATATTTAGCTTTTAAAATCGTTCGAAAAGCGCGGGAATGACCTTCTTTGACAACTGAACCTCCAGGAAACATGGAATACTTTGGAGTTGGACTGTGCTCTTATGCAGTCCCCCACCTCACTCCGATTTTACTGAGTCATTTGAAGGTCCATTCCAAGTACGGGAAAAATATAAAACAGTCTAGAGTTTAATACCACCTCACGCGCCTGGCAAGTGCGACGCACTACGATTGGGTTTGCCATTACTGTAAACTCACGCGCTAGGCACGTGATCTGCACTGGATGTGTGCAATCTCTCCATGGTAATTTTAATCAGAGCACTCTACTGGACATAGGAGAAACTAATTTTACCGCAAGTACCCCTAGCGGGAGTTGACGCCTCCTCAACAGATACCGTCTAGTAGAAATTTCGACATCGATGTTTTCTGATTCCTTGGAACCTCCAACATCAAAGAAATGGGTCATCCACTGTCTTAAATAGAGAGTTTTGGGTGCCAGGCCCCGTTAGAAGGAGACTAGCGCGAGCAACAGAGGATGCTACCCAGTTGAAGGAGGAAGCCTGTTAACTTTGGACAGGGGGGGGGAGGGACTCGTGCCGGTGGGCCTCTAGGAACAGGTGACTGTCTGGGGGAACCCTTTCATCGTCGCCTGCTGTTGTCTGGAGGCAAATTCATCGTCACCCGCAAACTCCGAGCTTTGTGAAGAGGTTCCACGGGTCCGTTAGTGGTTGCCAAAAACTCTCTATGAACTGAGTAACGGGTTGCAAGCAACCACTTTGGGGATCGTTTTAGATTGTTCCAAAACAGATTTCAGTGAGAAATTCTTTCGAAAAAGTCCATTCAAAAAATTTTAAGGCCATCGCAAAAGCTTAATTTTCTTTGAAAATTCCCTAATATGCGGCATTTCACTCTGTTTTTGATGTAGGTTTACGATTTTTTTCCATCTACGAGCGAACTACCCTGTATAAATAATAGAAATGAATATGAATAGAATCGGGGATGAATAATTTGATGAGACAACAATCCCACTCGTCCATCATTTGGGGATTGATCCAGCACAGTTTTCAGGACACATTAACAGTGAAGCATCCATGTGTGGGGTGGTTGAAGAGAACTACGGCCTTCCTTTGTTCTTCCATGTTCTGACGTCACACTAGACCTACGTTCATTCTATCATGCAGCAGCTCCCATTCACCCGTTAAGATGATTTGTGAAATCAATACTGCTCGAATCCATCCGACGTTAATCTAATTCGAAAACAAACAGTTCAAAATCTATTTTATAACTACATAAATAATCATAATTTGTGGTGTTGGTTCATTGGGTAATTCCTTTCCCTTCCCGTCCTTCTCCTTGCATTCCCGAGTTGAAATGCCAATATTGAACAACTGAAACTCACAAATCGAGCACTCACCAAGCTTTTGGGCACTTGGCTCTCACTCTGGGTAATTAGGTACTCCGCCTCTTCGTACTCACATTATAAAATTATGTATTTTCACCAAAGCTTTTGTAGGTAACCTACTGGTTGTGGTTTAATATCCTACTTTCCAATGCTAATGTTGTTTTTCCATAATTGTGTCGTTAATCATGTTTCGTTTCCAGATTTTAATTATCATATTCGTGTAGTAGTTGATCGATCTAGGAATTTTAGGTACCTGTCGAAAGGCCTCAGTCACTTTGGTGTAGAACCTTTGAAAATTCCAATCTGGCTGCCACCGTTTTCATTATAGTTGTTATTGTAGCAAATTGTTAGTAAGTTTTGTTGACCTTAGCGTTGTAAATTCCATCTATTAGTGTTCGTGTTTTCTCACATTGCTTATATCTCATATTAATTGTATTCGTTTTTCTGGTTTATTATTAGACTCAACTCATGTCCTATGTATCGACATTAATTGTTATTTGATAGCTTGAATCATAGAATCATTGAAATTCGAAAACTCAGAACTTTGAATTTACTCGAATGGGTTTGTTATGAATCTGTGAACTTGAGAACGCTAGAAGAAAAACGTCTGTTAAGTGGGTGCGGCACATAGCTTCCTCGTATCCATAAGCCGATTGCTTAGATGAACTGATGCGTAGCAGCTATCTCAAAACATCTAAAGTACATTCTCTCTTGCACCACCCTCATAGGGGACTCTACGCGTCATCCCCGCACAATCTCTGAATGTTGTTGGAAATGTAGAAGTCATGGCTGTTACATGGATTTCAAGTTTGGGCGCACACAAAATACTTCCAATTTGGGGGCCATGATTTTCATAGGGGACCACCTACAGGCCAACCCGCATAAACCCCGGCAATATCATCAAAATCAGGTGAGAAATGTAGAAGTTATGGCTGGGGGAAGGCATTCACTTTTGCGCATGCGCAGCGGCTACTGTCAGTTCAAGGGTACTGATTTTTATAGGGGACTGTCTACACACCAACCCGCACAATCCGTGAAAATTTCATCGAAATCGGATGACAAGTGTAAAAGTTATGGCTGTGCAAGGAATTCATTACAGACACACAACCAAAATTGTTAAGGAAGGTCTGAAATGTAAAACGCGAGTGGAAATTTTGATTTTGGAGTACATTTTGGTTTATTATTTTCGATAATGAACCTTTGGAATCGACCAAGAAAACTTTTTTAACCCCCCCCCCCCCTCAAAATTCGTTGGTTTACGTAGGAGCCAAAAATCTAATAAAAATTCGGCCGGCCGTCCACCATACGCGGCACTTTCCTCACTTAGCGTTGACTGATTTTGATGACTCCATTTTGAAAACGCCTTAACACAAAAAATTTTGATATCAAGGTATTGTTTTTCCATCAATGGGTTAAGATAGTATAGAATTTTAAGAATTTGTGTAGACCACGCGGAGCTCTGTAGGACAAACCGTTCGCTCCCTACGCGAATTTAAGGGTTGGACTTACGATAAATCAGAAACACGAGTGTGGATCGCAAAAGAAGCCTAATCCCCGTTCAAATTTTAGCTGACCGAAATACAATCGACGTTTATCTTCAAGTTGGTTGGTGGTGACAATGGCAAAGCCGTGTTCTTTGCAGACGAGTGATCTATATAGAAAAAACGTCTGTCAAGTGGGTGTGTCACATAGCTTCCTCGTATCCATAACCCGATTATATAGATGATCCGATGCATAGTAGTTATTCTCAAAACATCAATCTCTAAGTACCTCCCACTACCCTCATAGGGGACCATCTACACGCTAATCTAGACAATCCTAGAAAATTTCATCAAATTCGGATGAAAAATTAAGTGAGTAGATGTATGTGATTGGATCAAAAAAATGCTTGGCCTCGGCTGGGATTCGAACCCGGGACCCCTGGGGGACAGTTCTATGCTCTACCCTCTGAGCTATTGAGGCCTAGTAATGTAATGAATAGGATTTGAGATTCTCACAGGGGATCATCCTTCTATGAATGAATCCCTCTATGAAAAACCATTCTCAATGATTTTCATAGGGGACCATCTCTAAACACTATTCTGTAACATCCCTGCAAATTTCATCAAAATCAGATGAAAAATGTAGAAGTTATGGCTGTTACAACGAATTCACGTTTGCGCATGCGCAGTCGCTTCTATCAGTCCGGGGATGATGATTTTCATAGGGGACCGTCTACACACCAACCCGCACACTCCATGAAAATTTCATAGAAATCGGACAATAACTTCGTATAGTTATGCCCGTTACAAGGAATTCATGACAGACACACAGACATGGAACCAAAATTGTTCAGAAAGGTCTAAAACGCAAAACGAGAGTGAAAATTTTGATTTTGGAGATCTTTTTTTTTCATCCTTGAAAAGTGAAAACAAAGCACCCGCTACCTTGGTAGACTCGGGAGCAAAAAGTCAACCAAGTGGGTGTGGCACATAGCTTCCTCGTATCCACAATCCGGTTATACAGGGTGTCCTAGGAACTACGCTACCCCCTCCATGTGCAGCCATGTTGCAACGCATCCGCCTTCCTAACCAATCTCATTCCATCCATGGAATGAGTAGGTATTAGGAAGACTCACTTCCTAGGGGGATCTGTGCCGCTTACTACAGTAGTGCTTCCTGTGGAAGTTTAAATGAAACTATTAGCTTCCTTGGTAAAACACAGGAGTGCGCAAACTGGGCGAGAGAAGAATGCAGAAAGTGACCAAAAGAAGCAGTTTTCTCACTCTTTTTACAATACGATGTTACTTATTAGTTTATCAAGCATTATTAGTCTTCATCTTCTCTTATCGCTGCTTATGAGATAATTTTTTTTTTCTCGAAAGTGCCGTTGCCCGCATTAATTTGAAATTTCGGTCACAAGGGCGCCTACTACTCTACCTGTTGACCTTATCTAATACTATTTGCTGAGATACTTCTTTTACGTTTCGCCAGTGCACAGCAGTTTTCGTTTTGTTTTGTGGGAGGAAACCCCGAGGTGGTGAAGTACCTGAAGGCGGCCCTCAGCCTCCCTCGTTATTCGCGGTGTTTTTTTTTTGACAGAGGCTTCACTTGTTTAGGCATTTTCCTCTACGGTAATTTTTTCCCCTTGGGTATTCCTGTGTTAAACGTTAATCTAGGGCCCTATTTTTGCATTTGACTTGAAATGCCAGAATCTAAAATTGAGGCAAATTCCCCATTAGTATGCTACAAACATTTCTAGGTTCACTGTATGCAGTCCATGGTGGTTATTTTAGTTTTGTAGTTGATTTAATTGAAATAACATTATTGAATAGTTAGATTTTCAGTGCATGACTCCGTAGGTTCCATCTCTAGGAGCATCAAACTTCTTGGCAAGATGTTGTTGAAAGATTTTTTGAGAAGTAGTTGCTATTCAGGTCAAAAATTGAGGTAGATGAAAAATTTAGATCCCTACAACTGGAAAAAATGGAAAGAGCGCATGGTAAATGAGTACTGCTCGTTTCCACAAAGTTTGTTGGTGGTAGAAATGATTGGTGGAAATTTTGTCATTATTTCCGTTTGTCCATGATCTTAAAAATTAGGAGAAAAAAGATCAAAATTCCGATAAAATTGCGAAACAGAAGAAAATCATGCGGACTTTGCATGTACCTAATAAGATTGTGTACAAATTCAAACAGTTTGAATAAAAATTTTCAGCTGAGGTCGTTTTTTAATGTTTTCAGAGGTTGGTAGCAAAATTTGTTGCTGTGTTCTAGTTGTGTTATTTTCTTTGTATTTCTCAAGTTGTTGCAGCTGAGGGTTATATATTAATGCCCATTTTTGGGAAGAATGTTATTACTTGAGCATTTGGAGTTGGAGGGATGCTAAGACTGCTTTGTGAATACAGGATCGAGTTGCGACCAAGACAGCCTGGCTTACAGGTACGGGGACACGGATTCAGGTCTGGGGAGAGCAACACCTCCGCGACGGGTGCCTTCGCCTTCGGGACCAGGATCGCTCCCCGCGTCCCACAGACGGAAATTCGACGACAACATGTCCGACGCTGGAAGCGACTACAACGGACCTCGACTGTACAAACAACCTGCAACCAAGAGCAACAAGGTAGCAGTTCTACTCCTGTAGTTCATTTAGAGGGGAAGGAGAGATAGATTATTTATAACTACGCTGTAATAAATTGTGATCTCAAACTGCAAGGATAAAATATTTGCTGTCTACAGGGTGTAAGCCTAACTGGTCTGCCATACGGTACCAGTCGATTCTACAACTAATTTGCAACAAAAAATGTCCCTTAGCGATTTTTTTAAAACCCTTCGTTTTTGAGTTATTTTAACTTTAAACTTTTTTTTCGTGATTTTGACCCTATGTCATTAAATAGGTCATAACTCCTTCAATTTGCTGTGTAAATTACAATTTGAGGATACCGTTGGAAAGAACATTAAATTTCATATCGGATAGATGCCTTACGTTTTTTTTTTAGTCAAGGTTTGAGACATCAAAACGTCCTCTAAAAAGAGAATTTTACGTAATTTTGGAAACCTCGCATTTTCTCAATCTCAAATTGAACTACGAGAACCCATACTTTTTCAAGATGCAAGAACAGTAAAAACTGCGCCAGAATTTCAGCTTTCCAACGGTATAATCAAAACATATTCTACAACCGAATTTAGGGGAGAAATTTGTAGTTCTCTCGTAGTTCAATTTGAGATTGAAAAAATGCAAGGTTTCCAAAATTACGTAAAAGTCTCTTTTTAGAACACGTTTTGATGTCTCAAACCTTGAGTAAAAAAAAGTTAAGGCATCTATCCGATAGGAAATTTAATGCTCTTTCCAACGGTATCCTCAAATTGTAATTTACACAGCTAATTAACGGAGTTATGACCAATTTAATGACATAAGGTCAAAATCACGAAAAAAAAAGTTTAAAGTTAAAATAACTCGAAAACGAAGGGTTTTAAAAAAATCGCTAAGGGACATTTTTTGTTGCAAATTAGTTGTAGAATCGACTGGTACCGTATGGCAGACCAGTTAGGCTTACACCCTGTATAGTTTGAAATAGATTACTGCTTTTATATGTATATTACTCTGAAGTCAAAATCACAATCTCTGTATTTTATAGAGATTAATAGAAAAAACGGAAATTGGTTTACCAGTCAAGGCTGCCCAATAACGTGTCACTCACTGCCCTACTGTATGTGTGGGTATCAGAATTTTCGTATTGCGCAATGATTTTTTTAAATGTGTAATAACAGGGTTTTAAAATCAATTTAGGCACATGATGTCTTAAGTCATATCGGACAAATATCTATATTGGGTCAAAATGACCACTGTTAAGGGGACACATATGTTAATTTTCGGTCCGGACGCACAAAAATTGTTTTCTCCATAATTTGTAAATAGACTCAATTCCGGAAATTTCAACAAAAAAAATTTCTAAATCCGATGAGTAGAAGTGCTCCAAATTTGGGTTAGAACCTAGGGAGTCAATAGTGCTGAGGAGCGCTCAGAAGCCTGGTTCTGTTTCCATTTGATTGAGACAAGAACTTGGCTGACGTTTGGCAGACTGATCAACTGACCTAAAAATACTTCCCTTGAACACTTTCTTCCTTCTTCTAAAAATCCGTGTCGATCTCGGCATTTTCGACCAAAAACTTCAAGACGAGACACAACACGAACGAGACGAGACACAAAAATAAGACGAGCTCCTGTAAACATACACTCGGGCTATCATTCTTTGAGCTTTCGATGCTAAACGATGTATTCTATTAGATATATATCGATGTTGAACTATCGAGAGTTGATACCGCAATTCCATTGGTTGAAAACAGGCAGGAACAGTCATTCAAATTTCGATAAACCTGACCGCCCAAACTCGGCCGTTCGTTTTTGATTCAAACCGCTCTTCAGTAAAATTACGTCTTTGAGCTTATTTGTTCCTTTTTCTCAGGAACTATTCATCAGATTGGAACCAAATTTTTACAGGATGTTCTTCTAGTATGTACCTATAATTATGATGGAGGGTTTTTGCCGAATAACGCCATGGAGCCTAAATATGAGTGTGTGAAAATTCAAAATATCGGTAAAAATGTAAAAACCCCATAACTTTTTTTCTGTGAACTTCATAAAAACTTTGTTAATCAACTTTGCTTCACTAAGTATACTGATGGTGCTGTCAAAATTTCAGACCGATAGCTTGAGTATTCTGAGAGAAAAAGGAACATTTATATCAAACAATTAGGTTTAGAACAGCTCAAGTTTGGAATTTTAACTTTTTTATGGATGGTCTGACTGAGTTCAGATTATTACCATCCAACCAGAATATATTGAGGATTAGTCCCTTAAAATTTCATCAAAATCGGACGAACCATTGAACAAATATCGCGACAAAACCAAAATTGCTGCCGTAGCGCGGAAATGACATATGTGTCCCCTTAAGGGAGAGCTGATCCATTCAGGATTAAGCAACACCCTTCCACCTGCAAGCAGGTAGAAGATCCTGGCAGTTCCAAGGTGGAACCAGGAGGAAGTGGAAGGAACTCACCACTCTGGAGCCCCAGGAGTTGTCAAGACCATCTCTCGTTTCGTTGAATTGAACGATTCAAAGTTTTTTTATGACTGGAAATTGATTTGCAGGGTATCGTCTTGAATGCTGTTGAATACTGCGTCTTCCCTGGAGTGGTGAACCAGACGGCCAAATTTCGGGTGATCGAAGAGATGAACCGATCAGAAGCCAAGCATTTCCTCGTTCTGTTCAGAGACGCAGGCTGCCAGTTCAGAGCCCTCTACGAATACTACCCCGAGAGTGAAGAAGTCGTCAAACTCTACGGCACCGGACCCAAACAAGTCACCGATCGGATGTTTGACAAGTTTTTCAAGTGAGTTTGTTTTCTACCCATAAACAAAATTACACAAAGATCGTCCATAAAATAAATTCCGTTTTTTTAAATCAAGTTTTTATTGAAAAAAATGAAACTTACAGAAATTGTTGTTGAACAGCAAAACCATGTGTGACCAAACTAACGCTCGTTCCTCGTTCAGGGTCAGTATTTGCCCAAATCGAAGGGGCAAAACTTGAAAAGTTCTACTTAAACTGGAAATTTCAAAGGATTTCAAAAATTAATTAGTGCACGGGCCTTGGGAATTGAATAACTGAAATATTGCCGTTGTAATCATCAAAATCGAACAATAATTGCCTGAGAGAAATAGGGAAAAAATGGAAAAAAACAGTTTATTCAGTAGTTTTCCCATTTTTCTTTGGCAATTATAGTTCAATTTTGATGATTTCAGCGGCAATATTCCATTTATTTAATTCCCTAGGGCACTAACGAATTTCTAAAATCCTTTAAAATTTCTAATTTAGGTAAAATTTTTCAAGTTTTTGCCCCTTCATTTTCGCGAAATACTAAGAACGAACGGCGACCGACTGAGACCCCTTTAAATCTCAAGTTTTTCGTAAATTGAACCAATGATTATAATGATTATCCCCCCCTAATGTGAAGAGTTCTCCCTCGATTCTAATAAATCAATGGAAATCCTAGGAAAATGGAAGTTGTCAGGTTACTGAAGTTCACAATTTGGTTTATTATTTTCAATAGTGAACTATTGGAATCGACCAAGATAATTTTTTTAACCCCCCCCCCCCCCACACACACACACACAAATTTTGTTGGTTTATGTTTCAAGGTACTTAAAATCCGAAAATCGAATAAAAATTTTCCTTAGTATAATATACTACCTATATCGTCCCTATACCTGGTAAACCATGTAGGTAAGTCGGTATTTTTTCGAAAATAAGGTTTTGAGCTTTTCAGGTAAATTAGGGTCGCTTGATTCATTTAGTGAAGCCGTTTTCCAATCTGATGAATAGTTTTTCATCCAGAAGGAATAGAAAAAACCTGTAAGTCGGTAACCTCTTTTTTCGCCAGAAAAACCAGAAAGTCCTGTGTATGCCTTCATAAGAGTGAGCAGTTCACGCTGGTGGCAAGTTTCCATCAAAGATAGTCAGTTTCTTCTTCTTTTTTTTTCTCAGTTTCTTCTTCTTTTTTTGCTGAAATCCAGCTCTGACCTATCCCTAACCCCTTACCCACACCCAACCAATCCATAACCCATACCTAACTTGTCCCTAATCCATCCCTAACCCATCCTCAGCTCATACCCTACCAAGCCCTGACCTATCTATAACCCCTAACCTTACCCGTCCCTAACTCATCCCTAGCTCATTACCCATCCCCAACCCAGCCCTGACCTATCCCAACCCCTAACCCGTCCCTAGCCCATCTCCAACCTATCCCTAACCCCCTATCCCATTACTAACTCACACCTGACCTATCCTTAATCCATCCTTAGTCCATCTATAACCCATCCTCAGCTCATACCCTACCCAGCCCTGACCTATCCCAACCCCTAACCCATCCCTAGCCCATCTCCAACCTAACCCCCTATCCCATTACTAACTCACACCTGACCTATCCTTAATCCATCCTTAGTCCATCTATAACCCATCCCCAGCTCATCCCTAACCCAGCCCTGACCTATCCCAACCCCTAACCCGTCCCTAGCCCATCTCCAACCTATCCCTAACCCCCTATCCCATTACTAACTCACACCTGACCTATCCTTAATCCATCCTTAGTCCATCTATAACCCATCCTCAGCTCATACCCAACCCAGCCCTGACCTATCCCAACCCCTAACCCATCCCTAGCCCATCTCCAACCTAACCCCCTATCCCATTACTAACTCACACCTGACCTATCCTTAATCCATCCTTAGTCCATCTATAACCCATCCCCAGCTCATCCCTAACCCAGCCCTGACCTATCTCCAACCCCTAACCCATACCTAACTCATCCCTTGTTTTAATGAAACAAAAGTACCTAGTTGCCTAACACTTAAATTCAATGCTTACCTATCTAGTTACGATTGTGATAGGTAAAGTGTTCCTATAAGTAATGGTTGTAATTTAAGAAATGGTAATTGAGGAATTGGTAGTATATTGAATAATTTATTGCTCAACTCTAGTAATATTAAGAGTGAAGACTGTCATTTTGACTCAAGGAGCCTTAAAGTTGGAGGACTGCGTATTAGTCAACGCCTATGAATTTTCATTTAAATATTTTCCTTTTGCATCGATTTGGGTATTTTGTGTAACCTTGAAACCTGGAGAACGAAATTGAATAATATTCCTAATAATTGAATAACCCAAGCTGGGTATATTTTCATAAAAATCAAATTGAAAACCATGTAAGTCGGGTGTCAAAGGCTGGGTAAAAGCATGTAAGTCCATTTTTTCTTTCGCTGAAGTAAATTTTGATGAAATTAGTCTCAGGCTCTTTGAAGTACTACTGTTACCACCAGTTTTAAGGAATGGAACGAAAAAACTTATTGTATATGGAATGAAAACTGAATTATTTAGTTTTTAGTGTTCCCTGTAAAATTTTATAAACTCGACTTACATGGTTTACCAGGTATAGGGACGATATGTATAAGTATATTATACTTATTTTGACCGATTTTGATGAAATTTGGCATGCAGGCTCCATTTGGGGTCTAGTTGTGCCCCGAAAGTTTGAAAACGCCCCCAAGTAAAAATTTTTGTTATACAATTTTTTTTTTCATCAATTTAAGATAGTATTGACTTTGTAGAGACCACGCGGAGCCCTGTAGAACAAATCGTTCGCTCCCTACCAGAACTTAAGGGTTGACGTACCATAAAATTTAATCAGAAACACGAGTGTGAATCGCAAAAGAGACCTAATCTCCGTTCAAATTTTAGCTGACCGAAATGCGATCAATGTTTTTCTTCATGTTGGTTGGTGGTGACAATGGCAAAGCCATTGCAGACGAGTGATCTATGTAGAAAAATAATAAACCTTTGTGTAATAAATTGCAGCGTTTTGCTTCCGAGTCTACCAAGGTAGTGGAAGCTTTGTTTTCACTTTTCAAGATTGAAAAAAATGTTCTCCAAAATCAAAATTTCCACTCGCGTTTTACGTTTCAGACCTTGAACAATTTTGGTTCTGTGTCTGTCTGTGTGTCTTTCATGAAAGCCTTGTAACAGGCACAACTTTACGAAGTTATCGTCCGATTTCAATGAAATTTTCATTACTGTGGTAAGTCATACATCAGACCACTCTACTGGACGTACGAGAAACTACTTTACCACCAGCGGCCCTCGCGGGAGTTGGCACCCCCTCGGCGGATAAAGTGCCGCGTACGGCGGGCGGACGGGAAAATTGTTATTCGATTTTCGGATTCTACGTACCTTGAAACGTAGAACATCAAATTTTGAGGGGGGGGGGGGGGGTTAACATTTTTGTTTTCTTGCTCGACTCCAAAGGTTTATATTTGAAAACTAGCTGAAAAGCCTGCTAAAAGCAGGCCAAAAATTGTAGATTTGAAAAAAAAAATTTATGTCGCGGCCTGGAATCAAACCTGGGACCCCTATGTTCGGGCGACATAAGTACGTACCTACTGTTGGCGTTTTATGTATATAGATAATAAACCAAAAGGGGTCTTCTCGACATTATCTCATATCAGATGGAAGACATATCATTCCAAATCAACAACATATTAAATTTTGAAAGTTATCAATCATGTTGTAATATTACTTACTGTGGTAAGTCATACATCAGAGCACTCTATTGGACGTACGAGAAACTACTTTACCACCAGCGCCCCTAACAGGAGTTGGCGCCCCCTCGACGGATAAAGTGCCGTGTATGGCGGGCGGACGGAAATTTTTTTTTTTTCGATTTTCGGATTCTACGTACCACCTTGAAACGTAAAACATCAAATTTTGAAGGGGAGTAAAAAATTGTTTCTTGGTCGATTCCAAAGGTTCATTATTGAAAATAACAAACAAAACTGTGTTTTATCGCCTACTGGTTGAAATTGAACTACTCCTTATCCAATGGGGCGCCTCATAGAATGCATGTTTGTATTACTTAACAATGCTTGTCTGACTCGAAAATGGTTTCCCCCTGCAGGTACAACTCGGGAGGGAAATGTTTCTCTCAAATCCACACGAAGCACCTGACCGTCACGATCGACGCCTTCACGATCCACAACAGTCTCTGGCAGGGGAAGAAAGTCAACCTCCCCTCCAAGAGGGACATGGCGCTCGTCATTTAGTCAATATAATCTATTCAGTAATCTTAACAAAATATCTTTGCTCTTAGTAACTAAAAACGAAGAAAAGAACTAAAAAATCCCCTCCTTACAAGAACACTAAACTCGATTTAAAAGGCAGTCCAAGCTCTTCGATCGGACGCCCTCTCTCCGAACTTGAGGCGAAATAGCTATTAATATTGTAAACTAATAGAATTAATGTACGGTTTTTTTGTAAATAGAATTATTTATACTTGAAAAATGTTAATCTTGACAAAACTTTGGGGGTGAAAAAGTGAAAAGACACGTTCATTATCACGACTGGACAAAACCCAGTATAATCTTACCGCTGTGCTACTAACTTGGCTTCGTCAAACGGTGTTTTTTGTTGTCATTTGATTTCCGTTATCTTCCACGGTGGACCTTGATGTATCCCCTTGTTGTCGAAAGAATTATGAAATTTACGTGAGATTGTTACGCAGAACGACGTTGAAGAAGAAACCGATTCGAGTAAAAAGCACAACAGAGTATTTTTTTAACGAAAAAAGAGAACAGTTGTTGAATTGTGTAGTTTATATCAAAAATTTGAATTATTTTTCGTAACCGGAAAATGACCTACGGATAAAATTGTATGTTTTTGGTTTATTTGACAAAAAAAGGGATGTACTTGTGGTTTTTGTAAACTCTTTTACAATATAGTACTACTTATTATCGAACACTATTAGGTGCTCCGTCTCGTCGGGGGCTTCAGAACATCACACTCATTTTAACGCTAGATGGAATCAAATGTAGAGAATAGAAGTCCCAAAGAATGTCAGAGGCTCGAATCATGTTTAACCTTAGCTTTGATAATGAAAATAACGAAAATAACGATAATGCAAAAGATGTAAGTCAAACCCAGCTAGAAGACCTTCGAAGCAACAAATCTTAAGATCTACCACTCGCGGAGTCGCTGTGCCAATACTGCTTTCTCGTTGCCTATTTTTTTTAAAAAGTTTTATTGTCACCCTTCGTTACTGTGTTTTTTTTTGTTCTGTAATTAGGTTGTGATTGGTTTATGTTTATTACGAGACTCCAACCCCGTTTTTGCTTTGCTACGTTTCGACAACACTTAGAGAATCCCATGTCAATACGCTTGAAAGAAATACTTTAAATACCTATATATATAGAGCTTTGTTACGATACGATTTTTAAAGTGAAGTATTATATTGTAAATATGTTTCATTTTTTGTGTCCCCTCCCCGCCCCTTATTTTTCTCCTCCCGTGTAATAATTGTTTTCGCTGTTTTTATATACTCCTGATAAAAAAAAATATTTATTAATGATTAATAATAAAAACGAATGTACCGTTACGATTGTTTAATAATGGATAACAAGCTACCGGTATATTTAATTCAACATTGTGATCAATAAAGATTAATTGTGTAACTATTATGGAGGTTCAGATTTTTTACCCTCGCTTACCTACGTAGTTACATCAGAAAGTAACAAGAATGGTGTAAAGAGCACACGAACGGTGCAGGATGGAGAAGTCTCAAGGGAAGGAGAAGATAGGTGAGGCTCATAGCTTCCTCAGATCCGTATTATAGCCATCTCCTGCCTTCCACATTTTCAAGGAAAATGGGGAAGTTGCCCATCAATTTTTCAATTTTTTTTTTCGAAAGAGAGTTCACTAATATGGAAGAAAATCATAGTGTGCTGCTCGAAACAATTTGTGACCGTCCATGGGAAAAGGGACCTTAAGTTAAAATGGCAAAATGTTCAGGAGAGCAGTTTTAAGAAAAAATGCCAAAAAAAATCGATTTTTGGGTTTTGATTGATTCTGATGCAGCAACTATCCCTCTTTATGGAGATACAGGCCGTTTGCAAGGTTATATCGATTAAATAATCGAAAAATGGAAAAAATCGAGAGAAGGTCAATCTCAACAAAAGGGACCTTAAGTTAACCACCCCCCCGCTCCATAATTCATATGGAGCGGAGGAGGGGATAACTTAAGGTCCCTTTTCCCAAAGCAGTGTTTCCAACAGTTTCCAAGAGATATTATCTCTTGTTTTTCTATGATTTGGCCAGATAACGATTTTTGCTTGTTTAATTTAGAACTTGAGAGAAATAAACTGATAGGTACGAAATTTCTGCTAGGAAGAGGTAAGTAAGTGGGGATGAACCTGCGTCACTGCCAACCGGTCGCAAGACTAATGGCCCAAAAATGTTCAGATATTGGTTGTGAATGAGTACCTAATGGATGAAAAAAAAATTGGCTCAAAATTCCTGTTAGAACGGCGAATATTCACATTTGAACACTTGAAAAATGTTGGTAAACTTTGAGGCTTGTTTTCTGAAAACTGTGTTTTTCGAAACTCAAACTTCGAAAACTCATAACTATTTGAAGAAAAATCATAGAAAATGTTCAGATATTGGTTGTGAATGAGTACCTAATGGATGAAAAATTACAACCTGCCCGCGCCCTGGCGCGGACAGAAGTTGCCCGCCGCGGCAGTCCTCGCTCTGTGTGGCAGGGGCAATGCGAAATGCCTTGTTACAGAGTCCGCGGGAGTCGGGCGAACCTTTCTCTTCACTCTCAATCCAGGTGTTCACTCTTTCCTTCACGTATGACAGCTTGTCATCGGTACTTCCGAGAAAACCTCCTAAGAATCGATGTGACAGCACAATTTTTAGTCCCGTACCCTGAAACACTTCTGCTGCTTTCCTTTCCATGGCTTCACTACTAGGAAACTTTTCTCTGGCTCCGGAAAGTATCCATATTTAGGGGCCTTTATCATTCAGTTTTTCAAACCAGATTTTTATTTTTTCCAGTTTTCCCCCACATGCAGCGTCATCCGCGTACCAATTTTGTTTCCATCGCTGGTCTTTCAATCTGGGGACTAGGGGTAAAGTACCAATGGCATACATGTACATGCCAAGGGGGTCACCCTGGGTTGTTCCCTCTTGGCTCCAAATTACTCTCTCACTTTTTTTGAACATGATCAAAGGGAAGCCTTTGTACGTATTAAATAAAAATCTCGCACAGCGAGGCCAATAAACTCGGGCATTCCATATGGCCAGAGGACGGCTTATGGCATTGAATACATTTGCTGCATCCATCAAGAGGACCCCCTTGCAATCATCATCTTCGAATACTTGAGACATTCCATGTATTCCTCCTTCTACACCGGTCTTTGTACCAGAGCAAAGTTGGTCTGCTGCGCATTGTTCATTCAAATCTTCTCCTGTTAGCATTGCCATTGTTTTGGAGCATAGTCGTTGTAACACCTCGCCAATCCCAATCGGGCGGACACCTGGCCGTTTGTCCAGTGCCACGCCTCTACGAGCAAGTAGTGCACGAATCGAGTCCCACTCAACTACTCTATTCGCAAGAGATCTAGTAAGATAGGCAACTGATTCTTGAAGTCTCTCACTGTGAGCCCCGTATCGCAAGAGCATACTCCTCCATTGGTCAGCATCCGTCCCACTGGGTCCTGCGCTCCCTCTGAGTCTGTGAGCGGCTTTCTCTATATGGCTTGCGCTTATGTTTATGTCTAGCAGCAATGGTAGTGGATCGTCTGAGAGTTCTTCAGGGC